>JAXRJS010000022.1:0-600000 GCA_037127375.1 Dione juno | reverse complement strand
TAAATGAATAATTATAGTATGAGACAATTACGTTACGTAAATTTAATTTTAATAAATATTATAACTATTTCAATATTTTACGCTTAATTATTTAATCTGTGTTCTTGGAATCTGGAAGACCTCATATATGATACAGATGAGTAACGTACTGTTCGGGCGCCGGCCGCTGCAAGTATATATGCATCAGCAGGCGCCACAGCAGCGCGTGTGCGGGGTGCTGCGCGCTGACCGCCAGCACCGCCGTCGCGCAGCGGTGGATCACCAGCTCGCCGTCGCAGAGGGGCGAGCCGATTTGCTGGTTGGGAAAATTATAAATATACAATTATGAATCTAGTGTTGAGACAGTCTAGTTCCGTCCAGCGTTCCGTTTAATTTTCGAGTAACTAACTAACTACCAAATTGCCCACATTGTTTTATAGAATAAAAAAAACTATTTTTCATAGAAAATTGTTTTAAATAGGCTATTACAAGCACTTTATAATTATCAAAAATTTATCAGATAAAAATCGGCAGGCAGTTCTGCTGCCAAAACCATTTCCACGAGGCGTGGGTTCAAATCCCGCTGCGTCCAATTTATATATATTTTCTTTAAGTATTTTAGAAAAATCAATTCCCCTAACCTTCAGGGCATTGTCGACGTGTATCCGGGTGCGCTGCCGCCGCTGCCGGTGCAGCTCGGCCAGCAGGCGCGGGTGCGCGCGCGAGTGCAGCTCGGCCGCGTGCGCCGCGCGCAGCACGCTCTCGCACAGCAGCGGCGCGCCCGCCGCGTGCTTCAGAGCGTCCGCCAGGTACTCGCCCGCGTCTCGTTCCTGGACAAGTTGGTTGGTTTAGTGAGTAGTAAGCACTCTATTAAGCATATAGCGTCCCGAGTCACCATACCAAATGCCACTTTTAAGAACATAATCGGACCGAGTCAAGGAGAATAGTAGTGACCAATTGAACTTAACGATAATTTTTCTAATTTTAAATCAAATGTACAGCTTTTGCATAAAATTCTACATAGGAGTATAACATACCTGTAATAAATAATGCGCGTGCGCATCCAGCGTGCGCCAGTCGTGCGCGGCGCGCGCCGCCGCGTCCAGCACCGCGCGGCTGGCGGCGGGCAGCGCCGGCTGCCACAGCGCGTGCAGCCACGCCGAGAGCAGTGCGCTGCGATGTGGCCCTGATATACTATTAAAATAATAAATATCTATTAATAACACAAAGTACTCGACAGCTTAAACTTTACACCATATAATTATTATAATCAAATGACATTTGTACAAAATTTTAATATTCAACAGCCTGAACTAATTTATAATTCATAAGGCTGCTTGGAAAAATTAAACATACTTAGTATCCAGCATTTCCAATACGAGCAGATTGTGCAACAGCTCGTGGCCGGTGCAGCCTTGACGTCCCAACGCCCGTTGAACCAAACTAGGGCCAGAACTTAATATCACTGTGAACACTTCTGTGAATCTGCAGGATAAGAGAAAATTACTTGCCAAATTTCGACATTTTACGCTCAGCAGATTTGGTTGTGCATTGTTTATTACTTAGTTTCAATAACAGAATGGAAGACTGTTATATTAATCAGCATCTTAAATAATTATATAAAAATATTAATATCTGTTCAAATTGTTAGCATAAACGATTTGCCCCCGAAATTACATAAAAAACTAAATTATTCCTTTTAATTTTTGATTACAATAACTACTACACACGCACACACACGCACGCGCATGCGCACATACTGACTTGGGCGTGAGCGACACGGACTCGGGCGACTGCGCCATGACGCGCATGAGGCGCGCGGCGCAGTGCGCGGCGTCGGCGGGCCGGACCAGCGCCAGCCGCAGCAGCGCGTCCACGCCGGGCCCGCAGATCTATGTAACACACGCGGATTGCATTGCACGGCATTGTATCACAGCGCCAGTAGACGAGGAGTAGGCGAGGAGCGAGGACAGCAGAAAGGTGACCTATTAAACGTACACTTTTTGCAGCTTACCAAAGGCAAAGAATGTCCCCAGTCAGTAGCCAGCAGCGCGAAAGCTGTATATAGCAGGTTTCGAGGTGGCTCGTGGGGCGTGTCCAAAGGCGGAGCGTCGGGTGTCATACACCAATGTGAGCGATGCACGTTGAGGAGGCGGAGCACTTCCCACGCCCACTCGGGGGTCTCGCCGCGCGGTGACGCCCACTCGCACACCCAGTAGCCGATCATGAGTTGTGTTTCCAGTGATAGACCCCTGTGACACCGATATATCAAGTAAGTAGTATTAATCGATAACCAACGTATTAAGTCGAGTTATAATAAAATAGAGTAAATCATCATTGGATTAAAATGCTATCCACACTATACACACTAGAGCACATAACATACATAAACAAAGCGTTCCTTCCAGTATCATTTCCAGTATTGTTAGTACACGAGCATGGAGCGTGGAGCATGTACGTACGTGTGCGGCGTGTAGTCCAGGTGCAGCAGCAGGTGCTGCATGAGCGGGAAGCACTTGACGGCCCAGTCCGTGAGCACGACGCGCGCCTCCGCCGCCGCCGGCCGCCAGCGCGCGCGCGACAGCGGCGCCAGCGCGGACGCGTCTACGTCCTCCACTAGCGCAACAAACGGCTTCAATTACGTGTCTATTACACTGTATACGTGGCCACAGCGTTTCACCGCGACTTTATGGGTTCGATTCTCTTTCAGTAGAAATAATTATTTTCAATTCCTTCGTAAAAAAAGACAATACTGTATATATGTTTATGTATATACTACCAAGTAGAGACAGGACACTGTTCTCGACAGGGAGTTTATTACAGTTTTAAAAAAATCCTTCCCATCCTTTTATTATATAAGATTTTTTATTTATATTTACAAGCAAAGCATGAATAACACTGTGTCACATAGCACGGTGTTACAGGCGGAATATTTTTATAATATATTAGTGCTCCTGTCTGATAGGCGGCCGTGTGCGATAAAATGATGACTTGGCAAAGATCGGGTTTACGGCGATGGGAATGGAATTTTTTCCTCGCTTGTAGTTCTAACATCGAATCCATAAGTAATAGGTTTAGTTAGGTTAAATTATATTTTCATATGTTCATTTAGTTTCAATTTTGTTTCTAACATAGAGCACTATCTAAACTATTTCTAACGTGGAGTTATAATTAAAATTAAGTAAAAATTGTATTTTAAGATAATAAAACTTTTTTTATAAGAAATATTCGTTCTCTTCCACCATCCAACTGCAGCCTTCTCATAATATTTTAAATTTATAAAAAAAGTATATTGTAATACCTAGGTATTTTTTTATATGCTCGAAACTTTTGAGGTTTATTTTAGTTTCTTATATATGCAAAACATCACAAATTATTGTAACATATATGTAAATTAAAAAAAATATATAAAAGTTTAGAGCATATAAAAAAGAAATATTACGCTCGTACAAATTATAAGATAATAATGTTTATATTTTGTATATTTATGTCAACTTTTACTTCAGCCTTAAGCTGTATATATGTAGCAGGGCAGGCTGAGAGAACCTAGTCTCAAAACGCTCCTTTCTCCGCTTCCTTCTCGAACTCAAGATATTGCATGTTGAGTGGCGGCAATACCTCACACGCTAATATAATATACGCATAATCAACTCACAATGATAAATCTTAGTCTGCAAGTGAATAGCAAGCAGTAAGACCCGACATTGTCAACGTTTCCATCTCGTTTTAAAACAATCACGTGTTGAATTGCGAAAACCATCGAACGAAAAAATAATAATAATGAATCCGATTGGGAATCGTGTCCACAAAGATCGCATTATTTGTACACACACACCACATCTTTATGTATATACAGTTATATAAAATATGGCTCACATTGATAAATCTCAGCCAGCAGATGAAAAGCAAGCGTATGTAATCTCGGATGGGCAGCGAGGAGCGGCGGCATGAGCTCGTGGACCGCGCCCACGCAGCCGAGCGCGCACGCCGCCCCCGACCCCGCCGCCACCGCGCCGCGACGCATGCCCGTCTTAAATAAAAATATAATAAATATTATAATTAAAAGTGTCCAAGGATAATACAAGAATACTTAAATACACAAACATATATATATATATATATATATATATATATATATATATATATATATATATATATATATATATATATATATATATATATATATATATATATATATATATATATATATATATATATATTAATTTAGCGCGCGAGCATTAATGAACAGTGTAACAATAGCGAAAATAGAGACATAGGCGGAAATTCTTTATATAGATCACTTTCAATAGGAACCAGATACGCGACATGATCGGAAGCTAATGAATTTATTGTGTTTTGCCAGACGCCCCTCCAAGTCAGCTATTTATAAAAAAAGCGCGCAGATGACGTGGTGTCATCAGAGCGGACGATTCTCCACCTTTTAACATGATTCCTGGCATGACCAAATTCACGGAAATTCAAATTTATACATGACATGCTCCAAAGATGATCTACCTGAAGGTAAATTTGAGATCACAGAGAAGCTGAGGCGCCTAATCCGACATAAAAACAAAGCAACCAAACCAAACGCAAAAACCGCAAATATCTTAACAACCTTAGGAGAAGAGTCAAACCCCAATATGAACAACTCAGAGGCGAGCCTTGGGATGTTTGGCTGGAAGGGCTCACGCCAACGGCCCAGACATTCTGGGCGTTGTCGAGAACCTTTCGAACTGACACCTACTGTGTGCACAGCGACTATGCCTCCTCGAACTAAGATAACACGACCGCAGCCGACGACACAGCTAAAGCACTCCCGCCCCGTCCGCGCCGGCGTCCCGCAAGGCTTCACTGCGCTCAAATTCCGCAAACACGAAGTCAAACTCGCGGTGTATGCCGACTGTACCGCGTTATATAACATGGACGTAGAATAATAAACAAGGAACATTTTTTAACAACTTGTCTATCTCAATAAACTACATATTGCACCTGTTTTTTCTGTTTTATAGTACAATTTTTACCAAGTGAGAGCTATTCATTAATTATAATAATATTGTTTGTGGGTAACCTATTTTATACATATTTATTTATTGAACTACGTACAAAATATCATTCGCTTGGCAAAGTGACGTTACCACGGGTGTGATTGTAAAAGACTCACTTTTATAGCGAACGTCGAGCTGTTAAGACTATTAAAGTATTAAGTGTCCAATAAGTTGTGTTTACCTTTATTTATTCTACGAGCTAATAGTTTCACATTATAATAACAAAATAGTAGTATCAAATAAATGATACCTCTGCACATATTCGAGAAGCTAACACAAGGTAACCATGATTCCTATTCAATTCAAACAGCGAGAGCAATATCATTCCTATAGTTTTTGAGCTCAACGAGCAAAGAGAACGCTTTTACACACTTGAAACATGAACTCCAACACAGCTCTGGCTAGGTCCTGGTCGTCGTCCCGCCGGAGCGCCGCCGCGCACACGACGCGCGCGCGCGCCGCGCACGGCTGCGGCTGCACGGTCAGGTCTAGCTCGTCGATTGTTACAGGCTCAGTTCCTGGACATTGAAATGTGTGGATGTTCTATACTTATTATAAAATATTTCGTATATTAATAACCTGTACTGATTTTGTTCATATATTCATTTATATGATTATTAATCAACAGAATTGCAAGCTTATCTAGGCTGTGATACAATACCGTACACAATATAGGTTAAAAATAATAAACTTACTCACCATGCAAGCTCGGTATGAGGGCTACACAAAAAGCCATAACGACTTTCGGCTCTAGTAGTGTCGCCGGTACTTTGTAAGCTTCATCTTGGAGCAAAGTGAAACCTGCAGCGAAACATGCCTCTAATTCAACTTTTATTTTTTCTTCTAACTCTGCTATGTATGATACTCTGAAATTAAGTTATTGTTACTGTATAGCAATTTGTATAAATAAAAAAAAATCACATTGTCCTACTAAGTTATTATGGTAGATATGCCAATGTATATTGTGAGGACTGTCACTATTAACCCAATATGTTAGGTTCAAAATAAACTAAACTGTACATTTTGAGCTGCATGTTCAAGTTATGAATTTGTAAGATTTTTTTTTCCAATCATTTAGCAAAATATATCTTAGTTCCCGAGTTCCCGAGAGAATTTGGAGTTAGTAACGCCAAATTTCCAATAT
Organism: Dione juno; assembly: GCA_037127375.1. Classification (NCBI taxonomy): domain Eukaryota; kingdom Metazoa; phylum Arthropoda; class Insecta; order Lepidoptera; family Nymphalidae; genus Dione; species Dione juno. The sequence continues at coordinate 593,832 of JAXRJS010000022.1, read as the reverse complement.
CATTAAAATCAATTCAGCGTCCCATTAAAGAATAATAATATACTGACATTTACAAAATAATATAAAATATTTAGCGAATTATTTTATATTATTTTGTAATAGTCAGTATATTATTCTTACACGTACCTGGAATGCATATGCAGTGCAGCAAGCGCATTCAACGCGGCCGTAGCCACGACATGCACATGTTTGCGCAGCTTGGCGTAATGCATGTGCGTGGTGCATGCACGTTGCAGAACATGTAACAACGTGCGCACGCCGCATGTGCTCTTGAGCACGCCGTGCCCACCGGAGCGGTCGCCCCAGCACATGTCACTCTCATCTGTTATATCCTGTAAATACGAATTTAAAATATATTACTGTTGGCTCGGAAAACAATATAGCCATATCATATTAGAATAATGAACTACTTCCATTACCTGTTTAATGTCCTAATAAAGAGATGACAATGGAAATAAGATACTTTTGACTAATTCTGAAGTTAATTTACACAAACACAGTCACAGATAAACGCTGTTATTAAACAGCGTATTTACGGACGTTTAGCAAGGCTTAGTAAGCGTCCACACACAAACGTGTTCGCAGAGTGTTTAGCTTGGCTTGCGAGAGCTTGCAAAAGCTTGTATCCGACGCGTGTGACGAGTAAACGGCATTCAAGCGTTTGTAAAGGCAGACACTTGCCGAGCTCTGCCAAATATGTACATATACCATAAAATTATAACATAAACGATTAAACATTAAACGTCACCTGTCTCATAAACAAAGTGACTTTAGCAAGCAAATTGCGTAGAGGCAAAGCTTGCAATAGGTTCAGTAAATCACGCTCCCGCAGTCTACCGTCGCCCACTGCAGAGCCTTCGCCATGGTCGTCTACTTCTTCCCACGTTCCTGTTACAGTTTAGAAGAAAATAATTTATTTTATTTTTATAATGTTATTATGTCTATTTAACTTAAACAGAACGGTGCGCCAACCGCTACGGTCCGTGCATACTGCACATCCCTTTCGCATCGTCTACTGTCATCAACGTCTTCATACATGCCTTCCGGGGTCCTCTTGCTGTTTGTGGCCTTCCACTAGTACCATAGACACAGTGTTCTCGAATTTCTTTGCACTGAATTTATCTTACGTTTCTATTCTTTATTGCGTTGTTATATAATCTATAATGTTATATAATGTATAATGTTTTAATTAAAAATCAAACAATCAAATGTACACTCTCACCTTCAGTGCACTCCTGTGCAGATTCTAGCACAGGCCGCGTCAGTATGACCTCCAATATGCCCATCAACCTCGCAGCAGAGCTCATATCGTGGACTTGTAAACTGAGAACGCTGCCAGCCCATTGTACTGAACGAGTTTGCCTGAAATTGAATCAGCTGTTTATCTACTTCTAAAATTATTTCTTATATTAAAATATTTTTTATTATTCATATTTATTATTGTGACGGTTTGTGGGTTCGATTCCCACTCGGGGACAACTAATGATTTTCATTTTCTTCGCTCTGGTAACAAGGCAAAAAGCGCGGCGTTAAGTTCCGCCACTCAACACGCAATGCCTCGAAAGGCGGCAAGCGGGGAACGTAGTGTCTTAACACTAGGTTCCTACCGTTCATTCTGCCTACTCTGCCTGGTGCGGGATACAGTGTGAAGCTAATTTAATTTATTTAATTTTATTTATTTTGTATTATCTTATTTTACAATATTTTGTGTTCGAACATCCATTTATAGAGGTTTGGCATAGTATTATGGAATCAAGCGAACGTATGTGAAAAATAATATATAAGATACAAAGGGACTTTGCCCCTTCTCCTCTTTCCTTACAATAATGTAACTATTTCTTATAGCACTTTCTCACTTTATTATAGCGGTTAAGTTTCACACAGCTATATCAATTCTAAAAATTATTTACAAATACAAAGAAAAAGATATTCTTCATGTAACAAGATAATGACCATTAAATAAAAATAAGGCACACAGGCAATTTAGAATTCAGCATCGTTCCAGATTAATAACTTTAGCAGCATCAATAACATTATAATTGACATATTGCTTTCCTAAAAAAAATGTACTGGTGTTAAAAATATCTAAATCCGAACTATATTTATTGTTATGTCGCTTTGAGTCGAGTCTTCTAGGAATAGGAAAGCTAGAGCTTGCAAGATTTTGCTAAGAGTAGAATCTTTCGTATTTTAAATTATTATTATAAGGAAATTATGTTATAATAAAGTTTAGTTTCATTCTGTCAAAAACAATAACATAAACGAATATTAAACATATATAAAAATGTTTAATGTACTAAGTTATTTTTTAATTCGCTGAGATCTAAGGCCTTCTTTTATAATTGCTAACATTATTTATTATTATCAATAAACATAAATATACCTTTAACTAGTAAACACAAAAAACGATAATGTATCTATTTTAATGCACCAAGCACCTAAATACAACACAGCCTAAATGATTCATTATAATTTTTTTTTGCATGACGCTTTTGAGCTAACGGTACCTTCAGATTTTAATGTATGTAAAATATTTAATAAATAAACTATAGTAAAATACGGTCAGATACATAAATAAAAAAAAACATAATACACAAATAATTTAATACATAATAATTAAGATAAATATACAAAACTTACCTAAATATATTATGAAGGAAGAACAATAAATAACTAAGTGAATCATCGCATTCCTCGTCCAACAGTGAAGTGGACAGTATACAGGCCCAGCGTTGTAAAGCTTGTGAATAAACCTCAGGTGCACCGTCGCTTAGCCTCATAGCTTGAAATATATGAAATAAAGCTTCTTTGACATTGTCTTTGTGTGTTTGTATGATATCGTAGAGTAGTTCGTCGACCTATTAGCGATTAGGAAGAAATTTAATAAATTTCAAATATAACACAGCATGTTTAAATTTTTTTAACTACAAATATGACACTGGTATTTTATTCTTTGAAACATTAAGCAAGAAGTTATACACACACAGACACACACACATATTTTTGTTTTTCGACAACTTGAATTTGCACTCACAAACACTTTTTTAACTCTTAATTTCAAATATAATGGAAACCTATACAAATAATAGTTTAATATAATAAGCCTAATTTGTATTTCTTTATACAATGTCACTTCAAACTCACTAATATATAACTACCATAATTTTTATAACAGTAAAATTTCTCTAGTTTCTAATGTGCTTTGAAGGTGGCATTAGTAAAATTATTAAATACCTAAGAGAGAAAGAGAGAAACTTGGGTAGTAGAAATGAGCATTAATGAGCATTTCTAAGTGGTTGCTTAAGCCTACACTTAAGTTGTCTGTTTCAGGCACTGTACTGCACTCATTTTTCTCCCTACCAATGAAATAATCCATGGAATGCTAAGTAATTTCTTCTCACACATTGAGCAAAAACAAACGAATTTATGTAAAATTTGTAATTCATTGACAGTTATAATATTGAATAGGAGACTCACATCATAATGTGTTTGCAATGTTATATGCTGATGATGACAATAAGAGTCTTCTACCTCTCGCAATAAGGACTCTAGTCGCATTCTTGCTGCTGGAAATCTTTCTTTATCAAAATTAGCAACATCAAAAGTGGCTCGGAAACTTATTGCAGCTCCACATGAACACTTCTCTGATACATTTACTGTTTTTTTGTATACTTTCCACAGATTTGATCTAGACTTCTCTTCTTCAACATATCCAGTTGCTATTAAATTTCGTTCTCTCTCTACAGCTTTTAATGAAGATCTGTAAATTTGATGAATCTGATGAATTTAAAAGACAATGTAAAAATCTTTATTTTAAAATATATATAGATTGAAATTAGATGTTACCTAAATGTAGATAAATAATCAACTAATGGATGATCAGGACGACCGCGAGGTCCAGCCTCTACATTGGCTTCTTCTTGTTCACTAATAGCTCTAACTTCAGCAATTTCCTTTCCACCAAATAATCTGATAGCTTCTTCCAATGACATTGGAGTAACCTTCACTTTAGCTTTGTCCTCTACTACTTCAATAAGAACTGGATATGCTACAACCTCCTGCTCTTCAAAAACTGGGGCAGATGGTTCCATTTTCTCTTCATAGTTTTCTTCATCATTTTCCTCAAGTTCTTCATCAACTTCTTCTTCAATATATGGTTCAACAACTAAAGTGGTTTTCTCACCAGTATCATAGGTTTCTATTACAGCTTCACATGTGTCATTTCCTTCATCATTTATACTTTGTTCACATAAAATACTAGATTGGATTGGAAGTGGTGTATCTTCAAATAACTGCTCTGGTTCTTCTTCTTTTTTTGCAACATGTTTGCTTTTAGTTTTCTTTTTCTATAATATATTATAATAATTGAATGCGATAAGTGAAACATATGAAATAACAATGGCCTTCCTAACATAAAATTTTGTAAATGGAACTTTAGAATCAATTTTCAAAATAAAAATATAAATCTTAAATTTCATTCTAACTTTCTACCCTAATAATTAAATTTGAAATTATATTGCGTAATTTAATTCTATGAAAACTAATAATATTTCTCAGAAAACTATAAATGTTTTGATTTCAGTGTGCAGTGTGCAGATTAAAATTAAAAATGTTTAGTGCAAATCCCAAAAATAACATAGCCCTTTGTTTCTATCAATTAACAGTCAAAAAATAATGCGCCAAACTAGCTATTATAAGGAGTTGTAATAATACATACATCCCGACGTCTTTCTTTTATCATAGTAGCCATGATGAGTTTCTAAAACCTTACAATAATAGATAGAGCTTTTTTATTTTCTTTTTCTCCTACATTTTTATATGTTTTGACGATCAGCTGCACTGGTTGAGTTGTTTTGATCAAATGTCATATATCAACAAGTATTATGAATAGAGATGTACTTTTCACTACAATGAAATAGTATCGATTTTATTGCAACTCGACTCGTATTATAATACGTTATTATAAAGTTTTCGTTGTTGAGCATATGGTAATTTCTTTTCATCTTATATCTCTAAAAGAAATTATAGTACTAACCCTGTTTTGCTTGTATTATTAATCACTAGCCTAAAGCGTATAACCTAACCTAACATAACAATAATTTATTTTCAGATCCGAGACAAAAATAATAAAGCTCGATTATCTACGATTCGATGAAACACACCCCTCCTACTATATACAAAAATATCGAAATAATTACAATAAAACATTGCCAGGTGAAAAAACAATAGTATTGACTGCCTGTAATTCTATGCATGCGCTCTACAATCAATCAATAAATGCAATATGAGTAAATACTTTCGTATAAGTATATGGGTACACATACGTATTTATATATATATATATATATATATATATATATATATATATATATATATATATATATATATATATATATATATATTTCTCCTTAATAGGCAAAATATAATTTTGTATTTAAAACTCTAAAATTACATTTAAATGAATATTGGAATTTGTACTTATCACTAAGAAACCTATATTGAATCAAATTGAATGATAAAAATAGATAATTTGGGAAAATTTTATTTCAATAAATAGGTAAATAATTTTTATACTTAACAATAATCTTAATATTATGTTTAATGACTAAGAATATGAATAAAACAATAAAATTTACCTAATACTTAGTTTTGAAAAATCTGATTACCTTATAGTAAAAGTTTGGTAGATAGTAGATATATTTAAAAATATTACTTAATTGCATATCAACACTCATAATATTTGCCTAATAACTTCATATATATATTTTTATATAAAATAACAATAGATGTAAATAAAAGTAAGTATAACATAAAAATATGTCACTGGATCTATAGCCTTCTTAATATTTTATTTATACATTAACAAAAGGCTACATACTTAAAAAAAAAATTAATAACTAACTGCCTTAAAATGTATCATAATATTTCTTGTAAATAGTAATATCCTAAGTATGTACATAAGATTTATTCATGTCTTTAGAGAAAAGGCCAAGGTAAGACTTAAAGCTTACAAATTTTAAACTTACTATGTTAAAATGGTTGTTTTCTAAAAAAAATTCTTTCCTTAGTGTATATAACAATTTCAAGCTGTTAAAAATATTTGATAAAAGCTCTTGCCACATGATCATTCTGAGCAATCATCTTTGGGTAGCAGAAAAAAGTTTGTACAACTGCCCTAGACATGTTAACCAAATAATACATATATGGCTTGGTTATCAGAGCAATTGGACAGTTTCCAGGAAGAGGGTTCAAATCACACTATAATATAATTTTTATATGTAAAAAATATGTTACATTTTTGTGCATAATTAGATTTCACAATTTAAGTCAGATATATTGAATGCTGAAATTCGCCATCTGTTTATCAGATCTCATTTAGTAAGGTACTCCTTAAAAAGCCAAGTCTTTAAATATACCACTAAATATATATATCACTAAAAATCTGCTCATTTAAAGAATATATCATCTCAAATAGTCTTAAGTTCCCATTGCTTTTCTGTATACAATTATACTACAACATAAAATATTATCTAAGTTTGTTGGTGTTGTTGATGTTCCTGATAAGGAATGTTTTCCTCTTGGAAAGGTCCGTGTTGTTGTACAACAAACATTGGCGTCTTTATTTTATTAGTACCTGGAGTTGGTGAAGATGTATAGCTTCTAGCCTGAGCTTCTGTGGAACTTTGCATTTTTGCATTAAACATTATATTATCAATTTCGTGCATTGCGATATCACGTTGTCGCTCATCTAATTTACGTAACTTTTTAGCTAAAAGCTGTCCATATAAATCATATTCATCCCTATCTTTTTTAAAATCAGTAGTAGACTTCAGAAAATCCACAGCATCTACCATTTCATTTTTACCATATTTAATCTCAACGCCATTTTTCTTTATTTTCCTTTTTATATTCACCTGTTTGAATGTTGTGTTTTGAAAACTATTGTTTGAATCGTACTGTAAAGAAACAAAACCATGTTTGTAAATATTCCATTTTTTTATTACAATGAACATAAAAATTATGAATTCTAATAGCAATTAGTTTTGACTTAGAGAAATTTAAATATACTTAGTTTATTCTTATCTTAATCGTTCTTAAATTAAATTATTTTAACGAAATATACTAAGATATACTAAGAATATTTCTAAAACCTAATGAAATTTTCATAAAAAAAGGTCAAATATATATTTTTTACTGATACATCATACTTTAATGCAAAATTCGCAATATCAGCAATTTATTTAATTATTCCACTCATTTAATTAATTCCTTAAAAGTGAATAATGCTAAACAACTAACACCTAAATATGGATATCCATGTTTTACCTCATGATCCATTTGAACAGTATTATCGCATTCGTATTTCCCGCCTAAGAAGCTCTCCATGAGCGGATATGCGAACCAAGTTATTCGATAATCGTTTGGCGATTTCTTTTTTCTACTTAAATGTAATCGAAATGATGTCATTAATGATTCTTTTTTCTTTTTTAAATCTGTCACCGAGCAATGAACGCTTAAATTATTCTGGATTCGAAGCCACGCATCGTTAACCTCGCTCCGGTTCCTATGCAGTTGATGTTTTGGGTCCCATATCAATTGTTCGGCCCGATAGTGTTCCAAGAATTCCAACACCACATCGTTCGTCCAAGACATCGCAAATGTTTGCGGGCCAACACTGTCATGTGTCAAACCGAGCTGACTTGTTCATGTCCACCAATGAACTCCTACCATTTATCCAATGTTTGTTTATGACTATATTGGCCAAAACGTACAGATTGCGTGAATATGATTTGTTGGTTTTATATGTTAATGATGTCGATGTCGTAGTCATTGCCATTGATGGTTCATTTTGATTAGTAAAATTTATCAGATATTTTTGCTAGTTATAATATCATTTGTAACAGCTCCTTAAAAACTTAAGAAATGTTGCACATGGAAATTGGTCACTGGTCATTTATAATTTGAACTTAACTTTGAAATCAGTTAATATATTAAAATATTATAATTAATATATTTCGCGCATTCAATTGATACAGCACCGAGAACGGAGTGTCTTAACACTACGTTCCCTCTGCTTACCCTGCTTTATGCGGTAATTACGATACGCTTAAAAAATATACAATAATATATTATTTGGTAATCACTTCATATATTGCGAATTTAATGATTGTAATGATTACGACACAAGCAATAATTTTATTAATATGATCAAGATTATTTATGACAATTTACTGAATAAAAGTTGTTTTTTTAAGTTAAGTAAATGTGCTTTAATATTTAGATCTTTAAATATTTCCTCTTTCATCTAAGAATGTTATAGCTTGTATTCATGAAAATTATATATATTTGAAATTTCTTCTACTTTCGATCGAATATTGCATCATAATATAATAATTACTGTTATTGCTACTATATAAATGACTCATTGAACGTTACATATGATTCTTTCCGTATCTAAAGACACGTCATGGTTCAAAGCTTAAAGTACAAAGTACAAGTTCCGAGAATTTAATATTAAATAACTTCGCCGAAAAACAAAAACATTTTATTAAAAACATAATAATTTTAAAGATATTAAATTGGTGATTTATTTATTTTATTATATTGATTTTGATCTTGTGAGCTTATGACTAACGCTAACAGATTACAAAGGGTCTATTCTAAATGATTGCTTTCGTTCATTCATTCACTAGTCTATAAATACTCTTTGGCGAGCAACAAGTAAGTCATTACAATTCAATACTCCTAAAACAAGTACATAGTATCGTTCGACATTCATTAATAAAAGTTGCATTTATACTGTAATTTTACATTTGCATTTTATACTTTGTCCTCTAGTGGATTTTGGACCTTTTATAGCAAGCTAAGAAGTATAACAATTTGTTTTCTATTTTAAAGGTATGTAAATAAAACAACATAATATATCCTTAAATTTCCCATCGCCTATAATGTTTATTAGAGGTTTTCCGGTTGCAATTAACTTTCATTTGATAATGTCATTTCATTCCTTTTATATATTTAAATTATGAAATAATTAATAGAAATAGAATATTATTCTAGGAAATTATTATTAAAATATTCGTTTACCCTCTTAATTTTTTAATAAGCCAAATTATTTTATTTTTTTATTTTTATTTCTTATGTCGTACATGCAGGACTATTATAACATTGCTATTAATAGTTTTTTACCTTCTATTATGCAATGTTTTTAAATATTGCATGTTATTTTGTATAGTGTTACTACAAATAATATTGCTTAGATGGCGACAGATGTTGGATCAGCACCTGGTATGGCTCAATTACAGTCAGTTCAAAAAGTTATGGCATTGCCGACAGTGGAAGCAGCAGTAGGCCATGTTGGCGCTTTCTACACAAGAGTAAAGGGTGAGCTTTTAAAGCTGTATATTTTATATTCAAGAATTTTATTGAAATATATACATTATTAAAATATATATATATATATATATATATATATATATATATATATATATATATATATATATATATATATATATATATATATATATATATATATATATTATATATATATATTAGAATTTCCAAGAATATATACCTAATTTTGTTTCAGGGGCACATTCTTTACTCGAATGGGCACTATCCACTGCAGAAGCCAGTGTAACTTTTGCTGCAGCAACAGCTGCACCTTTTGTTGCTGCACCAATTGCAGCAGGAGATGCTAAAGTAGCTGCGGCAATTGATGAACTAGAACGCAGAGTTCCACTTGTAATGGAACAACCAAAAGTAATAGTGGAAACTACGAAACAAGCTGTACTTGCTAAAATAGCACCACAGTTAAATAAGGTAAGTTATTTTCTTCATTATCAAACATAAAATAATTAAGGTTAATAATCTACAAATATTGCTTATTTATTAGTAGTTTGTAAATAAACTTCATTATTTTACTGATTTATATAAATGACACATTATTTACTGTATGTGCAATAAAATGCACAGCAAAAACATAATTACATAATCAGTTTTTAATTACATTTATAAATATTTCTAACAATAGCATAATATACCAAACATACATAAAATATTTGAATTAAATATTTTGAATTAAATGCAGAATCCAAGCTTACTTAATAAACAGAAAATCAGTTTAATAAATTGAATAAGGCTGCATGGAAATTTGTGTCCATTATTTTTATTTTTCAACATTATATAGATCAGATAAAACTAAGAAGCTCTTATGATAAATAATTTTGTAGCTATTTTGTTTTTTTTAAATGATGTCATGGCTACTGGACTTGATATAAGTCACTTAATGCTTAAATTAAAATGTAAAATCATGTGAACAATACAATCTAGTTTAAAAAAATGTGTATTTAACATTGTTGCATAGTGACAGTCTATGATCCACAATTATCTGGCATAGATAAAGCTAATCTCGTAATACAAATTTCCACCTTTCTTTTAAATATATTGTATTAATTTTGAAATCAACACTACATTTAGTCTGAAATAATGAGCAGTTATTAAATACAAATATGTATTTAAGTTTTCCTGTGTAGGCTACAGTCAGGACACTTTCCAACTGTGTCATAATTTAGTTGGCAACTTATAAAATTTATTTGTTACTCACAAGTAAACTGATATGGCTTTTACCTGTGGCTTCACCCTATAATCTAATGGAAATATTTAAAAGTTGTCTTGTCTATGATATATGACATAGTCCTAAGTGCCAGAGATATCTCGGACTGTAGGTACTGTAGGTTCTATCAAAGAATCGTGTACTATACTACTAGTGACCATCCTGTAAATAGTAAATTCATATTAGTATAGATGGTGTAGATGAAAATGGCCTAAATAGCCTAAATAATTAAATAACTTTTCTTTTTGTCTTGTGGTACAATAGTGATATCTGACTAGATATGAATCATATAGATTTGAATTTCGCTGTGGTTATATTTAAAATATTTTCGTTCATCTGATTTTAAGTTGCATTGCTCAACCCATTTCTATAACTTCAATGGAATGTAGAGAAAAGAGACTATGTATTTGAAAGTAAACTATTTTTTTTTGCTTATCTCGCAAAATATGGCAAATGTGTTTAATAATATTAAGGCTATTGTGGCATCGATTGAACACAATGGTTAAGGGTTTAATCTCTCTGGGGAACAAATTATTTTATTTCTCTCAAGTACTTCATTGTTCTGAAATATAATTGCGGCGTTTAGTTCCGCAACTCCACACTCGAGTTCAGTTTTATACTTGCCCACACTGCTATCCGAAGGATAAAGCGTGAAGGTAAAAAACTCTGTAAAGTATATTTAGTAGCCTATTCCCAGCCTAGGCAAGCATTGTATAGAATTGATATTTGTTAGTGCGTACTTGCACTGCGATACGATGTGATACTTGTATTTATAGAAATTTATTATGCGAAAATAATTATACATTATTTATTGCATATATACGGATTATTCCTTAATAATAATTTTCAAATATTATCGCAGTGGAATCGTAAATAATAATCAAGAAGCTTATTCATTTATTATAGTTTGAAAATTGCTTTAGAAACCGGTGTTAAAGCTGTGTTATTTTGTAATTAGGATTGCATATAAAATAACTTCGACGTACCTATAAATTGAGCACTTTGTATGAGTTAATGGTCAGAGCATTAAGAAATGTTATTATGAAGATAAACTAAATCTAAAACAGGTTAAATAAGTAGTAGTGGAGCTAACAGCGTAACTAGTTTAAATGATGTTTGATAAAATAGTTTTTTTTTTGACAAATGTTATTGGTGCGGATTCGGTATACAAACTTTTTCCTTTCGAAGAAAGAAATTATCCTAAATTAAATTTCTACTTTGATTTTATTACGTACGTTTACGCTGAGTAGTTTTCCGAAGACTTTTTCTATCAAGTTTCATATAGTATAGTAGTATAGAGTCTACCAGATTCGTTGCCTTTTGGTGGTAGGGGTATTGGCCTTTTTAATCAGTTAAAAATACTGTAACTCAGAGGCGCGTTAGACTTGTGAAAAATCGTTAAATCGCTTGAAATACGAACTTCAGTATATAATAGAAATAATTTACCCTAATTCGTGTTAAGACACTAAAACTACAGTGATCATGTAACATTTGTAAATAAATGTGATGTTTATTATAAAAGAATTTAACTTCACTTAATTATCATATAATTTGGTATATTAGATATAATACGCAATTACTTTATAGTAATACCATAAGTGCCATGATAAGATTGAAATCTTAACACTATCGTATCAAAATAATTATTAATTGATTTAAATGCATATGAAGCTAAAATAATCTTGCTACGAATAATACTTGGTACGATTGACGATAGTATAGAAAGATAAATGTTGCTGTGTATATACTAATGTAACCCATGACCTATGGGCTATTACAAATGTTAGTTTATTACTTTATAGTACATTATTTAATATTCACCAGCGGCTTCGCCAGCGTGGTGCAATAGGACTAGACATGTGTATGAAACACGACACTCTGATTGTACCAGGTAAATCTGACCACAAGTTTCCTTACCTTACCTACAAAATGCCTTTCTCGGAAATCTACTGTCTATCTAATACAAAATATGTTTCAACTCGAACACGAGATAGCCGTACAATGTTGGATATGTTACAACAATTATCATCAGGCTGTGTTCCTGCACTGCTGGACATAGATCTTTCCAATTTAAATGTATGACGAAGTTAAATAGTTTATTAAACATATTGATTTTAAACCTACCTTCCTATTGTGTATTCTGCAATTTGTTACAGTTAAATACTACTAATTTAAATTGGTACGTTGCGTTACATTTGTGTTGATGGAGTACGTGGTATGCGTCAGGTGGAATCGTGCAGACATTTTACATAATTGCTATTTACATAGCTTATACATATTCTTATTATTTTTAAAGTGTTAATCCATATAACATTAAGTATAGGAAATATATTTCGAAAAGGTATAAATAATCGTATATTTTCTAGTCCATTGTATACGTTTTTGCTTTATTTACCCATTACTCTTAGGATCATCAGTCATGATTATTCTTAGTTTAAACGTAGTATGATGTTTTAACGGCAATCTATGAATTGGATGACATTTTCTTTTGGGAAAATGCAGCCTTCAGATGTTTTTTTTTTCGTTACTACAATTTTATTCTGTTAGTTACATAAACATAAATTTTTGGTTTTTATCATCGGGTATTTCCTAATATTTCGGATAGTCGATAGCGCACATTAAAAACCGTCAAATATATCACAACGATATGTTTAATATCTACTGAGAGGATGTAAGATACAATTATCTTTAACAAAAAAAAACGCTCTTGTTTCCAAATCATTCTATTATATTCGACTAACAACGTTCCTCTGATAAGATAATAATATCATTACGCATATGGCACGTGATTGACGGACATTGAACCGGAATTTGGAAACCGTCCTATAAGAACCATATCTAGAAGGTTCCTGTGGGCGGATGTACACAAATATTAATGGTACAAGAGTAATATTATCAACTTATTAAGAGCTTGTCAATAGGTTAGTAAGTCACGTTTTATAAATAGTGCTTCTTACTTATCCAACTGTTATACCATATGTCTTCTTAGTCTGGCACTCTTGGCTGAGTGGTCGTGGTTGTGCAGGTGATGGTGACCTGCTTAGGCTACTTGTTTTAGGTCCTTCTGGCAATGGACCTCCACTTGTGTCGGTTAGCAGCATACCATATACCAAGCTATTAATTAAATTCAGAGGGGAAAGCTTAGTATCTGTTCTTATAGTAAGATTTATAAACAAAAGCGATCATTATTTCTATTTATACGTCTGTAACATATTACTATCAGTGCAGTAAATTGGATGCTATTTTCACAGTAGCCTTGTTTTTGGGCTAGCGGTAAATCTAGTTCATCTTACATTTTACTTGTATTGAATAATATATGAAATTATATACTATGAAATAATTGTTTTCATTTGCCACACCCTGGCAGTTTAGATAGAAATAATACCTATGACAACGACACTGTCTCTGTCCTGCACTTTTCACTTATACTATAAAGACTAAGAGGATTTATTATGAGGCTAAATCTTTTGTTTTGTTGAACTCTTATGTGTTACATCTTAGAAAATAATGGTTCACGTTAATTGTTGTATATAACCGTGCGTTGTCAGATTTACCTCGGGCGGTTAAACGAGTCGTGTATGATACACAAGTTTTAGTTATTTCCATTTAAAGTATAGACATTAATTCTCAGATAGTTTTTTATATAAACAGTCATTCAGGTGAGTTGGAATCGACAGTACAAAAAAATTACAACATAAACAAAGCCGGCTTACGGCTAAGCTACTTTCAAGGTGTAGTTATCGAATGTCTGCTATGCAGTAACTTCGGTGCGATAAACCTGTAGCGTTCTTAGGTATATATGTAGGTACATTTACGTTTCGGTTGCGATTGACCTTAATTATTTTCTGTTGTATTTTTGATCAAAGTTTAAGATAATAAATACTTTACTATGTTCAAAGTGACAATGAAAAAAGCTGTGATGTAATTAGTAAACAGCTGTGATGATCGATGACGTAGTAGTATTTAGTAGTAAAAAACTATATATACAGAATTACATATCCCGTATTATATCAATTTAAAGATATTATATATATATATATAAATATATATATATATATATATATATATATATATATATATATATATATATATATATATATATATATATATATATATATATATATATATATATATATATATATATATATATATATATAAATACAAAATGTAATAACATACAAGCAAAAACATTACGATAATATACACATATAACATAGTAATAAGATTGCATGCTAATATACTTAATTTTCCTATTCTATAAATAGGTACATTTCCAACAGGTGTACGGCGCTAAAGACGTAGCGGAGAAACGTGTCAAGTCTCTCAAAGAGCTGACATGGGCTAAAGCCAACGTTCTTCTCACAACTGCGTATGGACAGAAGGCCATGACCAGTGTCGATACTGGTGCTACGTATGCTATGCATTTATTGAATCACTACCTGCCCCCTACACAGGAGGAGACTAATGGTGAGGATATATTAACATATTATATTAATTTAAATGCTTATATTCTATTGTGACTGCCTACCTTGCTTCATTTCATAAATATTTTAGGAGCTACCGTTATTTGTAGTTAAAGTTGATTTTTAGAAATGAAAACGAGCAGAAATTGTTAAATATTATAAGTGACGTCAATTGTGACGAATGATATGAAAAAGTGAATTATCATTATTATTTGTTTATTAATAAGATAATATTTAAGATAATATATTTTTACACACAATAGATTTTTACAACATAATAATAAGTAGGTACAATCAGTCGATTATCATATATCTACGGTGCCCGATGAGGTTGTATGTAGGCTCAAATAAAATTAGCTGTTGTGTACCGCCACACAACAGATAAATTATATTAATGCGAAAGATATAGCAAAGTGCTTTTTTCCCCTACAAAATGAGCGATGTATGAAATTATAAATATAATAATAGTGAATGTTATTCTACAAAATTTCGAATATTCTAGAATAAAAATTGTAGTATCTGTGATTATACAGTGTTAATGTAATTATCATTATTGATAGCGTCGATACGTTATTGCGTTTGGATTACATTTATACTTGACTTAAGCTTTGTTCACCGAAACCAGCGTACTGTACTAACAATGTCCAAGGTTATTGTTAAATAATATTCATATCTTACATTTACCTTCTCTCCACTTTATAGTTATACGTATTAGGAATTGAAAAAAAAAATAACATTCTACTCGGCGTTATAAGGACTGGTATGACTAGTCGTGCAACGCGTTACGCGAGTTGTATTCAAATAACACCGCACGTTGTTTTGCTCTAATGAAAACAGGTTCATATGCATTTTTGTTTTTGTTTTTATTGTGACATTTTTCAGTTGAGTAATAAGAGTAAATCTTACGTTACTGAATCACTGACAGAAATTTAGCACGTAATTAATTAATGGGGAAATCCTAAGTATTCTTGGGGAATGTTTTCTTAGAAATTCAAGCGGTGGCGAGAAAATATGGATGTTGTGGTCTCGTATATAATATGTGAAATGTCAAAATATAAATGATTCTGTTTTTTTTTTTTAAATATAATTCGTTCGTTCAATCGTTGTTACAAAGTTAACATTACGAATATATTGAGGTCGTACTTGTTAACTTAGAGTGAAAATTAAAAAAAATGTTAGAGCGGTTCGGTCTTTTGTTCAAAATAAAAGTTTATATTTAAGATATTGCAAAATATTATGACATAAAAAATGTATGTGGTACAAATCCCCGTCGCCCAATAAATCGAAAATCGAGTTACGTGGAATTTCTTTCGTTAGTGTGTCAATAACATTTCATAAAAATGTATATAAAAAATTTCAACGTTTATAATCGTTATGAACTTTCTTTGTTTCCAAACAAATATGAATAAAGTGTACCTATACAATAATATTATAAGTTGTTAATCGGCCATCGGCGCTTCCTGTTAATACCTCGCAAAACGAATAAAAAAATTATAGCAGTAAAATACATATAATTAATGAAATAAATATAATTTTATAACAACATTCACAACACGTTTGATTTTTTTCTAATAAAATATATATTTTTCTTGACTTTTAATAATAATTTTATTCAAAATACGTGATTTTTGTATTTTAATCTAATAAACACAATAGTGCTCATATTGATAAAAAAATATGCGCACTAGCTTTAAATATATGCATAAACTCTTTGAACGACGATCACAATTAAAATAATGATGTACAGTTTGTATATTATATGCTGGAATAATCTCAACGAAACTACGAATTCAAGATTTTTAAATAATATAAAGAAAGATTCATATATTTAGGGTTAAAAGCGAGATAAGTCTACATTTTATTGTTACAAATATATCTTACACTAGTGATCATGTCACGGCAGACAGCCCTCTGTCACTGCGTTCTCCATTTTCCGTCCAATTCAAAAATATTCTCCAAAAAAGGGATCGAACCCACAACCATCGCCTTTACGCGGGTCTATATGGCAATGTAAAATAAGCTTAAGGGTTATTTAATAATACTGGTTAATCGCTTTAATAAATAACAAAAATTTAAAGGCACTCCTTACATTTATTAAAAGTACATAACATTATTTGTAATTTTTTCATAATTTGTGACAGCGGTCGGTGGTGAAATAGTGGCGGCGGAGAGCGACCCAGCGCTCCACACGGTGCAGACAGTGGGGCGGCTGAGCGCGGTGGCGGCGCGCCGCGTGTGGGCCAACCTCGCCGTGCGCGTCAACCAGCTGAGGGACAGCGGTTAGTATTGACGTTGCAGCACTCCCAGATTTATAATTTCATTCTAATTATATGTACGCGCTTTGTCGGTTTCACGATTATTGATTATGATGCCTATTTTATTACTCATATTGATTTTGTTGTACAAAAATGTAATTTTAAATTAATCTCTTAAAATCTTACAAGTATCATTATAAATATGTTCATTTTTATATATTATGTAAGCTTTATATTTTATTATAAAAATGAATTACAAAATTTTCTATTATAATTAGGAATAGAGCTGGACGTCCGTCGATACATCACAGCGTTGCTAGCTGCCTTACACCTCGCCAAAGTGACTAGCGAGCAGCAACAGACCGAGGACGCTAAAGCTTCTAAACCTCAAGAGAAGGCCGAACCGGCGACCAACGAGCAACCCTCGGAGGACCCCACCACAAAGCCTACCACTGCCGAGAAAGTGAAATCTACTCCTGAAGCTAAATCTGCCAGTGATAATCAATAAATCACATTTATATTTATCTTTTTATAGTCATATTTTTCATATTATTCTATATTATTGTAATTTTAAGTGCAACCACAGTGCCGGTATACGAGTGTGTATCGACATTGTTATGGTGATTTAATTATTTTTACTTTATGGAACATAAATGCTATGAGCTATTATTAATCAAGACTGAAGGTCTTTTTGATGTATTTAAAATTGATATTATCATAAGGAACAAATATTTTGTAACAATGTTTGGAAATATATAAAATTTTATATAATAATTTTGTCGTTTTAATTAAAACTATGTTTTATCAATAGTAGTTTATTTCAAAATAGTAACAGTACAATTTATGCGTATAGTTAGTTCCTAGGAAATATTACGTACTTAGGCCAGCATATTCTGTAAGGAACAACTGTAAAAGGATATGGATTGAGATATGAGAGATCAAGTGACTTGTATTAGCTTAAACAACAATAAATGCAGACATTACTCTAATTATAGATATTGAAAGTAGATCTTAAAACCAGTCTTACATTCACCTAGAGCCAATTAGATACTTAGATATTTCACTGGATTATTCAATAAAGTTGATGAAACTGTATATAATAATTATATAAATTATTTTATATTTAAATAAAATCAAAGCCTCTGATGGTAAAGGTCTAGCATATATTGGCACATTTTTTTAAATTTGCTCATTAAACGAATTACAATTAAGATTTAAAAAAAAATCATTAACAGTAATATGTAACAAAGTGCAACAGATTATAGCATAGTATAGCAAAACAAAATAAGTACTATTGCTGCCCAAAAGTTATTTAAGCATTGATTATTTGTGAATAATTATTAAATCTAATTATTAATATTAAAATATAATATTTGGACAAAATACACAAGCATAACATATACATATAACTTGAATTTCATAATTTTTGACGATATAATAATAACCTAAAAAAATATACTAAATTAAAATGTGTAATAATGAATTTTGAAATGAGAGTCTGTTGGTAATTTACTTAAAGAGAAAGAATACATATTTATATGTTCATTTAATCTTATATAAAAGTGTAAACATTTTATTGAACAAATGTAAATAATTATATAAGTAGCGATTAGTAATTCTTTATATTAACTAAGTAATGGTTACAATCTGTGTGAATATGTATTCTTTACCTCTTGTATAACTCTTCCTGCTGCAGACCAGTTTACCCGAGTCCGTGGTCCTCGAAGAAGCCCTGGGGGGTCTCCTCCTGCAACAAGGGGTCATCACTGAGCCAGTGTCGCTCGTGGCCGTATTAGCCGAGCTATCGCTTATCGGCACCGAACAAAAAGTCTATACTTTAATATATTATGTTTAAATAATACTAAACAGAACAGAACGCCAACATTTTAAACTACAATGACTTAATATTACTCAATTTACCATTCAAATAATGAAATATTTGATAATAACTAAAGTAATGAAAGATTTTGCAAATTTAAAAGGCAGTCTAAGGTAGTAATATTTTATATTTATCTGAAATATATTGTTACATACATTAATTGAAACATATATTAATTAGTTACAAAAGTACATGTTTGTAAGTAGTTACAAAACTATTGATTATCATTTTACACACAAGACTTATTATAAATGCAAAATTTTCTAAATGAGATCCGACATGAATAGGATATTTTTTTATTTATATTATCGCGGAACGTCTAGTAAGTTTCAAAAAATCATAACAAAACGTGCATAAAAAGTCATCTACATACGGAATATATAAACTCTTTAAAACTAGTATCCTTAATTTAAATAATAAAATTCATCAAAATCAACATAAATACTTTTTTAACATCATAAAATTTAACATACACAAATTTTAAATAATATGAATATTGTCGTTGTTTTAAGAGAGAATAATAATTTTCTGTTAAGCTAAATAGAAAAATAAGTAAATAAATTAGTAGAAAGAAGTCAACAAAGAATAAATAAAGATTTACAAATATTCTAAACTAATGGTATATTTAAATTTGTATGAAGAGTGAAAATGAAAATATTTTAATTTTAATCACAAATATAAACGAATAGAGGTACTATATTTAGTATTAATTACCTATAGATACTAGAAATTCGATTTAATTTCATTGTAAGACTTACACACATTTGACAATTAAACTTTTAGCTTAATCTGTTCCCTGTAAAGTTTTTAAATAAAAAAGGAATGAACGGATTGTTAAATTTAAATAATGAATGTAACGCTGGACCGTAAATAACAC
This sequence comes from Dione juno, assembly GCA_037127375.1. NCBI lineage: Eukaryota > Metazoa > Arthropoda > Insecta > Lepidoptera > Nymphalidae > Dione > Dione juno. The sequence goes on along the minus strand of JAXRJS010000022.1, from coordinate 573,743 downwards.
TTTTGGATTTAGGAAAGTCCTTTTGAAAATCGCTGACTCGATGAACCATCACGAAGGTGCGATGTCGTCGTCAGCTGGAGGCAGGGCTCAGAGAAGTCCGACCTCTCGTAGGGCTCCATCGACGGCTTCGTCCTATTGCATAACGCCCCACACAGTGAGGTAACAGTAACATATACGCATTAACCAGACACTAGCGAGTTTAAGTTTGTCTATTTTTCATTTTAGCAATTTTGTATTTACTTTCTTATTTTTAGTCGTAATTTCGTAGAATTGATGACGTCATGATATTCGTGAGCTTATCATGAAATGGACGCATTTTATGATATGCTCAATTACTTATCCATTGCTAATCTTTTTTGACCTTTCTTGTATGTCAACATGGCAGCCGTTGGTCAAAAAAAAATTAAAACTATATTATTTTTGCTAGTAAACGAGTAAGAAATTATTTGTTTATTTGTATATACGAGTATATGTAAAAATGTTTACAGAACAAATTATTATTTTTTGTTTTTATTCTCATGTTTATTTTAAGTTTTATAAGTCAAATAAAGATCAGGGTGATTTCGTAAAAGAAGTTGTGTTACAGCGAAAAAAATATATTATTCGTGATTGTTGTTTAAAATACTATTACTAAAAGTATTTTTAATATTAAGCGTCAATTAAACGTTAAAAGACGAACTCAACCTTCCTACTACCTACTCACCTACCTTTGATCGATAAATAATTCTTCAAGCGGAAAGAAATGTATATCACAGAATAAATTTGTATTGCTTTAGTACCATTTTTTTATATTAGCATATGCTCAATTAAGTTAAGCTCAAGAGGTTAACAAAAAATCATTTCATTACACATATGTGTTCTAGTTTTAATTTAAATATTTAATGGACGTACTATATAAAGATGACCTAACGTTGATGACGTAAAGGTTAAAATTTTATAATTTGGACATTTCAGGAAATGAAACCAGTTCATGAAAGGCTCTACGATATCATAAAATCGTCAATTCTACGATGTGGCTACGACATATAGACAAACAAATATAGTATTCATAAAAATTAAAGGCTTTATGTTGTATTTTTACTTCATATACTTCAAATATAATAGCATATTAAAACCATACAATATACCTGAATATTATTGATAATTACAAAGTTTATTTACTTCAATAACTCTGCTAGCTGACCTCATGAATGCGTGACTAAGCGCAGGGTTTTAAATATTTAATGCATGCTATCAATATGTTAATGCAAATCCACCACCACCACATTGACATCACTTTTTATTCAAAACTGGTATGAGGAAGACCATAGCATGATTACAAAAATTAAATTATTAATATATATTAATTAATATTATGATACTATATAACATAATATATCAAGAACATATATAATATAAAATCATGCCACGGCATATGGTTAAGGTTGAGTTAAGGGATCGGACTCATGCAAGAAAACAGAAGTTTTAGTTAAAACCATTGTATTTAGACAACCCATTACAGTAAATGCACAGACAGCCATACTTACATACAAATACAGGACACTGATTCATAAATATTTATGACTGTTTTAATTTTTTATTTTGGAGTACCAAATCATATATTTTTATTGAAATTTGGATTTCTAATGTGACAAATCAATGTATATTTATAAACTAATGTCCCTTTCACAATAACTTTTAAATTCTAAGCTACATAGAAACTAAGCATATTTCAATGAGCCGATCAATACAGATAATATGGTAAAATATAAATTGTAATTAAAATCAGAAAGCAAAATAGCAATAATTAGATAAGATACTAAATAAGCTCGATTATGTCTTAATATTATTAAGTTCATCTTAAACCTGATATTCTAATTTCTTATGTGGGCCTATTTAATAATAATAAAAAGGTTTAATAAAATCTTACATAATCTACTAACTTCTTTAAATTACATGTAAAATGTTATGTAACAAAATGTAAATATGTGTATTAAATAAATAATATCAATTATTAGAGTTCTACTAATTATCATATTAGTGTTTTAGTGATAACATGAAGAGGCAAAATACTTGTTGATGTGGAGTATACATCCAAATAAAACAAGACAAGAATGAATTGAGCAAACACATACAACAGCAAACATGCAACAAAAAGCAAAAGCATAAAATTTGTTAAATCTACTAAAGATAATAAAAATATTTCATATCATATAAAACATAAACATAAACTCTTTTACACATCTTGAACACACTACCTGTAAGTTGTAACAAATGTCAAATATAACTAATGAGACTAAGTGATTAACAGACTAATAACCAAAAAAAGGAAGGCATTAGGCAAGAACAATAACAAATATTCAGATCTAAGAAGTATATTAATAAATAGTAATATGTAAAAGTGTTTATGTGAGTATACAATACTGTTCTGTATATATGTGGTTGTCATCAATGTATCAGCCCATCGTTCAGGTCCTGACCGCCACCAGCATGCATATATCACACCAAAATGGGAAATATTAGCAGTGCAGTGCATAATCGGAAAAAAGCTTAGGGGCACTCGGTAAGGCTTTGGCCAATCATAAAGCATCAAGAAGATAGTCAAGGTATTTTTTTACATATAAATTAAATTGAAATATAATGTATGATTTTTTTAAATTGTAAGTTGTATAGTTGTCATAGATATGTGCTTGAGTTTAGATTAGTGTCATTTGACTAAATTTAACTATAAGAATGTTATTAAGAAACATTTTCTAACAAATATCCTTATTATTAATATAATATTCTATACATTTAGAGATATGCTTCATAAAGAGAAATATCATAATGATATCTTGATATATTTAAAAGGCAGTGCTCCTACAATATAATATGAGCTATTCAAACATATGTCAACAAAAAGGCACTACACAGGCCACTGGTCTTAGCACACTGGTCCTCTTATTCAACAACAGTTCTTTATCCATTAACAATACTATATATCACGGCAATTATAACCATTGTATTATACTATTAAAATTTTATTCATTGTAAAATTGACTGTATGCAAGACAATTTCATTCTTTGCTTTCCTTCATGGTACAAGAATATTTAATGGAACAATCCTTGATAATATATTATATTTACTTATTATAAATATAAGATGGTGACATCAATAAGACAACATATTGTGTCACATAAGAATAGTGTTTCACATTAATGCTATTAAAATAAAAAATCTGTATTTGTAATAAACGCATCCCAGTAACAAAGGAAACTAACTTGCTTCAATATTAAATAGTCTTAAAAAAATTTAAAATTATTAGAATACTTTAACTATTTCTTTTCCTGTTCCATATTAAAAGCTCTTGTAATTATTGCATTATGGTCCCATTAATTAATAAGATACCATATTATTTAAATTTTTTTTAAACTGAAAATAACATTTTGTTTATGAACTTTATGATCCGCCTCTGATAGCCTATAAAAAGACATTTACCTTCGACCTAATTGGAAAATCCAAAAATAATATGTATATTATTTAAATGTCACACGCTACTTTTTTTAAGACTCATACTATCACATACTTTAGGCTAAATTGCTACACAATGTTCATATGGTACTTTAAAATAATATGTTTACACAAGTTCATTATCCTGGCTACTGACCTCTTGTAACAGATCCTGTGCTGCTATTGCTTTGAGAACATTTTTCTTGCTGGTCTCCTGCAGTTCGCCACCAAGCACTAGCTCGTCTAAAATGAAGTAAGCCTTTTCAAAGTTAAAGATGATGTCCAATTCACATACCTGGAATGTATGGTAAAAATATATAAATGTATGTTATTTATTTAAATACACATTATATAGAATATATTTTTAGCATTATGAACTAAAGAACATATAAGACAATATGAGCATATTAATTACAAAATAATGACATATGTCTTTATAATATATGATAGAACTAAATATATTCAATAAAAGCTTTAAATTAAATTAAAAGTTTAGTATTTCTAGATGTAGTTAGTAAATCTTTAGTATTTAATGTACTAAATTTAGGACTCACACTGCCAAAGTATTTATCTAGCAGCTCTACATATCTGTGTATCAGCTCTAGAGTTAGTAACTCATTGTCTTCTTGTTCCATTGCACAACAGAAATACAATGATGCATATCTAGAAATAAATGTTATATAAGATTTTTTAACAGTAATGTTTTTAGTAGGATACAATTCCAAATGTACAATAATTATATATTAACTATTGTGCAATTATAACTTTATATAATTTATATATATTATAATTAATAAAAAAATTACCTTTTATAAACCACTTTGACATCTTTCCATTCCAAAAATGAGCACATCTTTGGCTTTCTAGCCAGCACAGTTGTAATTAGTTCTCTTGTTATTTTCTTCTTCAGCTTATCAGGGTGTGCTACATACCATTTCTGAAGCCTCAACTTGCCTTGACGGCTGAATAATAACATGAATTGCATCTAAAAAGATATTAAAAGAATGTAAGTGTTATACTTTTAAATAGATTTTTGAAATACATTCATATAATTATGGTAAATAAGTAATGAGAGAACCAGTCTCTATAAATAAAAATTCTTAGCTTGTTGTAAAGAAAATAGTACTTACCATTTTGACGTAAAGCGGGATGAATTAATAAGATTCTTAATAATTATAATACTCTTGGAATGTTTTGATTAAAACCTATTTACATCTTAATAATAAATGAATTACTAATGCAATTGCATTATGTCAATAAATTTACGTGCTTAATATTTTTAAATGACAGCAATGGGCATACGACTAAAAGTCTAAAGGCGTTAAAATTTACAGACTACATATATTACAGATTATTATTTAGTAGTTACTGGAACAGATTAGCAATTGATAATCATTTTTGAAAACATTTTTTATACTGATGAACCACTGATATTGATAAATTTAAAAAAAACGTGTTAAAAATTAGTTAGAGAATGCCTAACCAGTCAATTGGTATTTTAATTTTATGATTTCACAATTTCGCATAAAATATCTTTAGAATAATTTATGAGCCCTAAAGTGTACTCTATTGATAAACCTAATAGTCATAAATAAAAATAATAAACAATAAACTCGACAGTTGACATTAAATGATAAATGTCATCAATGCAATTTTTTATTGGGAAAATTTGTAAAAATTAAATTAAATTAACAATAATTCTATGATTATCAAAAATGTACTTAACATTTTAATTCGAATGTTGTTAGTAGTTAAAAAATATTAAGAGTATTGTAAAGAAATGGTGAGAATGTTACTGATAAATATTGATTTTAATAAGTGGTATTTTGTATTAAATATTTGTTATTGTTAGAATATTAAGTAGCCTTAAGATTTACATACACATACTAACACGAACACTTTAAATATGAATTATAGGAAACTGCACAGGGATCTGATGCTGGTACTGGAGGAGCAGGTGAATGTGAAGGGGAAGAACAAGAAGATTCGTCTTCATCTTCAAATCCCACCTTGTTGGAGGAGGTTACTGGAGCATTGGAAAATTTACAGGTCAGTAAAGTGGTTAATTATTAAAAAGTATTTTTACTTTTGAGTATATTTTACTTTTGAGTGATATATATTAGCATTTTTTTTTTTTAAATTTCAGACTAAAAATGTTCATGATGAACTAGAAGTCTTTCGTCAGCAATGGCAACAAGAGTTGGAGTCAACTCCATCAACTCAAAAAGAAAGACCACCTGTAAGTTCAGAAGTGCTAAAAGAAGATGAACCTCTTAACGATGTGGAAAGGGTAAATATTATTCAAAGTAATGTTTTGTTAGTAATTTTTGACTATTCATCTTTATTTACTTAGTAAATAAAAAAAAATAAATTCCAGGACACTGTACATTTTTATATTATTATATACACCTTGTAAGAATATTATACTTTCATATTTTTTAATTTCAAAATTGTAAAGACTATTAAATATTGACAATTCTTAATTATTTAGGCAAAACAATTATTCTTGCGTGGAATGGAAATGGAGCGTGTTAGGAAATTATATGAGGCAATTCAGTTCTACAAACGTGCCATACAGATCCTTCCTGATGTGGAGAGCAGGCTTTATGAAAGTTCAGAGATGAGAGCTGACACACCTGAAGGTAAGTACAAATTCCTTCTGTGTAAAATATTGTAACTTGTGAATATCTAATACATAGATATCATGTTAAAAAATATTAAACTAGGACACATTAAAGCCAAAAATATTCAAAACAACAACCACAAAGTACATAAATATAAATCAAATGCATTCTTTAAACAACACATGTATAATTATTATTTATAAATATTGTGTTAATAAATATTGTGTTAATAAATATGTGTTAATAAATATTTTATTTATAAATATTGTGTAATTATAGCTTATTTATGTTATTATTTTCTGTTTTGGTTGGTAAGGGCACAGATAAAGTTTTTTTAATTTTGATATTTATTATAACATTTCCTATACTAGTGTTTTGATATTTGATATTCTGGGTATACATTGTTTTTAAGTGTGGTTTTTTAATTGCAGAGGTCACTGAACTCGTGGAACCAGCACAGGCAGAATATGCACCAGATAGTGATGATGAAGAGTTCATAGAAGGGGAGGACTTCCTTTCCAGGATGCAAAGGATTCTTGCCAAGAAAGGTTATCTGTGCCAACCAGAGTTTGAAACTGCAGTATGTAAAGATGATATTTAATAATATAATATATAATAGTAGGTTGTTGTGGTATATAAAAGGATGTTGACTGTAGAAGCAATTGTAGTGTTTATGTATAAATTATTTTCATTTCCCTGCTCAGATTTGGTTTTCTAAGTACTACACTTAGGAAACCAAACCTGGGTTATGCTACTCAAACATAATGTCTTGAAATTGGGTGGCAGTGTTGAAAGAAGTATAGTTACAGTGGGCTCTCTTCGTAATACACTCTTTTAACACACGCTTCCAAAGCTTTTTAACTTGTTTTAATCTCTACTATTATACTATATAAATAAACAAAAAATATAATATTAATAAATATATATATAAAAAAATATTTACATAATGCATTGTCCATAACCAAGACAGGGTAGCTTTCATCTGGTATTAGCTTTACAGTATTGCTTAGCTTTTTACAATTACCGGGATTAATTTAGTAAGATAAAGGAAAATTTTATCCTGAACTTGTAACTTCAGGGTGCTCACCTCTCCTGGCTGCCTTACGAGGTGATACAGCTGGTGCTGCGGTGGGTGGTCGGCGCGGACATGGACGCGGCCTCCCTGGAGCGCGTCAGCGCGGTGTCTAGGGGCCTGTACGTCGCTGCTCGAGAACCTGATGTGTGGCGGTGTATGTGCGTTAGGTGAGCTGCAAGTGTATCATTACTTCAGGAAGTACTTTGTGCACGTAACTTTCTTCACGATCTTCGATTCACCTCCGTTATATATTCTTGGTGTAGAGACTTGCATTGGAGATAATAAATCTATAAAAAAAAGTTAATTATTGTGATTTCAATGTGTGAGTGTTCTTACTCCCACGTGTGCGGTGTTAGCAATTGTTCTCATGTGGTTGTGTGGAAGTGTGATCTCTGTGAATGTGTGTGCTACTGTGTGCATGTGCATGTGCATGTCTAGTAGTGCTGGATGTGGATGTGTTTTCATGTGATACTGAATTGACTTTGAATATCAAAGCTTTTTGATTAAAATGTGTATACGTAAAATTCTGTTTGCTTTTTTTAGTTATCATTATATTCAATTACTTTTATCTTTGCACATATGTATTTTTACTTATATAGGTTAGTGTCCAACCAAATGTACGGCTTCGGTCGAGTTTCGGGAAAAAAATTAGTTTGTGTACATAGATTTTAATGTAGTGCATTAGTGCTGACAATATTAAGGATCTAGAGTTTTAACGTTAAATTTAATAATTATTACCAATATAACCAAGTAGCAAGTTCAATAACAATAAAATTGACACACTTATTATTAAATGAATAGGTACTTACATAGGTACCTACCAAATCATTATAACTTGCTTAAGAATTAAGTTTAGAAGTAGTTATATTGTTTTTAAGACAACAGTGATTTATATTGTTTTGATAATTACTAAAATATTAAGTACCTACCTATAATATTGTAGTGTATTACTTCAGTATTTAAGTTATTATTAAACGCATTTTTATATTCCCCTCAAAATATAGACTTGGTAAAAAAGTTTCTGTTTCGGTATCGGCCGAAACTGAGACCGTTGCCGAAATTCGGTTTCGGTTATTATTGATTCCAAACAACTTTATGGTTACCTGATTATTACTAACTGTATTTCAGAACTTGGGGCATAGAATGTGGTTCGCCGCGCGCCCACGGCTTCACAACATGGCGCCACATGTACATAGAGCGCGCGCGTCTCAACTTGCACGGCTGTTACATTAGCAAGACAACATATTTGCGACATGGGGAGAATAGTTTTCAAGATCACTTTTACAGGCCGTGGTACCTTGTGGACTATTATAGATATTTGCGGTAATTTGATTTCTGTTATTATAGTACTTGATATTAATATAATGTATGATTTCTAATAATTTGCAATTTTTAAAAATTAAATTGCATTATTTTTTATTTATGTATATAATATATGTTTATTAATAATGAATATAGCTACGGTTTCGTTTGCATGGCTAAGTGGAAATAAGTCGACAGTTCGTGACATTAGCGCATTCATTGAAACCCGAAACCCGCTATTGCGCTTTATAATATATGTTAATATATATTATAACATAATATGAATTTGATTATTTAACAAATCTCTATTCTTGTCACACTTACCCAGTTGGCGTTGGTGATATTCTGTACCCTGTTTTGTTCCCAGGTTCTTCCCAGAAGGCCTAGTACTGATGTGGACGACGGCGGAGGAGCCGGCGGCCTGCGTCGGGCAGTTGAAGTCCAGGGATAGTAGGAATGGCCTTGGCATTATGTCCGGACACTACCGATTGGTTGGAGATATGGTGAGAGACCCCTCGGTTCTACTTGTACTTGTTGCTTTTATTTTTGTGGTAGGCTAGCTTACCTACAAGGAGCGGCGTTAAGCTGCATGATCTAAAAAATATCAGTCCAATGCATGATTGTAAGCCAATGGGGAATATAAATATTGACCAACATAAATTTACGGCAGTATGCACTCATTTTCTATAAAATGAACCTCAGGGTAAGTTTGCAATGATTTGTTTTTTTTATGATACATCAATATCTATAAATCTCCAATATTTTTTTGTGTTAAAAAAATTGTGAAAAAATTAGATGACATATGATGATGATGATGAGTAAATGCTCATATCTCTTGATTGAGTTACCTTAGTAATTTGGTATTTTCGGTGCTTTAAGAAACCATATATCTTGATATTCTGGATATTCTGTGCTTTAAGAGGCTATTAGAACTTGGATATTTGATATTAATTTCAGCTTGGTTCCTCCACGTGATTTTGCAAAAATGGTCTTGATTGACGGACAGACAGACAGACGGACAATATAATACCAGAAGTGTCGCGTTTTTTCCTTGAGGTACGGAACCTTAAAATGACAAATCTACGTTTTATGTGTATTTAACTCTCTTATTATAATATTTTTATAATTATATAACTTCAGAATTTCCAGTACTAGTTGCTCTCTTCTTTCCATATGTAGATCCAAATAAATGCATATATTCAGATAATGATACATCTAAATTGATTTAAAGCCACAAATTATGATATTGTTAGACATTAACAAATTAATTACAAAAAGGTATAATAACACCTCAAAAATATACTTAGACAAATTTCACACAGATCAATATTTAAAGATACACAGGTATACATTTGACATAATGTGCGATATATATAGCCTTCCATTTGTCCTACGATTTTTTTTATCCGTGTAGCTAAAGCCGAGTAGCTAAGCGGGTTTAAAGAAGTAAGCAAACAAACGAAACCCTTCAGTCTCGTTATTGTGCTCAGTAAATATAAAATATATAATTGTTATTCACCAGGTGGTGATAATAATAAAGAAAACCAATTCGGAAAAAAAACAGCCGCAGATGTCCAACACGCGCTTCCGGGCGCGCCGCAAGGACACGCTGGAGCAACACGATCAAGTGTTCCATATGGTAATATTATTTTTATATTTATCTGTATGTATGTGGATATGTCTTCCTTGAACCCGGTAAATGTCTCAATTAGTTTAATTTATAGTAGGACACTAGCAGCAGATATGTCTGATGTTCTTTACTTTACATAATACTAGTTTTTGTCCGCGACTTTGTTCATGTATGCTTAACATTTATTATCCCTTCATTTTCCCCCTTTAGGGGAGAATTTGTCCATTTCATCTAAACAGATTAGTATTTGATCTGATCTTGTATTCTTATGTCGCATTCTCTTCTGCCAAATGATTATTCTTAGCAATGATCTTTGGGTTGCGGAAATTCGTAAAAAGCATATAAGAGATTTAACGCGGTGTGATGAAGTACGCATAGCTTAGTGGTCAGAGCGCTTGGACGGTTTCCATACGGCGCGAGTTCAAGTTCCTTATGTGTTTTATATATCTATCTGTTTTTATTACGGAGCTGACCGTAATAAAACAGACCTGAGCCGGATACAGTTTATTTGTAGTACCTAATTTTCAAACTCAGTACAATTTTTTCTGTATGACAGTAGATTGGTATTTCTTACGTACATGCTTGTTCGTTATCTTGAAACGCTTAAGATAATGCTGTTTTAGCTATATCTGTACATACAATAAAAATGGAACTGATCGCTGTCTGTACATGGAAGATATATGAAAATTACTGTTATTTATTAATGTTATATATATAAATACAATACATTGATTTTTAAAGTTTTTGTCTGTTTGTCAGTGCACTTGTGTACGCTAATCTCCAAAACGGGCTAAATCGATTTAAAAACAGTTTTCACTGTGGTATTTATGGTCAACCTCCCTTAACATATAGTGTATGTTTCATTTCAATCAGTTGATAAATAAAAAGATTCCAACACTTTACAGTACTTCGTCCTACAAATTTGCTACTCAATAACTACTATATTGAATTGTCTATTAATATCAAGTATCAACATGCTTTTTTTTTAATTCAAAACAATCATAAATCCTTAACTCCTAATTTCCATACGATAATGTAGACCAAGGTATTAAAATTGTGTTAGAACTCCATTGTATGTGGCCGTTAGTTACAAAATATATTATTATCTATGGAAATCGAGTATGATAAACACGCGTGTATATGTGTGTGTGTGTGTGTGTGCGTGCGTGCCGTGCAGGAGCTGGAGCTGCGTAGCGTGCGCCGCCGCCGCAACTTCCAGTTGGCGTGGCGGCGCTACGCGGTGTGCACGCGCGGCCAGTGGTGCTCCTTCGACCTCACGCCCGCCAAGTTCCCGCCGCTGGCGTTTAGCGCCGTGAGGGCGTACACGGCGAGCGCTACGGCTCCGCTGTTGTGCTCTTCTGATTAAGATGGGTTTTGTTTTGCGGGGCCAACTGTGCTTATTGTCTAAGTTAGCTTTTCTTTTGTCTATTTTGCTGTTTCTCTTTTTTTAATAACATGTTTCTATTTTTGTGTGTATGTGAAACATAGTAGACATTGTTTAACAGTGTTTCTAAAATGTACATATTTAGGGCCAATAATTATCCCATGTGATCTAACTTCTGTTCTTTATCTTATGTGACTATACATTAAATTTATTTCCTACTACTTAAAAACATCTAACTACCGTACCTCCCCCTCTAACTCTACACTAGTCCTCTCTAACTCCATCAATTTCCCCACGAATTCGTCTGCTTCTCCCAATAATTCTCCCGGATTCTCTACTTCCCTTAAACTTTCCTTCGCATGATATCCCTTCTCTAAGTTTACCTGTGTGTTTTATACGTTTTTAACGTGTAACCCATCTATTTTTTTTGTACAATAAAGAATATTATATATTATAAGTACACTATTCCATATACCTTATTCCTAGCTTTTATAGTTATGTCGATACATTTATAAATATATGAGAAAATTTTAATAGGTGTATGAATATTTAGAACGGTTGAGTTATATGTTCTATTATAATAATATATATTCATATTATATTGTTTATTGTTTCATGGTTATAAATAACCATTATACAGTTTAATTTTTGTTTATTTTGTTTGCTATACAATTTTCCAGGTTAGATCTAGTCTTAGGATTAAGATTTGTGTTTTCGCAAGTACTATTTTATGCTTAGTGGCTTCTTAATATTTCAAATGTATGTATATTTATTTATATATATATGCTAGTATGTCTCCATGTCTGCCTAATTTGAAGGTAGTCGTACGTTAATTATTCTATTATTAATTATATATATACTATTTATAATTATTATTATTAATAGAATGATTCACGTACGATTATCAACATATAATAATTATAATATTAATACACAGGATTTTCAAAAGCATATTAAATTTAAATTAGACTTCGTAGCTGTTATCTGTAAAAGTAATTGTACATTAATTTGATCGACCTTTAAAATTAGGAATTAAGAGTTGTTACAAAAATTTACGCTCTTATTTTTTTAAGAAAAAGAAAACGCTACAAAAAGACACAAAAATATATGAACTCGCTTATTTACAGCTTTAGAATTTAGCAACATATCTAAATTCTTTGTTTTGATTGTATGCTTAAAAATGAACATGCTGTATATAAAAGTCTAGCAATGCCATAACTTTGAAGGTTGTATAATTGTAAGTGTTTGTATGGAATTTTTTTTTCAACGAATATTCAGTCATTTACTTATTTATTTTTCGACTAGAATAAAAAAATTAATGAAGAAATCTATTTTGTTATATTAAAATTAGCTACAGTTAAAGAAATTATTCTTCTAATCTCTGCTCTATAAGATAGCTGCGTTACAACTTACTTTTACTTACAATAGAAATATGGTAACAGCAAATACTTAATATATATATAAATTGTAGTCATCCTATTAGACGATATCATAGAAAAGTAATATTCACAAACAAATCCAATTTCACGGTACTATATGTGTATGTTTTCTTTATACATGTAATAGATATTTGTGTCTCGAACTCTAACTCTAGTGACGTCACATCGAGGCAAGCAATGATTCCGTGACTGTGTTTTTTTTTTACGATTTCGCAATTTTTGCGTTATTTCTAATGATGATAACCAGAAATTATTATAATTACTGCCTAGAATATCAATTAAAATATGAAAATGAAGTGAAATTTTGTACGGGCGGATAGTAGGTACCGTCCGCAGATAAACGCTGTGAAACGACGCTGTAATCATTTTAAATTAGGTGAATAATATTTCAAATTGAAAATATTCACATGAAAATATATGATTGTGATGAATTTAAACCACATATTGGTCGTTTGCTATTCTTCGGGACCTAAAAAAACAGCTTGTCTTGACTACTAATAGTCTTCTAATATTTGTATATACCATTTGTGTACAATCCTTTGTAATTTAGCATTGACAAAATGATGAAAATCGCTCTAGCTACACTGTTTTTGTTGAAATAGAACAAACTGTGATAGTGGCGAAGTGTCCATATGACATCACATCTTACCTTTTTTTAATTTTATAAACAAATTAATAAATAGTAAATAACAATTCAATATTAACTAACAATAATCCAACTATAAATCAATTTTATTTCATGCATAAAAAAACGATACTAAATTTAATTTCATATCATCTTGATTGAATTTATTTTTATATGTTTCTTTTCACGCCGGCTTACCTTTATAAGAATTACACTCTTCGCCACTGGTTCCTAGTGATGTAACACGCGTCAGGTATTTGGCTCCTTTACACAAATATTATCAAATAGCCTATTCAATGGGGAATACCCGTCCAAAGCCAACTACTCATGGTCATGAAATATTCTTTGCTAATGATAAGTATAAGTCTGCTTTGTAAGTGGCACCAGTGTTAACTTTTGAAGATTTCAAAATGTTTAATATTAACCGATTACCTTTTTTAAATCTGTTTTGCAATATACATCTGGTGAAGTACAAAATTATTACTAGGCTCTGCGATAATATGAGTTGAATAACATGTAATATATAATTTGGAATAACATGTAATATATAATTTGTTTGTGTGTATACTTCATTGTAGTTTGGAAGAAATTTGTTCAAAGTAAAATATTTTATGCTACAGTGTTGTTTCCTAAGACCTTGCTTGCTATATATATATATATATATATATATATATATATATATATATATATATATATATATATATATATATATATATATATATATATATATATATATATATATATATATATATATATATAGTATATATATATATATATATATATATATATATATATATATATATATATATATATATATATATATATATATATATATATATATATATATATATATATATATATATATATATATATATATATATATATATATATATATATATATATATATATATATATATATATATATATATATATATATATATATATATATATATATATATCTTTCTTCTTATCTTTCTTGATGTATATAGATAATTTTGATGTGAGATGCTGATTTGAACTGCTGAATGAAATCCTGAACAACTACAAAAATAGTAAAAAATCTTTTCTTTGACGTATGTATTTAATGAATAGGTGAATATGAATTTTCTTAAACAGAATTGGATAGACCAGGATATACAATTATAAGTTCTTCCTTTCTTAAATAAAACAGGTAGTTACTGATGCACACTATGTAATGTTGTATTTAAGAGTAATTTTATTAATAAGGTAAAAATAAGGTAAAATATTAACTACCTAGAAGTGACTTACTTACCTACTTACTTACCTGTCTACTTTCTGAAGTGAACCTTTTGGTAATTTGTCTGAATTTAAATGATGTGAAATAAAATAATTATTTTTAGAACTTTTATTTTATATATTGATTTTAATCACTTTATAATTTTCAATTAATTTATACAAAATAATGAATCTTATTGTATTTTAATATTTAAGAATATGTATGTAACATGTATGTTGGAAATTCCCATTGGACATTTTCTCGTTAGATCGAAGATTTATTTAGAAAAATATCCGTCCGGTTGTTAAAATGTTTTCCGTTATTTAGTCTTTGTAATGATTTTCAATGCGTAGCGGTATAGGATCTCACTGTCAACGTCATGGCTGTGGGTTCGTTTCTCGGGGGAATAAATTAATAACATCACTACGCTCTGCTAAGACATTGCGTGGCGTTGAATTCTGCCACATAAAAAAGAGAAAAACAGAGTGAATTGACACTAGGCTCTCTGCCCTGGTATATGCGGAATACATACGCGTGTAAAGCGTGAAAAACTTGTTTCTTGATGATAAATAAGCATATTTTTAAAAAATGTTAAAAATTACTGTCATAAAGGAATTAAAATATATTTGGTTAATAAATTGCTTTGTTTAATATTTATTTATTTATTTAAAACATTGTATAATTTCATAAATATACAACATTTAAATATGAACCTGTGTTGCTAGTTACCAGTCACTTTAATAGAATTAGTCACTACAATAATGTATATATTTTAGTGTTTTTAGAGCTTTTATTGTAATAAATACTGTCCATGAAGAATGTTAAAAATATTTATTTTGGCAATAACTTAAGAGATTCCTGTTTTCTTGTAAGATTTTGTCTTAAAGTTGGTAGAGCATCTTTATGGCTGCTATAATAAATATTTATAAATAAAGGCTTGTATGTTGCTTGGGAAAATAAAATTCATACAAAATACTTTAGTTTCATTTTATTCATCTAATAATAATTATGTAAAAAGAATAATATATAATTAAATTAACTTTAAAACAAATTGCAAGCAACATCTTCTTATTAATAAATCATTCTGTTTACAATTACTATAATTTATTAACATTTGAAATTTCACGCATACAATGCTTGTACGATCTTATCGATAAATAAGACTTTGTTTTGTTAACAATATAATATGTTTATGTATATGGGAGGTAGATACAAAAGAATCTTGTCAGAGGCTTAAAGTGGCAAATCTTAACCTTATAACGTACGAGACAAATGTAAGTATATAAGTTCTTAATAAACGTCGATATCGTAATATTAATATGTATACATACAGGGTATTTGAATATTCTAAAACTAAGTATTCCTCACTTAACCGGCGACTTGACAATGTTTCATTATAACATTAGCATCTGGGGAGAAAATTGACAAATAAAAAACACCCAGAATATTAAATAATTTATTTTATACATTTTACGATTCTGTACTTCTTCTATAAATGAAACAACGTCTAATGACTATAAATTTATTCTTTAATTATATATATTTATGTAGTGTTATTTTTGTTAATAATTTATTTACATAATTTAATTTTTTTTTAAAACATGCTACTTTGCTACTCAACCCCTGTGCTCCGCGAGCGCCCGTAGCGGCCTTGAGCCCGAGGCGTCAGATGAGACGCTCGCTGAGCCAGATTCAGGAGTCCGGCGGAGGCGGCGGTGGGGGCGGAGGCGCGGCAGGTGGCGGCGGGGGCGGAGCCCCGGCCCCTGCACCGGCAGGCGGCGCCAGCGCAGGCTCCGTGCTTCGCCGCCGCACCTTACCGCGCTTCTTCAGCATGGTGGCCTGCGGGCAGCGCGCCACTGAGCCGGGCCGGCGTCACGGGCCCGCGGCGGGGCCCGCGCCCGACCCGCGCTTCGTTTTCTTCAGCATGGTCGCCTGCCGGTCACACCGCTCACCTCGTAACCGCCCGAGATGGCGCACGCGCGCCGGCGCGGGGCCGCCAGGCGAGCCCCGCGCCGGCGCATACATGGCACACGGGTGCGCGCATCTCGGGCGCTGACTGCGTTTTCACTGAACGAGCGTCTCAGTACGTTAGCAATACGGACACGACCAAAGCATTGTTAGTTCGTTGAGCAGCGCCGGCTCTGAGCTGTGACCGGCGAGGGGACTCGGTGAAGTCACACGACGACAATATCTCTCTCTCTCTACGCGTTAACGGTTTACGTCTCGTACGTCTGACGTGACGTAACTACGATCGTGTGAATTCAACCCTGAGCTAAAGAAACCATTACTGTCGAGCTAGTTTTGAACTGTGAACTAAGTCTAAAGGCCGCGTGCGTTGCGCGGTGCGCGCGGTGTGCGCGGTGGTGTGTTACTGTAACCAGTGACAAGCTTCATTCATACGACAATCCTGAACTCGTGTGCCATTGTTTGCAGAAGAGATATATTGCGGCTTACTATTTATGTATAAGCTGTTAAGTTGAGGATTGTTTAAAGTTACAGTAACATTAAGAGAATGTAAATTATCAAAAAAAAAATAGGGTGATTTGTCGTCTTAGGGCCGGCGCTGTCTCGGGCAGTGAAAACGCGGGCGTAGCGTGGGTTGTGCAGTATCAAACACATCTCGACACACAACACACACGAGGACAACAGAAGAATGAGCTCAAAGCTTTTGAATCACATAATACTTAGAGTGTAGAATGTAACCACCATGCGACAGATGTCATGCTGAGAGGCAAGATTGAAAGTGATATAGAAGTACGGTTGTTATGTGAAATGGTTTAATTTAATTCAAAATAGTGTGATACGGTGACTACGGGCTTATTCTTGTTTTGTCTACATGAAATAACGGCAACAATATTGCTAAGTTACTCTTATCATAGATTACGTGACAAATCAGAGCTAAAAAGTATTTATTTTATTCATTTGATTCATGATAGAGATATACCCAACTTAAACAGAATAGCAGATTGTGTCTTCAATATTGCAATAGCAGTACAGCAATAGCGTACAGTGAATAGTAATGGAAGTAAATAGAAAACATGCTTTTGAAAATTATTATTGTTCAATCTATAGCAGGTAAATTCTAAGGCAAACAAGTAAAAGGGCATGTATACATACCTTAAGCGCAGATTTGAGCACGACCACCTCGCTGGGCGCCGCCACCCACGGCTCGCCGTCCACCTGCACGGGGATCTCGCTGCGGAGGTTGATCTTTATATGACCACCCTACAGACATGCAGATTCGTATGTTAGTACGTTTTATTGAGATGTTATACGACTGTGGTCTTCAAGAAGACATGACTGTACCTATAAATCAATTCCTGTAAAGATACATTTATAAATTTTGTATCAGGTTTATACCTGAGTCATAAAATATAAGAACGGTATCGCAAAATTGTATTCAGGCAATTAACGCCTATTGAAGCATTTTATGGATAATTAAAATTCTGAAGAGTGTGTGTATTTATTAGATATAAGTATAAGTCGAAAAATCTCTTCAGAAGGAAATATAGAATTGACGCTTCACCAGATTTTCTGCCTGTAGTGTTCGCTTAACCTACAAAATCCATCCATCGTCATATCTGTAGGTGCACTTATACTCCACCTGCGCTATCCTCATGGCCCCGCGCAGCCCGGACTGTATCTGACCGAGGTGCACGACGCCGGTGACGCCGACCACCTCCAGCATGCCGTCCCAGTGGTTGGGCTTGTTGAACTGGTCGTCCTTCTCCGGGCCCCACGGGTTCGCGCCGGAACCCCAACTACGATCGATATTTTGTTAATTTCTACTTTATTATTTTCTTATAACAATATATTTATGGGTATTGGTGTGGAAATGCATGCTTTCACACATCAAAATTTCACAGAATACAGTAGTATTTAAAAAAAATCTTGGTAATATTAGTATTATAACAGTAGATCTCCTGTGCCTTACAACCATGTAGGTTGTCATAATATGAAGAATTACTATGACAGTCCAAGCATGACATTACGTAGGGTTTCTTTTACTCCTGCGCCTTCCGAAACCAAATATTCTATAATGTAAAAATAAACATCAAATGAAGATACAAATTTTAATGTTGCAAAATTGGCAGCTTAGGGAGCATTACTTCTGAATTTGTTTAATAAGATATATTAAAACATAGTTTACCTAAGAATATTTAATATAATAATGCCCTCTACTGCGGGCAGTTCGACGTGCTTGCCGTCCACCTCGAGCCGCACCGCCTTGTGCAGGTCCTTGCACATCTTGCGGCCGACCATCTTGCGCAAACCCATCTTCACGTACACGCCTTTGTTGCGCAACCTTTATATACATAAGATACTGTACTGTGCGAGGTAATATTAGCTGAATAATGTGGTATTCTTTAGGGAGCTATAGGAGTGCCATGGTTTCGAATTTTAAATAAATAATGTTAATACATATTTATCACTTAAGTTTTACTCTCCTTTACACAAAAGGCTTTCTTGCAAAATGTCTATATGGGTGGCTTAGATATGGCACATTGACTGATTTAGCTCTACCGTTAATTAAGAAAAAGAAATCCAAGCTATAAAACAGGAATAATATTCCATTATGTATTTTCCACACAACGTGGCAAGAGCAAAGTGATTTATGAACTGGCGCCACTTGTAAGGCTTACCTTCTTTAGCAAACCTAAACAATACAGAGAGATTTTTTTACAATCCACCTGAATTTGAGAAATTTCGTGTTGGATGGCGATAATCAATGCGGGGCTTTGTCTTCTGTATAGAAAAGCGTTCCTTTCCCCTGAATGGGGTCGAATACATCAGCACCGCTTTTACAGTCAGACACTGTCGCACTGCGCCACGATGACCTCAAACTATACTAGAGTACATGTATTTTTAATCTATTTAAATAATTACCTGCTGTTAAATTTATTAGGATTCTCCTCACGTGCGTTGTGGAAGTCAAGACAGAGATCGGCGTCGATGCCGATACCGAAATAGTTGTTCATCACCAAAATTTGGGAATTATCTTCACTTTGTGAACCTGCGCGGTCGGAGCATTGGGAGTGAATTAATCGTCAATCGTTTAAATAGATAATAGTAATTATCTATTTAAACAAGTAGATCTGGGTGCGAATTTAATTCCTTCTAATAACAAATGTCTACACATACTTATTAAAAATTACCGATGCTTTTTTATTTTTATCTATACCATATATCTTACCCTGCATATAGCAGGCAGAGGGGACCTAGTTCGTTCCCCTCTATCCTCCTTTCGAAACGGACCAAAGTGGGAATCGAAACCATAATTGTCACATTTCAGTCAAATCCTGCACCACGACAGCTCTTATTTTTTGACACAATACTATTACATTTTATAAGTATATTTCAAGAATTAATTTGACATAAAACTATCTAACAATCGAATCTCACCTGGCAGCTGCTTAGACAGTTCCTTGGGCTCATCCTGTTTGTCCTCAGGATGGAACACCACCGTCCAGCGGTCGAGGCGGATCTCCTCCGCGTCGATGACGTCACGCAGCAGCGACAGCGGGTCCTCGCACCCCGTGTAGCCTGAGCCCCAGCGAAGCACGCGGGCGAGGTCGTTGCCTAATATATGTCAATAGAGCGTTCAGATGTAATGCTTTACCCCAAATATAGAAATAATGGTACGTTTCTGGACTATGATAATAAAACTATTTGCATTTGTCGTAAATTTAAAAAGTATAGTTAATATTTGACAAAATTAAGTTTAGTTGGATGGGAAAAGTGAAATGAAAATCTTTTGAGATGGAGAAAAGACACCTAGAACATTTGTTATAAA
This sequence comes from Dione juno, assembly GCA_037127375.1. Classification (NCBI taxonomy): domain Eukaryota; kingdom Metazoa; phylum Arthropoda; class Insecta; order Lepidoptera; family Nymphalidae; genus Dione; species Dione juno. The sequence continues at coordinate 553,164 of JAXRJS010000022.1, read as the reverse complement.
GATTTTTACACAACCATATTTGCATCATTTATGGTTCGGATTATAAAATTCGTTGCATATTTATAATTTAATATTAGGAAATACTTATTATAAATTCTGTACATAAAAGCAATAAATATTCGTGATATTTTGAATTATATTTCACTATATTTTGGACAAGTTAATGTTCGAACTGAGACATAAGAAATTCTTTCTAGAGAAGCTAACGACAAAAATAAATTGTAATACTCGTAAGCGATCTCATACGCTCTTATATACGTATTTTATCGTAGCGCGATAAGAATTTTTATAAATTTTATAAAATATATCTTTCAAACCAAAAAACACAAATTTAAAAATATCTAAAATCTCACCAGTCCCAAGGGGCACGATGGCGCAGGGCGGGTTGGAGCATTGCGAGTCCTGGCCCACGTTGTCCAGACACTGCAGCACCCACCCGATGGTGCCGTCGCCGCCGCAGACCAGTATCTTGTAGTTGGGGATGTGGCGGAACACGTATAGCCTGGGTACCGTAGGGAATTTAATTTTGTTTATTTAAGTGTACTTTCCTTCTTTATATTATGTTAAATTTCAATTTATAATATACATATGTCATATAATGACTGACTGGCTGACCATGCGGATACGTTATTATGTAATAAAAATTTTATCGATATGAAATTTTGAGACAATATTAATAGAAAATGTTATGTTATTAATATATGTTGTAACGTTATGGCATAATTTTGTCATATTTAAATTTTGTAAGTATAAAACTAATGAACTACAATATTCAGCCGACTTCATGTTCATGATTAAATCATATACGTATACATAAAAGAATAAAAATACACTAATAGCTGTTTTCATTAGTTCTCCTTTAAAACATCTATGTGTGAGATAAAAAATAGCCACTAATGATCTCCTGTGTATATTGTTCAATTTATTCATAGGTCTGCCAGCTATTCAGTATTATATATTACAGAATCGATATAAAATAGTACAAACCCTGGCAAAGGTCCACCATTCTCCAGATCGAACACCTGGTAAGGATTGAGGAGTTTTCGGAACGAGGAGATCAGCTCGAGGCCCTGACAGCCGCCGGACTTCACATTGACGAATACTAGCAGCGGTTTGACTCCCGCTGGTACCATTGACGGTTCTATGCTGGGTAGCAGCAATACTGGCAAGCAAGCAATACATATAAATTTATTTTTTTTCTCTTAAGTTATGGCGTTCCAAATGTGCCAGTTGAGCACAATTCACTTCGCAAATGTCACGTTGTATGGAGAACACACGGGGTAATATTACTAATTTAAAATGGCTTTGTCATTCTGTATTATGGTATTGTTTTACGTTTGTCATTCAAATTCAAAAAAATTTTTCAAAATAAGAATACACGCTTCATTTTTTGAACGTCAAAGAATTTACCACCAGTTTACTAAAGCTGATGCCTCAGACCTGAGAAGAACCAGCGCAAGAAACTCAGCGTGACTTTTTTTTCCTTTTTTGTCGTCGGTCATGCTCATTATCTTAAAATCCACGTGCAATCAAGTTGAAATTAATAATGACTATAGATCTATGGTAACGTTAGAGCACAAAATAACTCAAACATCTTTTTTTTTAATGTTTTAAGTGTTCGAAGTTTTTATGCAATTTTTTTTTTCATTTTGTATGAAAATCACTGCGTAATCACAACCTACAGGATACTTCCCGTTGCTCTAGAGTTATGAGATTTGGCAATAAGTTAGGACTTATAGTACAAACAAAGGAAAGATACTTATTAAGTATATCTGAGTATATCTGAGAAAAAAATCAGTAGGTAATTTCATACAAAACTAGTGAATACGACCGCGAATTTAAGTTTATTTTATAAATTGATAAATTTTTCTTAGTGGAAAACAAACAATCAAGAAATTGGTACGGAACTCTTGGTGCGTGAGTACTACTCGACACTTGACAGGTATTTTATTGAATTTGGTCATTTAGAAATTTACAACTGTTTAGTTCTTACTATACGATTTGAGGAAAACTTAGATAATTTAGAATATTTGTTAAGAAAAATTTGCAGAAATGTTTCTATTCATAAGGACCCGAATACTTCATACTTTATTTTCGAAAAGTTTTAAATATCTCAAAAAAATTGTCAATATTTAGTTCATGTTGAGTACTAATAGTTAAAGTTAAGTAAATGATAAATATAGATGGATAGCAATGACAATAACCTCTAGGTATTTTTGAATAATAAAATAAGTTTTTGTGAAATTTACCTAATAAATGCTTATCTTCATATTTGGCCTCTCGGAGGGCGTAGAGGGCGCGCACTGCCTTGCTCGCGTCCTCGTACGTGATCACCATTGATCCGTACTCGTAGTAAATAGGGCCGATCGATGTGAATTTGTTTTCTAAGGAAAAACAACAGTTAACTTTTTTGTAACTTACAGCGATTTCCTGCAAAAATTATATTGAATACAATTTATCTCATATGATATTTTTTAAGATTTGTCCATAAGTCTATTTAGAATGTAACTCACCGGCACCGAGGAACTCCACTAGAATATTCTCATAGTTCCTCTCAGACAGTCCGGGGGGGAGGGAGGCGACGAACAGCGCGAGTGTGGGCCCGTGGGGGTCGCGGCGCGGCTGCAAGTAGAACCGCGCGAGCTCCATGCGCCGCACGGACTCACGCGCGAGCCGCACGAGGATGCGCCATGGACGCTCGTCCTCTTCTAGTACGCGTTCTGATACTACATTGAAATAAAAAAAATATATAGATCCCCCTTTTTCAAGCAACACGTGCAAATATCTAACTGTAATTAATATCAATACTCTGGGAAAATAAACTTCTAAGTCGATTTTATTTTATATATTTAATATATATATAATTGCAATCCTGTTAATAACTTTAATTTTAATTGAGCAAGTATTATCTTTGTTAAGTAAAAGTAATTGTTATTTCGTAGTTAAAATTAAACAAAAGAAGAACCTAGTACCTCCACGATCGAGTAGAATCTCCGAACAGCGATAATCCGCAGTGGCATTAGAGGAGTCCAGGCCAAAGCTGTCGAGCGCAAGTCGCATCAGATCAGACACGGTGTGCTCGCCCGCGCACTTGACGGTGACGAACGCGTCGCCTGCGCCCGCCACCCTCCCCGCGTACACCCGCACCTCGCCGCCCCCTGTTTCTGGTTCTCTGGTGGCGGATGGGATGTAGATTTATTCGATGCTAGTGTGTAGAAGATTTATTTTAATTTTGGGCTACCAACTGAACAGTAGAACCGTTAGTTCTATTGACATTGGGCCGATCCGATGATAGCGGCTAGGTGATAACTTGGTTTAAAAACGCATTTACAACGGAAATGACACCTTTAAAAACGGATTATTATATACATTTTATGATAATTAACAGGTACACAAAGTAAAATGATTTTATTTTCTCCCCTAGTCGTTGTTTTTAATTAAACCCAAATCGATTATTACCAATAAAAAGTTTCTTAGCTGCTTCCAACTCACTTGAAACGTAAGAATAGTGCAGGTCTCTTGTTAGGTAGCCGTGTTACATGCGCCAGCGGCGTAGGGTCCTCTACGGGAGGCTCGTCGCCGGCGAGCGCGTCCGTCAACTGGAACTGCTCGGGCTCGCGGGCGACGTGGAAGGCCCTCAGCGCGGCGGCCACCAGCTCCCGCTCGCTGAAGTTACGACCGACGACTACGGGTCGGTAGAGCCGGCGTGACCACGCTGCTTCGCCGTCGTACACTTTTACTACTTCTATTTTGTGCGAAAAATTGGATTATTTCAGTATTACTTTAATTTTAAGGCTTTATAGGAAAATATGTGTAAACAATTAACGGATTTTAATTCTTTCATTTTATTTATGGAAATTTATAATGTGATGTGTAAATATATAATGTGATCTGAATATTAGTAGGGGTGACAATTGAATGTAATAAATTTAGTTAATACTTTGAGATATAATCACGAAAATCATTTGTCACTTATTTGCTATAATACAAATTATGTATTGATTAGAGATGTCGATTTTTTTGTTTGAACTTTTACATATATATTACCTTCATCTCTGTCATCTGGTGTCCTGTCCCGATGTTGTTTATGATCAGGCCGGTGGTCCTGGTCGGCTGGCGCGCCGGTAGAGCCGCCGCCGGAGCCCGAGCGGCCCTCGCAGCCCGAACTGAACTCCTCGCTCACGCTGCGAGCTGCACAACATACATCCCGTATCGCACATGCCCTAAATCCTTGTAACTATTCGTTATAACTATGATATGAGGATTTTATAGAATTATGGACCCGTCTTCCAATAAATTAATAGGTAGGTTATATTGGTAAATATTTAATGTTTTTATTTTATATTAGCATAATACTGATAATTTAATTTAAATTTTATTATCATAAACTATTTAACATTAAAAATATTAAAGCTATTATTAATATTTATGTTATACACTTCAGTTATATTTAACCTGAAATTAATCATCTATTTTTAGTACACATTTATTATAAAGAATTTTAACATAGAATTTAGTATGGCATGTTATTTATTATATCTATTCAGTTATAAATTGTTATAATTAAGTTACATCTTTCACATATAATAATCTACTGATAGCATCTCATCTATAATATCATTCCTGAAATGATAAAGTTCTAACAAAACACATATTGTCTGCAAATCAAGTATTGAACATTCCAAGTCAGCTTGCATCATCAAAATTTGTCATTAAACAGTATTTGTCATTGTCCTTCTATTTTATTTAATATCTAATAAAATTTGATGACATTTTGCTTTTTAAAATTTGACAATGCATTCTGACTAAAAACACATTTAGGTGTGGCCGTCTAGTATGGTGACTGGCAACACTGAAATAAATATCAGCGACACTGTGTTCCTGTGCATGTTACCTTAGACCGGTGGAATACTGCATCACGAGTATCCTTCAGGAGTCGATCCGGAGATACGAAATTTAAATGGAACTAAGACTTTAACGTCTGCTAGTAAAGATTCGAAAGATGGACATGCTAGTGCTCCTCTAATCATGGATAATTCAAAAGAACTAAAAGATTTTGATTATTTTTCCACAATTTACAAGAAAATGTACTTCGAGTACAGCAATAAGTTAATAAACTCGTAGTTTTAAAATGGGATGATATTAGGTATATATTAATAAGCGTACTTTATTTAATTATTCAGATTGTTAAAATATATTAATTCAGTACCGCGAAATTAAGTAAATTTCTTTAGGTTGATGGACTTCTAGAAAATAAGACGGTGATAATGTCTCATAATGTGTATGTGTGCGATAGTAAAGCATGAAAGCAGCTGACACACACGACAATCGAAGATTATTTAAAACAGAACATTCAAAATAATCTTCAGATAAGCGTCTTCGCTTCCATAATAAAAAGCATGAAGAAAGCCGGTCAACTAAAGTATCCTTCGCGGAACTGGAAGCTGTCACCTCTGGAGTAGGGCGGGGAGGCGCCGCCGTGCGGACTGCAGGCGGCCGGCAGCAGTCGCCGCGCCAGCAGCACGAGCCGCGCCGGCGCCCAGCCGCCGCGTCGCCGCGCTGCCCCAAACACAGCGCTCACACTCCGCTCGCCCGCGCGGCCCCACAAATGTGCCCGCGCCGGCACATGTGCGGGGCCCGGGCCGTCCCACACGCGCTGTGGAGGACACTTACGGCATCCGAAGTCGCGCTGCGAGGGCGGCGGCCGCACGTGCACGCCGATGATGGCCTCCATGGGCACCTCCGTGCGCGGGATGGACACGGCCGACGGCGGCAAGAAGATCGGCTGCAGCGCGCCGAAGTTGCACTCCTCCGGGACTAGGGCGCGGCAACCGGCGTGGCACTGCAATGTTCAATTTATTAGTCTTCTATTTTTAAATGTTGGTCATTTTTTAATTACCAACATGGAATAATCAATAATAAGAAATAATATCTATAAAACAATGATAGCAAAATTAAAAAAAAAATATAGATGACAAGACAGGGAAGAACGCTTTACTCTAGTAGATATTTACCGTGCTGCCGCACCACTCGCAGCGGTACCCAGTGAGGCATTCCCCCGACCAGCAGGCGCGGCGGCAGGCGCAACATTTGGAGTTGGCGGGCAGGTTGCCCTCGCGCCAGTGGTGCACGTGGCGAGGCTCGCTGCCCGCGCAGTACGTCGCGTTCTCCTTGCAGTCCGCCGCCGCGAAGTCCACACACTCGCCGTGGACGTAGTATTCGCATACTATAAAAAAAGTCATATAAAATTCTAGTTTCTATAGTAAAGATCTAGAGTCTAATATTTTATCCTCAAGCATTATCTAATAACCAAATAACCTAGCCTACTTCAAAAAACTCTATGAAAATACATGTACTTTATGCTATATTTATAACACAAGATAGTTTTAGCAAGAAGTAGCTCAAGAAAATCAATTAAAAAAAATACATGATGCTCCTGCGCTGGTATTGATAACCTGTTAAAAATAATTGATTTAATTATTATAGAAGAGTAACATTAAAATTAAGAATATGAAGATATGACACTTACTCATACAATGCAAAGATGGTAATTCGTCAAGCCGCTTTCGACACACCGTGCAAAACTTCCTTTTGTGGGAAGTATGCTCTGACCAGCAATGAGCCACTGGATTCTATAGAGAAATGTAGACATATTAAACATTATAAAAAATCTATATGGAAAATTGTGCCAATTGAATATAAAATATTACAAGAAACTGTTATATGTGTCAAAAAATACTAAATCGGAATGTTTTTTTTTTGATTGCAATCATCTTAAGTTTGCGTCTTTACCTTGATCAGGCTCGGCGCCACCCCGCAGCATGGCGTCACCACTTGCCCCACGCATCGCTCGTGTACTATGAAGTTGCACACTGGAACAATACATTTAAAGTTAGTGAAAATCAACTGAATATAAATTAAAACAGTTTCAAGTTTTCAACAATCACAAATTTTGGAATTTGCTTATGAACTTGGTGACTTGGCTTTCGGAACCCAAGATAAAACTACAGCATTTAGGAGCAGGTAATAAAAAATCAAGATAACGGCTGATTATTTATTACAAATACGTAAACGTATAGCTGATTCAAATTTAAAAACTACAGCTTTTTAAAATGTTAATCCAGTAAAGCAAAAGGTTCTAAAAATCTAAACACGAGGAAAATGTGCCTAGAGTTCGCACAGACTTTATGTAAAACACATTTTGTTTATTGTTATAGGTATATGTTATATATTTAAAATGTCTGGTGATTTCGAGAAAATACTACAAAATTTAAATGATGATAAGGAAAATTCCAATAGAACTGATTCATCTGTAAAACATAAGTAAATAATTATAATTCTCTATAGAGAGTCGAATAAATTTAAGAATAAAGCGATTTTCATTTGCTTCAGTTTTATTCTTATTTAGAATTTTATGTACATCCAAAAACAAGCTATTATAGCAAACGGTTGCAGTGTTTAACAAAATTGAGCTACTACTTGTTGATCGAACCCCCACCAGTGAGGAACATCGCCGTTTGAAACAGCGCGACAGTAATTTACGGTCAAGTGCTAAAGCGTTGATTGCGCGGTCTGCACGCGACCGCATTCAAGTTCAAGTATGGCAATCGACGGCAGGTGGGCTCTTAGCGTACATGCCTGATGCCACATAGTACATGGAATCTTATGAAAATGCTAAATATGTAATTTTTTTTCACAAATGACTTACTGGTTGATTAGTAATCATGATAATATTCCTATAGATATAATTCTGTTAATGTTGGAGTGGGCAAAGTGTTGAGTTGTATATTTTATGAAATAATTTATTTGTAAATTATTAAAGGATCATGGAATATTTGCGGAGTCCTAATGTAAGTATATATTTTTTTGAATAAATATTAATCGAGTATGTGTTTTAGGGGACTTTTTGCCCTGAGCATGTTACGATACATCCATTATATAATATTGTCATATATACCTATATACCTACTATATGTATGTTTATGTGAAATTGATAATATCTATTGATCGTAAGAAGCATTGAGATCGGATCCAAAACCTTACTTAGAATCAAATTTCTTAATTCTTCTTGTATTCACAAATATGTAAAGACAATTTTTACTCTTATATTTATCAAAATGAAAAATGATGCGGAATCGAAGTGCACTAGGTGGGTTCAAAAAGGTGTTTAATATACGTATTTATAAGTACTAATCGATAACTCCCGTGTAGAACACTTTTATCGAAAAAATCTATAAAATTTAAATTGAGCTATAATAGAAGAATATTACAAGAGCAAAATAGAGTAAAATAAAAAAAAAAAAATTAAACCTTTTACAAATTTTGCAAAAAGTGAAGAAGATAGTGTCTTCTTTCCTTCATAATAGTTATAAAAATTGCTTGTTAAATATAATAATAAAAATATATAATAGTCAGTATTATAAATAAAATGTAGCACGAGAAAGGTTGTCTCTGGTCGGCATAGACACTCATCTCGCGGGATCGATACCGGCGCGCATGCCCCCATCCAGCATCCCTGACTCGTGTACCTAATGATTTACGGGTATTAAACATACTATGCTATGCTTTGATCATTGATGTTACATATAAATTCTTGTAAACATTTTCACAATGTTGTCTAATGTTTTCGTCAAATAATATATATATATATATATATATATATATATATATATATATATATATATATATATATATATATATATATATATATATATATATATATATATATATATATATATATATATATATATATATATGAATATATATAATAAATAATAAATGAAAGAGCAATATACAAAATAGTATAATTTTTTAAATATAACTTCTCTATACAAAGTATGGTGATGAACATGAACATGTGTACCTGTTTAAATATACGGATTTTTGGCCCAATTTATTGTTGTAAACTTTTATTACATCAGTACTTTAAACATCAAGGGCGTTTTTTTTTCTAAGTAACTAAATTGTTTTTAATAATAATAACTATTTATATGTAGTTTAAGTTTTTAGTTTTTATCTTAATAATTTATATTATACCAAGATCTTTTTATTGTCTAAATTTAATAAAAATAAATTAAAATTTCACATACTATAATATAAGAAGAAACAATTTAACATTGCATGGATTTACCATGAGGGGCCCCGGCCGGGTCCATAGCATTACAGGGAGAGCAGCCCGGGTCAGTGTGTAACAAGTGCGGTCCAATTGTAGGTCTGAAGCCCCTTTAAGATGCGCCTTCGTTAACCAAATTGCAAATGCAAATTATTCTACTAAGCCGCCTCCAAATTGGTATGTTTTAGAAACTAACTGTGTTATTTATTTGAAATCTGATTGATGTTAGATTCTTTATCAAATATGCAGTGGCGAGAATGAAGAAACTAAGAATTTACAAAGCTTTGGGTATCGGCTTTAATATATATTTTAAAATAAATTTATAATAATGGCATTTAAAAAAAATAACATCAAACGACGCCATCGCGACGGGCTTACGTGAAGGTGTCCCCCTCCGCGTGAGTTGAAATTCGGATATATAGTACGTACGTACATGTACATACATGTACATGCAGATATATCCCTGATCTAATGAGACTAACTAAAATGTATTATAAAAAGTTAAGCAAAATGTCGGTAACGCGTATCTGTATATCGTTTACTTAACTATTTTATTAAAAGTATGTAGCAAATCTAAGTTCTTATCAGTGAAATTAAATACAAGTTACATAGTATCCTCAGTATGAAAATGATCTAACTTAAAATGTTTAAATTAACATTAAGAGCCTGTTCGATTATGATTTCCAATAAATGTTTTTTGATCAGTTAAGTCACTTTAATTTGACGCTGCAAAACGTTGATCTTTGTGAAAACTCATTGAACTCACTTCTCTGTGGGTAGGTTAATATCCTGCCTCCTTTCCGTAACGCAGTGCATAGAACACTCGACATATGCGTAACTATTGCATCACAAGGCATCTTTACTGCTTCTATGACATCTGATTAAAACCAGGACATACCGCCACTTCACATTTGCATATGTTTCGTGTCACAACAATAAACATAAAGGGAGGCTATTTTAGTCTCCGTGTGTCGTGGTGGGCTCTCGATGCGGAAGGGCATCGATGGACGGAACAAGGAAACATAATGTTAGAAGATAATACGTCACGGTATATTTAAATAGCCTCGGGGCGGGGCCGCGCTGGAATAGACGCGATCGTAGCCCGAACGGCACCACCTACCGCGTGTGGTGTTGCCATTTTAAAAATAATAAAAAGTGCCATCGGTCACTCGACGGTCGTCGTCGAGACTGACTTCCTTGTTTGCAGAGTAAAGAGCGATGCCAAAAGCAAAGGTTTACGATGGTTCGAGATCTGCCAAAATAAACAGTTAAAATTGTAATAGTTTGAGGGCAATAGCCGAATGGAGAAGTTCAATGTTTGTGGGGCAGGCCAACGTTGATTTACTACTGAACGAAATTTCTAAACGTATCGCAATACTGTTACGCGGTTGCAGAGCTTTTTCTGTTTCAAATATCTAAATGTTGTCCACAAACACGTGCGGCACAAACAAAACACGCGGGAGGACTGGCGGGGCGGGGCGCTGCGCACGCGCCGCCTGCCTCGCGTCTGCTGCTTGTCTCCACTTCATCTATAAACGATTGCGAGTTGCGTACGTACCGACATCGATTGTCAAGCGAAACAGGTGGACTTGACGAACGAAACTTTCGTTTAAGCTTTAGTATAGTGTTCTATAACACTGATCTACCTTACTGAAAGTTCATTCTTTTTAAGGTTATCTATCTGGTATTTATTTAATTTTTTCAACGAAAATAATGTTACTCCTGTTTTCGTTTAATTATAAATTATCAATACCATTAATAATGCAACTACCTATAAATTAAAAAAAAATAGATTTGATAAAATGTTTGTACTGTAAGTATTAGTTAACTGCTAAATTGCATAACTCTAGGTCAACGGGAAGTACCCTGTAGGTTTTGTTTACACGGCAATTTTCATACAAAATGGAAAAATATAATTTTGAAGTTACATTTTCCTATACTGAAAGTAATCACCAATCTGGATATTTGATATTAATTACAGCTTAATAGCACCCTGCTATTTAGTGAAAATGGTTTTGACAGACAAACAGACAAACGGACAACAAAATGATCCTATAGGGGCTCCGTATTTTCAAATTGAGGCACAGAATCCTAAAAACAAGCCAAAGTATTAAAAAATCCTTTAAAAAGCAAATCTATTGTATATCTACATACACTTAAGAAGGTATACAACAACCCTTGCTAAAAGACAAGTAGAGCGCTTCCTCCACGGAAACAAATCACGTTCATTTATTTGTAATAACTTCCTCACCAGTCGTCGTGGAAGTAGAATGAATATATTTAAGGATGTGATTCAGACGCTACCCAAATAGGATCTATGTTTAGATCAAAACACATGTACGTTAACCATTCATTGCCTTTAATAGGCGATTTATTTTTAATATATGACTAACTTTCTTAAAAAAACATATTCGACAGTGTTATTGTTTGAGATAAAAATTTGATTTGCGTTATTCAAACCAAACTATTAACGATCTATACAATGTTATAATTGAACCATGTCATAGCTGCCTTTTCTAATTAGCACTACTATTAAATTCGTTTCTTCTTACAAATATTAAACAATAAAGTTATGACACTCATAAACGGCAATTTATTTTAACTACAATAAATTGGTATAACATACATAGGATGTATCGGCCTAACTATAATTTACGTGTTTTAGTTAAGCCATATTAGCTAACATGGAACGATTAACTAAAACCTGCACAAAATACGCTTTCTTTTTTAAATTTTGTTTTTTTTTTAATATTAATTTAGTTTTTGTTTATATTATTTCTGAAATTTTAAGCACGATACGTGTAAATAAAACTAAAATCCACCTATTGCCTTTCCTTATGGAAATAAAAAGCATGTTTTGGTTTTTATTAACATTTACATTACAAAAAAAATGTTTTTGTTTATTTAAGTGAAATAATAAATATTAATCCTAATGACTCAATTTGGACAACACCAAGGCTTAAGTAAAGTATATAAACATATTAAGTAAAAATTATTAATTAACTGTTGACCCAATTTCGATTGGAAGCGGTAACGTTTTAATTAGCGCATTTATAATTGCAACGAAACTGTTTACCTTTAACTACACGTACCGTAGCGCCATTACGGTTATGTGCTTGTTTAATACTAAGTAACATTCAGCAATTTTAGGAATATTTCTATTTTGTTGGGGAATCAAATAATGTTAAAAAAATGTAACATTTTCATAATTTTAGAGTAATTGAGATGTAACCGCAACTTACAGTTACAGTTACAGTTTAGTAGAAGTGTCATTAAATCGTCTCACATTGCTCCTCTACACTCCCCAAGGAGCCTACATACCAAATTTCAACTACATAAACCGTATATACAGATAATATAGAGGTATACAGATGAATTATATTTGCGACGTCACACAGTCGCATTTAAGCAAATTTTGAGAGGCATAGGAGTTTTTTGAAAAAAAAAATAAAGAGTAGTTTAGTTTGAAACGTGTATATTTTTCCTCGGCGGCCTTCAGGACGGGCGCGGGTGAGACGCGGGCGGGGTGCGCGGCGCGGCGGGGGGCGGCGGGAGGTCGGCATTGACGTCACGCGGAGCAACCAATGGCGAGCCGGCCACGCGAGCGTTTGACTTAACCGCGAGATGCTCTTTCCATTTGGGGGCTTTGCTCAACTTTAGCAAATTAGTGTACGTGATATTTATCACTCATTACACATATTACAAATGAATATTATTTAGATACAGAGCACGAAATGTAGACTTTTAATTGAACGCTACCCATGAAATAGTATACTTAAGATGTCGTCGATACGTCAGTGTGAATTAAATTTAAATACTTCAATTTTAATAAATCTTAATGTTTTAACTTAAGCATTAAGTGTAAATTATGGCTCTGTTAGTATAGAATAGAATTTATGGTGTATATTGGTTTAATGACCAGTAATTGTCACGTTTGTGAATAAGTTAGACACAAAGATCTATCTTTCTAAAAAAAAAGTACAATTATATTATATACCTTATATATTGTAGAGTTATTATATAAAAACTAATGGATATTGACTATAAAAACATTGCAAGCAGCTCCAATGAAAGAAGAAAAATCATTAAATAATGACAAAAAAAGATCATTAAATGATTTATAATATCCATTCGTTCAATAAATATTGGATCTTTTCCATAATTTGCATTAAGGCATTGTTTTGTTTTAAACCTTATTTTTCACTAAACTCCACTCTTGGACAGGTATATAATAATAGATTTAAGTCAAGTAACAAAGAAACTCCATGAAAAAGTAGCAAGCATTGTGTAATAGATAATAATAATAAAAAAAATAAACATTTGAGTTATTCTTCAAAGTAAAACTTTTCTATTTTCAATATAAAAGTTAAGTCGTTACAGATATATTGGAAACGTATGGAAATAGATTTGAAGGTAAGTCTAGGGCTATAAACAAATAAAAACTCTAGTATTCTAAAAATATCATCTGCTTGTTTCGTATCGATAAATGTTTACGTATAGATCATCAAAGTGCTGACCCGGAACTGGGCGACACCTGCATCGTAAACAGTAGGTACTAATATAGATTGCAAATATTATGACACGTTGCTCTCTTTGCAAATTTTAATACAAAAATAAATTTAAATATTATAAGATGACGAAGAAAAGTGCGACAGATTAATTACATTATTACTTTTTAATTAATAATCCAACAACAAGCTGATATTACATGATTTTAACCAAAGCAAAGCAACGAACAACTGTACCAGAATAGTATTTAGTGTAATGTCTTTGTCATACAATTTACAAATATAAGTAGTGGATATGTATCACCCACCCCAAAGAGGGCCCTGATAAACATCTGTCCGGTTTTTTTTCCTATTATTTATTTATTTTTTTTATTTCCCGGAGTCTTCAAGCCACTTTCATATCTCCAATTCAATCCATGGAAGTTTCCCACATCTTCCTTTTCCTGGCTCTCATCTCTTATATTTATAAGAACCTACATGCATATCAAAAATAAAAAAAATGTATCTCATTAAAACAAATAATAAGTAATATTTCCTACACTTTAATATCTCGATATGAAACGATATCTCCCAAATAGCAGGGGCAGTTACTAACTAATTCCTTTTTCTAACTTCATCATCACATAACTAATATTACACATAAGAGTGATATTATATTTAAGAGGTAAAAAAAATATCTAGAAAGTAAGTTTAGTTTCACCTTATTGATTAATACTAGGGACGTTATGAAGCTCTGTAACCGTAACCGTGATCGTAGCAATCAGATATACGAAATAAGAAACTGAATCGAAATCGTAAGTGAACCCGATATAAAACATTCGGTTAGTTTTGGACATTAGTTAAGAATAGCTGAGACCTTTAGTGGGACTATTGTTTAATCCTGCCTAGCCAAGTTAATACACTAGCGTTGTAGTATCTTACTAGGTAGCACTACTAGCGCTTTCACTTTAAAATTTAATACCCTTAACCGAAATTATCCAAAACTATTAGATAATCCGAAACAATGTTGTCCCTAATCGTAACCGAAACCGATATAGCATTATTCCTACATCCAAATCCAAATTCGAAATACTATATCCGTAACATGTTTAATAATACCACGTGATGACCACGTGGTTTTATATCGGTAACTTTACAGAAAAAAAATATTATATTAATGCTATGACCCATGTTTAAAGAAACTATTGTTGTTTGTATGATATTTAATAAAATGTTTAAATTTACAGAAGAAATGTTTAAATCCTTTTTAGACATATACATTCGGACACTTTAGTTTAATTTTTACACTCCACTTTTGATTTTGGAAACCTTTTTAGGAAGCTTTTCTAAACTTTTATTTAGAGTATGCTATATTACAATATATAACCGAACGATTTTTATTTTATTTATTTATTTCAAGTATTACAAAAATTATCCAATATGTTTATAATTTAAAAAAAAATGAAAACAATATACTAAAATATGATTTCAATTAATAAATATGTTAATTGTATAGTTTCAAAATAATAACGGTAACTTCTCTAACTGTAGTTTAAATTTGGAATACACAGTTACATGGAATACGTGCGGGTGAGCTTTTCAGTTATTAGTCCAATTAAGGATACTGGATGTATAGCTACAGCGGAAACTAGGTCAACCGGGCATAATTGAATTGCATTTAAAATATTGCTCTATACATATCTACATGTACTTATATAAAATACATATGTGTTTGTGATAGTTGAAACTTATCTACATTTTTGTTTTTATATTTCAGTAATTCTTTATTTTGTACAAGCCTTTAACAGTGAAAGCCACTGACTTACAAAGTTTTAGCTTATAATTTATTTATAAACATTTTCAATTATGTTATTTAATTTTATTAAAAATTCCAACATTGCACATTATATAATATATGATAAAGAATAAAAATTAAAGGCTAATTCGTCACTTTAGCTTACCGTAATTTATCTAATAATAACTATTTTAGTTTATGGTGTAATGGTGTATGGCTTATGGCCTATAACCATTTCACTATCATGTGCAAACAAAGAATATACTCCCATATATCACAGAATAATTGTATCATAACAGCATCTACAAATGTCAGCTATCGTGATTCTATAATAAAAAAAAAATAAGTTAATATCACAATCACACTATCCAATTACCGTATTGACGTCATGGAAGATTCTATTCTGTAATGTACTGAAAGTTTCGTCCACGATAGTGGTATGTATTGTAATTCGGCAGAAAGTAGAAAACGAATAGTTTTAATGTTCTTTGATTCGTATCGTAAGTCACAAAGCAAAGATAGTGAATAACAAGCAACATGTGAATATGAAGACCAGAGCTAATCTATTAATTAATGTATATATATATATATATATATATATATATATATATATATATATATATATATATATATATATATATATATATATATATATATATATATATATATATATATATATATATATATATATATATATATATATATATATATATATATATATATATATTAATATGAAAAGTGGAGAATGAAGTTTAATATTAGGTAAATTTAATGTTAGGTGTTCCGTATCTACACGCAATATAGCAAAAAGCCTAAAAAATCCACAATCAAATATTATACGAAAAAAATACATTTAAAATGATAATAATTATATTGAAGTAATTAAAAGTAAAGTATAAATTTTAAGGGTATAGTAGCGCGCGCATAGGCTTGCTGACGTCACGGGTGACATAGTTCGGAAGCAGAATAAAGCTCCGGGCCGTTGCGTAACTAGCACCGCTTACTATCGGGGTGCAACTGGTCGTAGCTTTTTGTTTCATTGTACTTTTTAAATCGCGTCTCATTGAGTGAAGTAAATATAACTGTTTTAAACATTATTATGTTAAGTTTTTGTTGAAGCTACTTAAGTTTGTATAAAAAGTCTAACAAACCATTAATTCGGATACTTTGAATTCGGACATTTTTAATATTTGTGCTTAAAATTTACCTTGCCTTTAAATAAATATTGAAAAGCTACGGTCGCATCGCTAAATGATGAAAAAAAACTACAAAGTAGGTACGCCTACAACAATGCTACGTATAAGCTACGTTAGGCCTACGTGGACCTTGCTACAGTAGAGTCTACAATGTGCTACGTCATAATCCAAGTGATTAAACTATCATATAACTTACAATTTTATAAAATGTTCCCGTGGTTGGGATGGATAGAAAATTATATTAAGTTATCATTATTGAAAATAATAATTGTATTGATATGTTAAGTTTTATTAAGTACTAGATGTAAGTGAAAAATAATATTAAGTCGTTGAGTTCCATTTAACGCAAAATGTCTTCAATTCTGGCGGAAAGTCGGAAACGGAGTGTCTGAGCACTAAATTATCTTTGCCTACCCTGTTACTTGCATGGTAATACCAGAAGTTATTAATAATAATATTTATGTCAACGTCATACAGAAGATCATTTTTAGTTCACATAAAACTAATAATCGAGTGGAAGGAGGGCAAGTCAATCTTACGCTGAACTAGAATACGCGTAAGCTATTTCCGTCAGTGCGTACAGGAATACTAGATGTTATTTTAGCTTTTTGTTATAAATAGACGCATTGTAAGTTTTGACCTATATTTAATGTCAGTATTGCGTGAAAATATTCAAAATACGTAGAAGAAGTGTTATTGAAATTGGCATAATACGTTTAATAAAATATATATATTAGAAAATATTTTTTAATTGTGGAGTCATTGTTATAGAATAAAAATATTAATTCAGCTTCCCCTCGGGTATCTCAGATCACTATAACCAAACTATACAAATGTCCATACGTATGTATATTACGACTAAAGGGAGCTCGTTAGAAAATCCAGGTCGCATGTGATTAACAGTGAGATATTGAGCCGCACTATCATTACGGGGCTCTACTGTGGAGTCACATTCATAATTCATACTTTTAAACTACACTCTCAGATTGCATCACGATGTCGCATTGTGCCTTTGTTACCGGCCACTTGCTAAGAACAACCGACTATTGTGCTTTGAACGTCTGCAACTTTGACACAAAGCCTTTTGAGCGAAACTTTAACTGTCCGACAGCTTTACTGACTGTTAATACAGGGTGCATTGTAAACATATTTTCAAAAAAATGTTTTTATATCAATCCACACGCTTTATGCTGCGTTAATAAATAGTTATTATATTCATAAGTGCCGCAAAAGAATTTTAAAATTTATCTAATGCTCTGTTAAGATATAAAATATATATGTATAACACTGTATTTTTTTATATGAAGCATGTACCTAATCAACAGGTTTTGATAGACAAGTACATAGGTATTCTAGAATTTAATTTATACATATATAGTTTTGCGAGGCAATTCTTTTAATATTTTTTATGCATAATCCGCACAAAAATTATTTATTTGCAATCGAAAAAAAAAATATTTTGACACACCTCCACGTGTACCCCGAGGTCAAAGTGGTGTCGGGGGGCACGTGGAGCTCGAGGGGCACCATTGACGCGCGTATCTCAATGGCGCAGGAACTGGGTCAGCTCAGTGACGTCAGGCATGGCCTACATAAGCCGGGCGGATCCCGGTACCAAGTTGTATGCAATCTCTAATAAAAATAGAATACTTAGATGTCATAACAGATAATTATTTTTGAGGATCATGAGGGTACTTTTGCTGTAAAGTCATTAGATATATAACATAACAATATGTACATGATAAATATTGTTTATTCTTCATTTAACTTATACAGTATAAGAAGATTATGGACATGAGATATATTATTTATATAATAGTATTTTTTTAGTATAAATAAAAAAAATTATTAGTTTGTCTTTTTTTAAATTGTCAAATAAATTTTATATGTAAATCTAAATACAATGTTTATTTTATATTGTACACATCTAGTGACTCGCCACTGCGGTAATTGCAATTTGGTATCTGAGCTATATAAGGTTGGCTGACAAAAATAAGTATAACCTACATTCTAATTGTATTTTAAATAAATTAATTTAATTTTGAAACTATTATCAATGCGTGCTTGGTTTTAGTTTTGAAGTCTGTAGTTGGTAGTAGTTGTGCTTCAGGAGGAACTTTTATTTAATTTTATTCACAGATTTCATCCCGTATATAGGCAAGATAAGTAAAGATAACACAATGTCAAGACACTGTTCTCTGCTATCGGCGTATTGCGTGTTGAAAAGCGTCCAAAGCGGAAAAATGAAAATAAATGAATGAATCCTCTTTGTGGATATCGAACCCACAAGCATTGCATTTATTATAAGACCCTGTTCCACTACGCCACGATGGCCTTAATAAAAAATATATATTATAGCATAAAAACTCGATTAAAGTAGAACATAGTAAAATTGAAAACTAATGTAATTTCCCTGGTGACATGTTATACGTCCTTAAATATTACGAACTCATACAAATAATTACACATGAGTAATCTATTTTTATATACACTTTGGCAAATTATGGCATAAAGCTACATATTTTTATCATAAAAATTGTTTCTGTTTAATGAAAACTAGTTTTAATTTAAGCCTTTAGGAGTTTATTTAAGCATTTTTACGTTATTAACTTACATCAATATACAAATATTGTTCTACATATATTATATTACTATAGTTGATTAAAATAAATTCGGAATATAATCGTAATCGCTTTACTTTCTCCGTTCTCCGTTATTTCGATATTAAACTCATGGAATGAATGGAATGGCTATGAAATATTTTCGAAATGGAATTTTCAAATAAATCGAATGAATTTACGCTGGCTTCGAATATATTTGGTTCTTACACTAGAAATCCCTAATACAATATTTTTTAATTCAAGGGGAAAATTAAGGATAAAGTGTCATAATACTGAGCACTCTCTGACTACCCTACATACACCCCCCAAAATATGAATAATGTATACATGTATACATAAAAAAGTATTGATTTAAATAATAATCCATTATTACTCTCCATATATTATTATTACTATTCTTTATTTTATTAAAACGTCTTATTGCAGGTGAGTGTTAATAATACATTATAAACATTTGTGTAGAACATCGCCCACACGGCACGGCATTGTCTCTCGCATTGTGTCTCGTGTCGCTATAGTACTGTTGTTCTCGTGACAAGTGTGGGACGCCGTCGTCGCGCTATGAATATTATCGCATGTCGCGAAAAGGAAGCTCTATTCATTTGCCCGTGTAAATAAGCGTAGTGAGCTTTTATAACAATTCTCTTTGTTGTTGCCAATGTACTTTGCTTTTGTAAATTGATTGTTGAACGATGATTTTATTTTTGGACATGTCGCTAGGAGTTAAATTGTATTTTGATATTTTTTTACGCAACATGTTCCCAATGCTTAATTTGCTTTTATTTCATGATACAAAAGTCTATTTATAAACATTTTATTTTTGTGTTCAATTCAATACATATATATGTACACGTATGTAAATGCTACGAGAGGCTACATGTCTACGCCAGTCTACGTTTCTTTATAGTAATAGTCCTATTAATTATATAAAAATAATAATATATCGGCGCATTCATCAGTTATAAAATATCAAGTGCGAGCAGTACTTGCACCGTTACCGTTAAAATACCAATTTCATGATTATAGATTTTTTGTATGAAATGAACTACAAATATAAGTTTATAATGGATTTTTTCTGGGCTATATCTGTAAATCTAGGATATAAAGGATTTCTTTATTTCATTAGTCTAAGTCAACTATAGATAGAATTTTCAACGATTTTCATGCAAAAGTCAAAAAAACTAAGCTTAAACTCAGCTTATATATTTTGATTGCGTTGCCATTTATTCTGTGCCTCAAGAAATTATTGACTTGAATATTTGATATTAATTTCAGCTGGAGTACTCTACGTGATTTGGTGAAAATGGTCTTAACAGACGGACAGATAGGTAGACGGACACTAATGTGACCCTATAAGGGCTCCTTTTTTCCTTTTGAGATACGGAACTCTAAGAATAGGGTACGTTATAAAGTTAGAAAATAATGTCTACCATGTGAAAAAAAAACTATGTTTGTTTCATATTTTATTCTTGATCTCATCAAATTTTTTTTTTGTGTTCAAATTTGACAAAATTTCAAGTTAAAAAATTTTATGAGTATTTTTCTTTGAATAAAAGAGAAGCTGATATGTCGTCATTTAATTTTTTTTTTGGTTTTCAAAAATATGACAATATAATTTAATTATTGTCTAAAATCAACAAAGAAATTGTTAAGACGGTTTTGGAATTTAATTATGACCATGTGCATACAAGTTACGTGCTCGGGGATGAGAGGTAATGGCACCCATGTCAGAGCATGTATACCATATGCAAGTATTTTACGTCATCGCATCAGAAATCTTCAATTTTCTCAGTTTAAATTAATATAATATGCATGTAATACTAATTAATTAATGATGAACCACTCTGTCTATTAGTAAAAACTGCGTTAAAATATGTTTAGTATTATTTATTTATGTTTATTGTAAAAGGAGGCAAACGAGCAATTGTTCCATCTGATATAACCTTCGCCTATATATACAGCCTCAAAGGATGTGGATGCGATGCCAACCCTAATGTTGGGGAATATATATGTACACACGACGCTGGAAACCTCTTAAATTATAATACTCAGGGAAAATCTCAGAAGGTAGGTCATTCCATAACTTGCATGAACGCGAAAAAAAAGATCCAGATGCTAGCACGTTGGATGCAAAAAATGCATCCAAATGGTGCGGGAGGTGCGATGGTAAAAAGAAGATGGTGGCACCGAATCAAACAATTCCTGTGAACATTCCCATTATACAATGAGTATAATAGGTTTAAAGATACAAAAAAATACCGACAAAGAACCAACATCTCTCTGTATACTTAATGATCCTAACCCGTTTGTGAATTTGGGATTATTAATGATTCGAACTACTTCCACTGAATCAAGTGGTTGTAAATAGCAGTATTCTACGTGACGGACCTGAGCTTCACAAATTAAAAGTCTTTGTCCTAATGTAATATACTGCTTCGCCGTATTCAGTACCCAGAGCTTTTTGACGTCAATTTGGCACTGCTCTCCAATTTACCTCTAAACTGGACTTCATTCGAAATTACGACCACAAGAATACCAATATTTTTACTAGTAGAAAAAGTTTCGTACTTCAAAATAACTACGTGCATAAAATATCCGCAGCATTTCTTGTTTTTTAAGATGATTTCTTCTTTTATATATTTGTTTGGGTCAATTTTTACAAGCTTTTAGACTCTCTTGTTACTCCATGAATGAGACATTAAAAAAAAATTCACTCCAAGTAATATGCATTTCTGTGAAATGATTTGAATTAGAATTATCAAAGAACTATTCAACGCTTAAAAGCACTTAATACTTTATATATATACACATTACATTATAATAGCTCGTATCCCATCATAGCGAGATCAAAATATTTTTTAGCTTTTATTATTTATGGATTAAATATGTTATTAAACATAATTCATGCGTTGTAGTCTGATATAGGTTTATATGGTAATTGTAAGTTTAGATTTTACGAATATTTATTAAAAAAATCTGATTTGACCAGAAAATTCGCCTTCGTAACATAGCTTGGTGCTATGTTAATTATAATTAGCTAAAAGAGGTACGTGAAGAATAGAAACAGATGGAAAAATCTAACGTGCGCAAGGTGCAAGGCGCAAGAATTGAAATCATCGTGGTGCAATGAGACAGCGCCTCGATCTCTTCAGCGTCACTCGTGGGTTCAATTCCCATTTCGAGTAATAAATATTTTTAATTCCCTGGACAGAACTAGAACAGACCGCGGAGTTGAGTTCAGCCAATCAACGTACAGTGTCTCATATCCGGACTGTAAGAACAGAACGGAGTGTCTTAACACTAGATTATCTCTGTTATACATGTGGGAGGAAACATAAAAAAATAATTATTTAATAATAAAAAAGGGCATTTCTTTTTCTGAGTATTATGAATAAAAATAGCAGCACTTTTATTCATATGACTACTCATATCCAAAAACTAATACTAATTTAGTGAAGTACATTTTAAACTTAAAATATTCTCATTTCTTTCGAACAGTTAGACTAGCAACAGCCAATATATGCTAGGGACAAGATAACAAAATATGCAGAAAAAATATCAAGATGAGTTTTATAGGTGTCGCCACATCTGGATGAAGTACGGCATTAAGTTAAGCGGCCCAGCATCTGATTTAATGTAGTATCTCTATATACAAACGATAAATGGAGAACAAGATAACAATGGATCATAAGGCTCGTTCTGCTTATCGAGCAAAGTAAGAGTGAATTTTATTAGATTAAAATTTATTATGTAGATTTTTCGAGATAAACAATCTCAAGTAGACTTAAATGATTAAAATATTTTTATAACTAAGCCAATTTGATAGTAGCGTTTGATTATTCTTACTGTTAAAAATTATAAAGGGCGGAATAGTGCATAAATTTATAATGACATGATGAAATCAAATAATGAACAACTCCGTTCCTCCACTCACACGCAATGTCTCGCACTCTGCTGGAAATATTAGAATGGAGTATTTCAATACTAAATTATTTCTGCCAACATATATGCGAGATAAAAAGTGAAGCAATAAACAGTGATTTAACAGCTTAGAGAAATACCACATTATAATTGGTATAGTCCTCCTAATAGAAGGAAAGCTACTAAAATATTCTAGTAGGTTAAAATTTAAGATTATGGTATTCTGCAATCAACGTATAATAAAATGTGTTAAAAGTGTCTGATAAAAGTTAGCAGAGAAGAACTGAATATGATGTTCAGCTACATGCCATTGGATGTCCAGTATTGGAAGAAAACACGCTAATGCTGTAGCTGTTGATGAAGTTAAAGAAAATTACCACAAAATAAAAAAAAATATGTAACAATGTCCAAAACAGATTAAAATAATTGAAAATTATATACGAATGAAAATAAGTCCAGCAAAAATAATAATATCTTGCTATATATAAATAATATAACACACTCTCTTTAAGTAAAGTTTTTACTAAAATTACATAATTTCATGAACATAAAGAGAGGCTCGCTTATTAAAAATCAAAATTTTACAATTTGGTTGTTAAGAGAATACAATAAGTATTTATTCTGAGAAGACGCGTTCCAAAAAAGAAACATTTCTTTATAAAAAATATTAAGAAGTATATACAAATAGGGGATATTTTTATTATTAAGTGGAATGACCAACAAACTTTTTTCCGTTGGCTCCCGATACACGCTTGTAAGCATCTTAGACGCGTCGTTTTTCTCTCTGAGTGAAGTAATCAATATTGTACGATAGTTAGCCGACGCCATAGTACCGTACCACTCCATTTGGTAGTAATATATATATATATATATATATATATATATATATATATATATATATATATATATATATATATATATATATATATATATATATATATATATATATATATATATATATATATATATATATATATAAAGTCGACTGATACTAAATATATGAGTAAAATTGGATTAAGTATCGAATGTACTGTAATTAAAAAAATTAAAATGTATAGTTGAAATTTGCCATGTACTTAGGAATTATCCAATTTTTAGCATGATGTTACATAATAATAATAATATAATAGAAGCTACATATAAAATATGTAAACACGTAAAATATGTTTTTGCGTTTATACTATAGTATAAGATCTGGAAAATGCAGTATAGATATCCTATAATATATTTAAGATTATTTTTACATAGAATATATTACTTGTAGTAAAGTAAAACATTTATACAAAATGTATACGTATAAGTAATGATGAAATAAGACTCCACGTTGCGTGCGTTGGGATTACGGCCTGCCCGAGCGCTTATATTTTCAAGAGACCAATTACTTAATACGCCCATCTAACTTACAACCCCTTAAGGAGATATTTTAGTGATCGCGCATCCTGGCCCAAACAGGGATCGTCACTTACCAGTCGCTGGGCTTATCTAGCAGATCGAGATCACCACGTCTACGGCCGGGAGGGGATGCGCCCCGCCCCGCGCCTCTAGGAAAAAACTTCATACAAAACAGATCGATCGATATGAACGTTCACTCGTTGTCGTCGTCACGTTTCTTTTTCAGCTGATATCAAATCTTTGAATTTGCCTTTTCTATTTTATACTTTTGATTGGAACTTAATATGAAATAAGCGCTACGTTAGAAAAGGAAATGTGAAATTAGCTTTACTGATATAAGAGGAGCGGCAGATTGTTATCAAAGTTAAGGTGAAGGTCGAGTTCGAAACATGGGGGTTACGATTCACAAAAAATCGGAATGGACTCAGTGTTAACTTTGAGTCTTAAGAATTGGAATTTTAGGTCTGTGGATGAGAGCTTGTGAGGAGCAGAGGGTTCGGGACACGCCCGGGCGGGTTGCATAACGCTGGTCGTGCTGTGCGCGCGGGTGGTATCGACGCGCCCGGGGCGCATGCGCGGCGCCTACCTTCGCAGACGTAGCCCTGCCCGATGAGCCCCCACAGCAGATCCGAGCAGTGGTGGCAATAAGTGGGCTTGTGGAAGGTCTTCTTGGCGAAGGAGTGGGTGCGTTGGGGCGCGGGCGCGGCCTGCGCCATGGCGGGCGCGCGGGCCGGGCCGAGCTGGCGCGCTACTCATGCCGCGGCGCCAAGGGGCGCGCCGCGCTCTTCGAGCGGCTGTCGCGGCCCACCATCGCGGCGCGTCTGCCGCCCGCGCCCACCCCGCCCCGCGCACGCGCGATTCCCCGCCCCGTCCCGCGACTCGCCCCGCGCGCGCCCTCCGTTGAACACGCCGCGCGCCGCCGCCGAATACGCACACGCGCTAACATTGGTCGGGCGTCCTTTGTGATCGATACTTTGGTTTAATTTACATCCTGATTGTATGGAAATGATTAAAATTATCAACATTTTGGATAAATGCACCTACAGTGTTAGAGTAGAAGAAACAACACACCTGACAAATATCGTTTATGATACTTTATGCAATAATTTAACAATTGAGGAGAAATCAACTCTATCTATTAACAAAGATCAAGCTACAGAAATTATTCATTACTCATCAAATGATTAGACATAAGAATACATCATGAATATATTGTATAATAAAATAATTACAATCTGAACGTTCTTACAAACATAGATATGTCGTGCACAACGCGCGTGCGCCCAGCCGCCTCCAATCGAAAAAGCTCTTGTTTACAATACGAGGAGGCTCAAGCAGCATCCTCCGGCGCCCGGCAGACGCCAGCGCCACGCAAGCGCCGAAACTTACACTGTTTAGGAAAAATAACACTATTGATAGTATTCATAAGCTATATATAACTTATATGTAAAGGCTATGACACTAAATAAAGGACACTAATCACTAAATAAACTTAGGTAAAATAACATCATTGACACTATCGATACAAATTTGGGGAATAATATGGTGTTTTAAATTTATATTAGATATAGTATCGAGCTATTACTGTAACTTCTACAGATGTTTTTTTTTTATTGTAGCGTATAGTCATTATAACGGCTATACACTACAATATGTGGTGATGAGGTATTTAACCCAACACACGATAGGCCATCGTGGTACTGCGGCTTAGCGTCTTACTGTAAACTAAGCGGCTGTGGGTTCGATTCCCACTCTGAGAAAGGAAATATTTTATTTCTTCACATCGAGATGCAAAGAGCTTGTCGCTTGTTTAGCGCACGGGGTTTATACCAAGGCGGACATATACCGCCATCACCACCTCCGCATCATCGTTTCCTGGTAAGCTTGCCCACCGAACTGCAAAAAGTTTCAAAATGAAACCGTCGCTGAGCACCTAAGCTGGGTCATTAGGACATACGAGAGACTCCCCTGGCTGGGTGGATCGCACGAGTAGCGAGTGACTACCATAAGGTGGTGACACAGGTCTCCGCGAGACCTTCCAGTTACTCACTCATAGGTGTGGACGTCGGCTGCAACCACGGGCATGGGAAGTGACACGACCTCACAGGATACTTACTGTTCGCTGTGGTAAGAAATCTAAGCGCGAGATTGACTTTCGCTTATCAATGCGCAATGTCTTGGCAATTGGGTGGAAAGTGGGGAACTAAAGAGTCTTAACAGTAGTGATGTGCCTGATCATTAACAAAGTACATATATATATATCTACGGATACGGATCTACATATATTTGTTGTCTACGAATACGAATACGGATGTATATTTAAACTTTCTCAATCGATGTCGATGATAATTTGCAGTTACAATAAATATAAATTATCCTGTATAGAAGAAACAAATGTATCAAAAGTTTATAAGATAAAAAGGTACATCACAATTAAGGCATATATTCAAGAAGCAGTAGAAATTTGTAATTCTTATCACGATAATTACCTACATGACAGAAAAAAATTAGACATGTAAACTGTTGATTGGTTAACGCACCTGGCTTTCAAAGGCTGGAGAAAAAATATTTCACTTGGAATTTTCTGAAGTACTCATGTCAAAATGTTTCATTTTTTTACAATTATAACTTTTCAGAGGCAAGAGGAGATAATATTTTGGTTTCAAACGTAAGTTGTCAATATTTATATGTTTTAAGTGTGCTTAGCTTGGTATGTCAGTTCTTTTATCCAAATAAAGAAATTTTGAAGGTTCAATTCTAGCGACCGTGGTAGCGAGACCTATGAGTTTTTGCGACAAATCTGTTGGTGTGTTAAAATTTCACGTGCAGTCCTTCCATCTACCAACCAGTTACAACAACCATTGGGTTGATTGCCACTGTTCGTACAAAGACAATTAATCAAATACATTACTCTCTATCGATTTTACTTGATTCGAGTGAATTTTTGGGGTTCCGTACTTAAAAAGGAAAGTATTCTTACAGTAACACTTTCTTGTCCATCTGTCTTGTCTGTCTGCCTGTATGTCTACCATTTGCTCACAATCATTTTCCACGTAGAGTTATAAAAATAGGCAATGAGTTAGAATTCATAGCACAAACAAAGAGAAAAGTCCGAAAATTCGAAATTTATGTATATATCCCAGAAAAAAACTATTATAAACTATTATAGTTCTTTCATACAAAATGAGTGGTTACGGCCGCATACTTCTTATAAGTTCGTCAAATTTTATAAGAAGTATTTTTCTCAGCCGAATACCTAATAATCATAAAATAGGTACGGAACCCTCAGTTTACTTAACCAATAGTTTTTCATGTTCTCAGTAATACCTGCAAATGACAATTTCTAGGGAATATTGTTCATGCGTATAAGTATTTTTAATAAGATAGGAAGTGAAAAACTGGTACTGGTTTACAATCTCTGTATTAATTTTAACTACCATCCAGGTACAATAATCAATTCACGGTTTACAAACTGCTATAATATAACCCTTTATGATATAAAATTTTATCCTATTTAAACGTCATTCTACTATAGATTGACTAAATATAAATGCAAATACTGGGGAAAAATTTGAACAAATCTATAGACAATTGGACAGTAGACAATTCTCGTTATTAAATCATGAAATATCTTCTTGAATTAAATACACTTTTAAGCATGTTGTACTTAAACTAACCTTATAAATGCTTATAGATTTTTGTACTTGAATACAAACTAGGAGAGAACTTCATTTTTTTATAACAAGTAATTTTATTTCAATATAATTTCAACACATTTATATAAAAGGGATTTTCTCACTATTATTATGTATTGGCAGATACATTGAATGTTAAAATATTACATTCTAATCAATACATAAAAGATGATATAGATCATTATCATACTTTACTCGGACTATCGACCCCACGGGGACGCCGAATGGCACGCCAGCTTACTTTCAAAGACATTGCGTTCTCCGCGTCACCTTAATTCGGAACAGTCTTAGCGTTTGCATTGTTTTTGGTATTTAAAATAAGGAAAAATAAAGTGGAAGGAAAATAAGCAATCGAGAAAATGTAATTGTAATTAATATCAATCTGAATTAAATAGCTATAATTAAAAAATATATATGTATATATAAACATATAGAAAAAAATATGTATATGTGTTTCTGTACAGTTTAGATTTTACTAAACAATTTCAAAAAACCAAGTGACCATGTAACTGTTTAAAATATCTAGTAATCACCTGAAGCGTAGAGGGTAGGGTGTGGATTTAATCGGTCGGAAAGCCACGGCTGGCTCGTTGCGCTATTTATACGTACCCCATCCCTGCTGTCGCCAGATGAATATAGTATTCGCCCTACACCCTTGTACTTGCCTAAAATTTTGATGACACTTATATAATTTTATTATGACGTACACCATGGACTTAAGTCGAGCTTTTTTTTCTTTTTTTTTTATTTCTTCTTTATATTTATTTATTGTTAGTATCTTTTAAGTAATAAAATTCTATAAATTACTTAATTTGAATAGTGTAGATACTAGGTAATATTCGAATGGACTTGAGAACTCCTTGTTTCGTTTCTCGCCTTTAGAGTCGCCTCGTAGTCCCTGGGAGAGATAGCAATGTTTAATTTGTAGTTTATTATATCGTTGATGGAGGATTTGCTAACGCGGCCGATAAACCTGCAGATTGCATCATCTCCGTAATGTAAGGCATACCTACATTCGTTCTTGTGCCTGGTCATATATGACGCTATTACTATTAATGTTTGCTACTAATTAAATAGCCTAACAATTTTATGATGGCAAATTCTCTGAACTACGTCTATTTATTTATATAGTTTTATTTATCCTTACAATAAATACAGAATGCAGTTACATTAAGTTACATTCTATTATTTCTTGTTTATACTAAATGTGATTTATTGCAAGGCCATTTTACAATATCGAGGGCCTTGGAAATAACTAGGTGGCCAGCCCACTTCTACTTCAGCGCCGTGACACTAGGCCATGGCATGTTACAGAGCTTCATTGAATTTAGTTCTATTGCGTATGTCTATCTATGTTTCGTGTTTTAATTTTAGTATACTTCTTTCCGTTAAGTGTTGGTGTGACACTACTTCGCTTTTAAGGACAAGGAGGGTACATGATTCAATGAAACTGTAGTTTCATTGAATCATGTACCCTTTATCAGTTTCCAGTTTAAAGTTTTTCAATGTTATGTTTAAAGTTACGTTTACGTCATTCTCGTTTCTATTTATATGAAATAACATAAGTTTTCCCGAGTTGAATCAAAACTACGTTAATTAATTTAAGAGAGAAATAATATGTATATGTCATATTATATTTATATTACATAAATACCATTATGGCGCAGCGGGATAGTGCCTGACTACACACGCGATGATCTTAATATACACTTGGTCAATATAAAATTGATCGTTTTCGCTCTGGGATTCGGTAATACACGTTGAGTTCCATATCAAGCCCATTAAAACTGAAGCCTTTCTTTCAGCAAGCAAGCCAGATCTTCGAATAGTAAAAGGATATCATACATATTACAAAGAATATTTATTCATAAATGCTAAAATTAACATGAATTTAAGCAAATTGTTTATGTACAAGTGGAAGATGTAAATCAATTATCATAGTAAAAATTTGTCATTTACAAATATTGTATGTAATTGCTAACTTTATTTGGATTTTTATAACATTAGAAGAGTTTTGGATGCGTTTGCTTCAGGAAGGTATCTCTGTCCATTCAACGTATAAAAGTCCTCCAATTAAAACACCCAACGAAATCCTCAAGAGAAAAATCATTCCATAATATGTGTACATACACGTTAAAGCACACACGTTCGATTCAAACTATGTTTTTTTCTTTTTATACCGCAAATAGCTTAGACAGCGACACCGGGTGCGACAAACCATGCGATGGTGCGGATGATATATAGCCCTGTGGCTGGAGGTGTGTTGGTAAAAAAAGCTAACCAAATGAAATTATTCCTAGGTTCATCCCCCAATGTATAGAAGAATAATGTATACAAGGTAGAATAACGACAGAGGACGAGGAGAGCGTATCACCGTGTGCTTAAGGATTCTGTGTGAGATTGACATCATTGGTTAAGTGGTTATAGTTGAAATTGAGGGTTTGTAAAGAACCAGTACCTCAAAAAGAATAAAAGAAACACTTAAATGATCACAATGTGGTCTGTATGTCTGTATATGTCTGTAGGATGAAGAAATATTAATAATAATAATAAAGCTTGTTTATTTCTTATAAACCTAAACAAAAGTTAAGTACTTTTATATAGTTTTATGTTATTAACTCTTAAGTGCTCAAAGTGCTTTTAACTCAAAAAAGCGGAAAGCGGGAACTAGAGTGTCTTAACGCTAGGTTCCTACGGTATCCTCTGCCTACCCTGCCATATGCGGGATACAGCGTGAAGCTATTGCTATAATTATTATATTTACTCTTAAGTGCTAATGTTAGTTGATGGCTTATTTTGAAGAAGTATCAAGCTGAAATTAATATCAAATATCCAGGCCTATAGTCCCTTGGAACACCCTTATTTTCCTCGAAATACCGGACTGATGTTCATCAGAACATCCTCTAAAGTAAAAGGAGGAGGAATAGTTGGTGGACAATTTTATTGTATCTATATTATAAAAAGAAATAGGACTGTTAGTTTTTGTTTGTTATGTAATTTCGCGTAATAAATTATAATTAAATTTAAATTGTAAATCAAATTGTTATTATATTTCAAAAAACATATGTAAGATGGTATTTACATAAATATAGGTTAATTATTAATAAGTACATTCAAAAATAATAAACTGGAAGTGAAAGAATTGGTTAATTAGAACAATAATCATGTGATGCCAAAACGTTATTAATTATACATTAAAATGGACTTAGAATGCAGTGAACCATTATTGTTAGCGTGTGAAGTAACGGTACCTGCTCTGTCGGAAGTCCGTTATTCGGCAAGAACCAGTTTTTATGAGTCTAAAGCGAATTTATTGCCATTTATTCTTCAAAAAAATAGCTAAACTAGTATTATTTTACTTATTTTTAACAGTATTTATTGAATAACATTAAATATATTTACATATTATCAATTAGTATCTTACTACTTTATAAAGAAAATGGTCTCTAATAGTATTTTGCGTGTATCTAAGTTTCCATATTCTATAATATTTACATATAGATATATAAATAAAGATATTAGAATTCACATAATAAATTAAAATAATTATTAAATCTCTACATTTGAAATTACATAATGTTTTGTACGCTCTTAAAGAGAACTTGGGTTATCAAAAAGTTAATAATAAAACAACAAGTGCTTGCTTTATCACATTACGTTAAACAATATTATTTAATCTTTATAAGATTCTCTAAACGTAACGAAATATAAGACGTGGAGATAATTCGTAATCAGTTAAAATTTTTAATAAATTCCGCTTACTCACTACACAGTGCGCTAGTTTTCGAACGAGTCGTGTCATTCATAATATAGTATAGATTGTCAAAATCAAAAAATGATTGAAGAAACACGAAAAAAAACTTTTTTAGGATTTGATTTTAGTACTCAAAGGGTAAGGTTTTATATTGTTTAATATTTTTTTACACCAGTGTCTACTTTTCTGCCAGTATAATATTTATTACAAGTTTTTTAATTTAATTAATATAATTTTTATAATAAATCACCGCTACAGTCTATTTGGTAATAGTATTTAATATTTTATAATTTTAATTATATTTAAATAAAAATATACATTTGAGGAAGTGTACTTGCCATTGAATTATTATATCTTATCAAAACTTCTCGGTATGTTATAAAATATCAAACTTTGTGAAAGTGAAAAATCCAACTTAAGTTGCAAGCTAGTCAATGAACTAATTTGATTTAAAAAATTTTTAGAAACAAAAATATAAATATATTTTTTATTCATCATTTATGTATCTTTAATAGTTAAAAATATTATACATTACTTTTTTCAGTTAAAAGCAATTGTTATTGATGAAAACTATGTGGTACAGCAAGAGGCAGATGTTGAGTTTGATGTGGACCTTCCTGAATTTAGGTAAGATAAATTTATTTAAAAAAAACAGTTTGACTACTATTATAACTGAAACATGAAGTGCCATAAATTTTTTAATATAACTGAGTAATGCAGAATTGTTTTATTTCTATAGAACTGCTGGAGGTGTTATCAGAGGGGAAAATGGAGAGGTGACATCACCTCCACTTCTATGGGTGAAGGCTTTGGATATGGTGATGGATAAACTGACAGTTGCTGGAGTTGATTTTTCCAATGTTGATGCTTTGTCAGGAGCTGCACAGGTTAAAACATTATAAAAATTACCATTTTATATATAATTATAGCATTATAGCTTTACATATTTTAAAGGTATTTTATTTATTTTCTTGGATGGTTTTAAGAATATACAAAAATGTACTTTAAGTAATTTATTCTTAAAACTAATTATATACTATAAACTGACTAATTTGTGTCATTTGCAGCAACATGGTTCAGTATGGTGGGGAAAGGGCTCGGAAGCTAAGTTAGCTAGCCTGTCTGGGGATCAATTTTTACATACACAATTAGCTACATGTTTTACAGCTGATTCACCTGTTTGGATAGACTCCAGTACTAGTGCAGATTGTAGGGTCTTAGAAGAAGCTATAGGAGGTCCTGAGGTATAATAATTATATATTTGTTGTTTTTTTTAATAGAAATAATCGAATATTGTATAGGCAATTAAGTGATTGTTCTGATTCCGTAAAGAAAAACCTTGTTTGTATGACATGTTGTATGGTATTGTACTATAAATTGTATTGGCTGGCTGTCTTCTGCGGCAAACACATTGGCTGCTACAATTAGAAGGGAAAGTGACTATTACTTAGTAACTCACTTTCCTTCTGTGACAACTGATATGGACAAATGGATAACTTGGTAACCAATACCATATTATCTTTGGACACAGATATATCCAAAAATTGTTTTATGGTCTTTTTAGTAGTATATGCAGATTATATTTTTAGTTTTATTTTGCAATTATTTTCAGGAATTGGCCAAAATCACCGGTTCAAGAGCATATGAGAGATTCACTGGAGTACAAATAAGAAAAATGTATAAAACTAGACCACGGGCATATCATGCTACGGAAAGAATTTCTCTTGTTTCTTCCTTTGCATGTTCATTGTTTGTGGGAAAAATTGCACCAATTGACCTTTCAGATGGTTCCGGAATGAATTTACTTGATATTCATAGTAAGAAATGGTGTAAAAAGGCTTTAGAGGTAGGGAATGTTTGAGAATCATTTACATATATTTGTAACATTAAATATGCTTATATCTTGGGACATTTCATTGGACTAAGTGAATTTCAAAAGATTTTGAGATAAATAGTATAATATAGCTTTTAAGTACGCCACTTAAGTTAATTTTAAATGCTTATGCTTAGATCTGCTATGCTGAGTTGCAGAAGTCAACTATATTACAGATTAAAAGTGTAAAGCTTTTAAAAAAGAAAAACATATTAAACTAATTATTATGTAAAAAAAGCCAATTTTAATCACTTCCACAGGTTTGTGGAGACGAATCTTTAAACGACAAACTAGGCGAGCCCATTCCTACTGCCTCAGTAGTAGGGAATATATCCCCCTATTACGTCCAACGATACGGATTCAAATCCAATTGTAAAGTGGTTGCTTTCACTGGAGATAATTGTTCAGCACTTGCTGGTATGTAAACATGTTTATATTTATATATATTTCAGTACTTATGTTATTTACTGAAAAAATGTCAACATATAAAAATTTTAATACTAATGAAGACATAGAATAATAAAAAAATTTACTGTCGCGATTTTTGTTGGTTCTGGGGGACCCCATGTGGGGTAATGAATATTTTTTTAATCATTTTTTTCATTTTTGAAGCTAAAATTAATATAGTGAATACAATCCCACAATTTACATTCATTCATTCATATAAATTTTTAATTCAAATATATTGATAACAAACATCTACAAGGATATCTTATCTAAAGTACCAACAGTCGACACGTAATGATCTTATAAGTGACAATCTTGAGTGTTACCGCTTTACAAATGTATGATAAGATTATAGAATTACAAATATTGTTGAATACTATAGTATTTACTTGCGACAAAATAATATATTTGTGAGACCCCATGGATATCACGCGTACTAGAATTTGATACATGGCAGTTTCAAATATGTAGAAAAATTAATAATAGAAGTCTTTAGGTAGCTAAAATTAAAACTTTTCTCATGACGTCAACAAAATAAAATATATACATATAAAAAAAACGTCTTTATATCTATATCGTAGAATATACGTGTGTAATCTGCTTGCTAGTACATTAGTTGTTCCAGGACTGGCCCGGGTCAATAACAAGCTTTTGCAAGCTCTCGCAAGCCAAGCCATACACCCCGTTCATACTCCTTATACGCCGAGCCTTGCTAAACGTGTAAATGGTCAATAACATATATCATAATTTATAGGTCTCCGTCTTCGCTCCGGCTGGGTAGGGCTAAGCCTCGGTACTAGTGACACGTTATTGCTAGGGCTCCAGTCTCCTGCCGCGCCTCTCGCCGGTCACATACTAGTAGGGCCCACCAGCGCGCCCTACATGGCCTTATTGTGTTTTGCCAATGGATCCCTAACGCGGCAAAATCATAGGGATAGATTAGTGGGACACAGCTGGGACGCTTTTAATGAGCTGCTTCAAGCCACTGTCAGAGGAAATATGGGGTATATGGGTAAGTCATTGATGACTTTGTTATGCTAGGTTAATATATTGTAAAGCTAAAGGTAACTTTTATATTATTATCTAGTTTAACTTTTTGTTAGATTATTTATAGGTCATTGACATGACATCGTCTAACTGTAAACTGTAACCGCCATTCAACGAGCAATGTCTAAAAAGAAAATGGAGAATAGAATGTCTTAACACTCATTTCCTTGACGCATACAGGCTAAGACGTCAAGCTAAATAAAGAAATATTAAATTGGGCTTCCACATTTCACAGATTTTGCATATTGAATGGCGGAATTCAACAACGCTTATTATTTAAGTAAATCGCCAAGATAAAAGTATATAAAATATAAATATTCCGAAATATAGTATATTTATTTTATATATATAAATGTAATATTCATTGTACAACGTTTAAATTTTGAGTTGGTATTCAAATCCGCCATAATGTTCTCAACATTTAGTATTGACCTATTAAAGATATTAGTTCTGTTCTGTCAAACAGAGAGAGAGAGGGGAGACGATGTGCTGAAACAACTTCCAGGCTATTAAAGACTATTAGCAAACCACATCCACAGGTATCTACTACGACACGGCGGAGATCCTGCCGCGCGCGCGGCCGGGCCGCTTCCTGCGCGCGCGCGGCGTGCCGGTGGAGGCGGCCGCGCCTCAGTTCGAGGCGCGCGCGCTGCTGGAGGGGCAGGCGGCCGCGCGGAGGGCGCACGCGGAGGACATGGGGCTCCAGCTTGGTAACACTGCCACTTGATTCGGTTCCCTCTGCTTACCCTGTTATATGCGGGAAACACTGTGAAGCTCGTTCGTGGCGGTACTTAACGCCGCGCTTTCAAAGTAGGAATGAAATATTACATTCTTGTGAGTAGAGATCTAAACGACATTCATAACGCCCTTTCGGTCAAACACTGTCCCTGTTGCCCGCATTATATTTATATATGAAAGGAAATTTTGGATCTCTTTTTACGTAAAATTATGTGGAGGGTAAAGAATAAAATCTATAATATATTATCTAAAGTTTATTTAAAAGAATGCATGCAGAAATCTCATAATATTTTGTCATAATGCATTAGAAATATACTTATACATCATCATACTATATACATGACTCACTCACCCGACTCACCGCGTTCACCTCACTCACTACATACTCGCTTCGTTCAGAGTCGTCATCCCGCATCGTGGCGACAGGCGGCGCGTCCGTCAACGCGGCGCTGCTGCAAATATTTGCAGATGTATTCAACATGCCCGTTTACGTACAGGTATGTTGACCGTTTTGTTTAGTAATTGCCCAATTTTATAATCCATTAAATTCCATTAAATTATTGTTATTAAAAACTATCGACACTCTCGCGGCTTCGCCACTTTAGTAAACTGAATTGTGTTCGTTTCTATATGTTATAACATGTTGTAACAACGTAATCATATTGTACATGGTCGTATTTACTCTAATATCTTATATATTTTTTTCTAAAATAAAAGTAAGTTACTCCTTGTTACATCAGCTACCTGCCAGTGAAAGGCCCGTCAAAACCGGTCCAGCCGTTACTGAGATTAGCCAGAACATACAAACAGACAGACAAAAACTTAAATTAAAAAAAATGATTTTTTGTACCGTGTATATATTCATATGCATATAGTAAAAAGTGCTTATTTTAATATTACGAACAGACACTCCAATTTTATTTATTAGTACATAGATGTAGTCAACTTATACATATAAAGTAGTTTTGAAAATATACTGCGCAGTTAAATATTTGTATGTTTACAATATTGTTATTTATCCAATCTGTTTCGACAAAAGGCAGCGTTGAAGGTACGTCACTAATGTCTAAAGAGGACGAATGTAGTGTTGCGACATACTCTTTTGTATAGACAATATCATTTGAAATACATATATAATTAAATAAATAACTTTTTAGAAAACATTTTTTTATACAATAATTTCCATACAATAAGAAGAACACTTTTAAAATAACAAAAACGATATAATTTACAAAATAAGTAATTTCGATATTTCGTTTCTAGGACCAGCACGCTAACGCCGCTCTATTGGGTGCCGCCATTCGTGCTGCTGAAGTCTGGGGGGCGGAATGCGGGGTGAAGCTGTCTGGTACAATTATTATTATTCTATATGTTATTTAATATATATTTGGATTTTTTAGAATTAATTCGGTACGTATAGGTTAAATATTATATCGGGATAGTTGTTGTTTGTTGATTTACCTATTTCTAGGTAAAGGCTGTTATGTTATCATTCATTACATAAAGACATTTTTGGAAACGTTTGCAAATATTTCTGAGCTAATCTTCAATTTGGACGTCTATTTATTATATATCAGAAAACCGTTATATATATTTTTAAGTAAATAGTCTAAAAGTCCATAGGCTCGCTATACGATATATTTCCTCGATATGCGCTATGCTCAATGCCGTGTTTTTCAAAAAATTAAATGAAGAGTTTATTTAATCATAAAATATTTAAAACAACAATATTATTTTACATTATAGGTTCTGAACTAACAGTGTCGCCAGTCGCAAAGCCTTATCCCGATGCAGAAAGAATCTACGGACCAATGATAGACAGATATAGGGACATGATAAAAAACATTCCTAAGTTAGAATAACTTATTTAAAAATAAAACAATGTATTGGCGAATTGCTTAATAGACTAGAACGCTTTGTCGAACCCCAC
Source organism: Dione juno (assembly GCA_037127375.1). Lineage (NCBI taxonomy): Eukaryota > Metazoa > Arthropoda > Insecta > Lepidoptera > Nymphalidae > Dione > Dione juno. The sequence goes on along the minus strand of JAXRJS010000022.1, from coordinate 515,156 downwards.
GTTCAATTGTTTTAAGTCCAGAGAAATTTATCACAATAACACTAGTGTTGCCCTAATAAAATAAAATAATGTGGGTGAATTATAATTCACTACATAAAGTTTTTATATATATCTATACTTAAATTGTCTTCCGCCATCATCACGATGATGTCAAATTGGATTATAATGGAATCTAAATAAAAAGTTAATATAATTTAATATGACAACACTTATATTACTGCACATTCCTAACACTAACTAGAGTGAATCAATTTATATTCCAAGCACCAATACACTTACTTCAAATATATATATATATATATATATATATATATGACCACTATTAATTCATTAAGCAATCTCATTATTTATAAATAAATAAATTTATATTTTATTGTTACAAAATTTGGAATTGGTTTTTAAACATTAATTCAAAATGTTATTTTTTTATAGAAATATTTAGTAAAATATTGAAAGTCGTTATTTTATATTTATTTAATTACTTATTTTTGATGTATCTTGTTTAGAAATACTGGTTATTTTACTTTCATATTAGTAATTTTACATTCCAAATTTATATCGTTTTGTAATTTGATCTTTGTTTCCATATCTCTAAAAGTAAAAAAAAAATATATATTTTTTTTTATTTTATTATTAGTAAAATTTTCTTGTCAAGTCACCTAAGACGAACATATTTTGTGGGATGGGTCATGTTAAATAAGTAATCCACAAAATATTTAATTTGAGTAAATGTGTTTTGGATAATTTACCTCATTAAGTCAGTCAATCAGTCATTACTAAATCATATCCAAAGAGCAATTACCATGACACACAGAAAACTATTTTAATTGTATCATTTTAGTAGACTAAAAAACCCACAAAAATGTATAATTAATAAAAACTTCAAGATTCAAGATCATCCAAGATGGCGCAAAATTTAAATTCAATTAGAACTTTTTATATGATTTCTTGAATAGATTATTGACATTCCACAATAAGCTAGTGAAATATACATATCTGTATATATGTAGAATATATTTTTATAGACATTTTTATTTATTATATAGCTAAAATATATAATGCTTTGTTAATTATTTACACGGTTTTAATAAAATTTTGCTTACAAATAATAGTTTTATTTTTAATTCTTCAACCTGAATAATTAATAATTATATGTTTAATCTAAGAAAAATCAGAAAATCTTATAAAACTTAACAGCTCTTTTGTTTGAAATATTTTTCATTTAATTATAACTATCTTTGACAAAGGCGCAAAATAAGTAAGCAGAACCATGTATTAACAGATATCATTATCTGATTTTTTATAACAAAAAAAAATCATCAGAATAATAATAAAGACTGTTAATGACATATGACAAATTACACACTTTTAAATACAATAAAAAAAGTATAATTGTAATGTTCTATACAAAAATGTTATTCATAGTCAATAATAAAACAAAAATTACAATTATTATTTTATTCCATATTAAACCATACATAGCTAACTATATTCTTGATATTCAACTTATATGTCCTTATAAGGCATGCTATTTCTTCCTTCCGCCTCTCTCCTTAACTTGTAGCTGTATGAGGGCTCCGGGCGGCACGTTGTAGTAGGCCAAAGAATTCGTATCTTTGAAGAACAAGCCCTGAAATTTAAATGGTATATGGTAAAATATAAAAAATACAAAAATAGATATGCAAAAATTTTAACTGAAATTTTAGAGAGAATTCTTGAGAAATTTGTCAGTTGAAAATAATAGTATTGCATCCCTGTCAAACAAACAATATGTAGATCCATACAATGAAATGCAGCATTCCAGGAATTCACCCTGGAGACGAGCTTCGAGCAGCGCCTACCTTGTGACTCAAGTGTAGGTATAAGCCACACCCACTACCTAACCAAATTCGGAAAGTAATCTACTCGTGCCACCTTCGAAGTACAATCTATAAATTAATTGAAGATAGTTCTAGACCGGCCGAGATCTTTAAGCAAACTATATAGAGATGTAGTTGTTCCAGATAGATAGGCATATGAACTAGAGGTATATGTTTAAATATACCTCTCGTTCCTACTTCTACTGCGAACAAATTAACTCTCAAGCATATTCCCGGTCAGTTTGTCAGTGGGACAGTCAGAAGTACTTGTTGAAGATGAAGGACCTCGACATCTTGATTTACGAAATTGAAAAAGTAGAAACTCTAGTTATGTATATTTATTTTGCTATAAAATCTCAGCCGTTAATATACTTATAAAACGGAAAGTATAAAATGTTTTATATCTTACAAAAGTATAGTATAAGACATAAAGCATTTTTGTTAACTTTAGCCCTAACTAATTAAAGACAAATATCTACAAAATATTTACAAACCTCATAATGCAACTTCTGCTTAGCCGTGGGCATATTGGTGGACCTTTGCAACATGTTCTTCAATTCCGCTACAGACGAGGTCAGTGGCAGGGATATCTGTACAGTGCGGCCGTCCAGACGCCACTCGCTGCGTTCGGGCGCCGATGGTAGTACCACCTAAAATAATATTAAAGTGAAATTTTAATTAATTGTATTTTAAGTAACAGAGGTGTAAAAGATATTTGTTAAAATTAAAAAAAAGTTTTAATTATTATTTAATATTTATGAAATATTAAGAAAAAATATATCACAATTTATTTGGAATTACAATAAAATTACATTAAGTTATAAAATCTTTATAATAAAATTGAAAAAAGAAGCCAACCTGCAACGGAACTGAACCAGGATGCGACGACAGCCATGTTTGTTCAGACTCCAAAGCATCTTCGGTCCTCGCCCTCTTCGCTGCGGGTTCATCTTCCTCCACACCTGGCGCACCCGGAGGAGCTGGAACACCCGGAGCGCCTGGCACTGGTACAGTACCCGGCACCCCAGGTACGGAGAACCCAAAAGGTGCGCCTACCGGGGCAGGTATTAACGGAGGTCGAGGCGCCATAGGAGGTATGACCATGAGGGGAGGTATGGGCTGCAGGAGGACCGGCTGCGGCGCGGCCGGGGCGGGAGGGGGCGCGCGGGGAGCAGGTGGCGGAGGGGGACGTGGGGGTAACTGGTTCCGTGAGGACGGGGGTACTGGTTTTGGGCCTATTTTCTCCTTTTCTTCATCGGGAAGAAGGCCTTTGACCTGTGAGATTTTTTTATTACTTGTTGGTTATAACTATATGTAAATATTATTAAGATATTAAAAAAAAACTTAATAAGGGAATAACACAACAATATGAGATGCTGTGTTTTATTCGGACATCTCCCTCAAATAACGGAGACATTAGACAGAGAGAATCTGATATGACATTCAGGATACTTTGATTCTTTTTTCACTAAACATTTTGAGTGGGGATCGTTCCCGCAACCGTCGCGTACTGACCGTACCTGAACCGTATTTTATCTGATCTCACCTTATGTATCTGTTGTATCTGATCCTCCAGCGTGATGTGGGCGCGCGCCGCCCTCGTGGCCGCCTCCACGCTGGACGTGTGCCCGTCCCACGTCACCCTCTCGTCCCTTCTCTTTTCTTCTTCCCCTATCTTCTTACCGATGGCCGTTTCTTCGTCGCCCACACCGAAAATATCAGTACGACGTTCTGCCAACTGTTAACAAATGTATTATTATAATCATAATATCAATAAACATTAAACAATACTTTCCATATAAATTATCAATTCACAAATTCTTAAACATATTGTATAATATAAATATTAGACATAAAATATAAATTATTATATAAATTAGACAATATATAGACATATATAGCTCAATAGTAACCTGTTTCAATGAAGCTTCGATAGCGGCACCAGGAGCCAAGGCTTCATCTCGATCAGACCTTTCAGCAGCTGCACGGTCCCTTTGTTCCAGCCAGCGGGGATCTAACAGACCGATCCTCATGTGATCAGCCACTTTATTTGCGGGAATCTTTTCTCCAGTAATGGGAGACACCAGCCATTCTTCACTGGCCGGCGTAGGCTGAGCCCGAGCACGTTTAGGATCATATTTTTTAACAACTACACGATCCGGACGAGGTGGTAGAGGAGCTTCTTCTCCAGATCTTGGAGGCTCCGGGGGACCCTCGTCATCTGATGAGGAACTCTCTTCTTCCATGTCTTGAACACGATTGTCATCAGGCCGTTGTTGTTGATGAGTTCTATCTTCCATTTGTGCTAAATCATCGTCAGATTCAGATTCTGTTTCAGATTCTAATTGCATTTCTGTGTCGTCTTCCTCATTTCCATGGGTGATATCTTCACCACGTTCTTGAGCAAGCACCCTCGCTCCGACTTCTAATGGGGTAGTTGGTGGTGGAAATTCTCCAGGTTCTCCAGCTGGATAATCCACAGTTTCTACTACAACAAAGTCATGCCAATCTATTGAAGCATATGCAAGTCGTTCTTTTTCTATGCGTGCTTCATCTGCCGCTTTACGTCGAGCTTGGTGAGAGTGCCATGCCGCTCTGCTTCTAGCTTGTTCTAACACACCGCTACGTATTTCTCCACTCAGTTTCGTTACTAGCTCCTTTGGGGGTAGTAGCACTTTCGTATATTGTTCCAAAAGTCTTGTGAAATATTGAAAAAGGGAATGCTGCGGGCGTAAGAAATCAAATTGGTGATTGCGTTCTTCTTTCTTCATCAAATCTGTCAAAAACTGCCTGCCATTTCTGGCCACAAATTGAGCGGTGAGTTTGACAATATCTAGTTCAAGAGCAGAGATAGAAGGTGGGTCAGCAATGAATTCAAAGTCTGGAGGAGGATCACGAGGTGGTGGGGGTTCAGCTGGTGCAGCAGCTTTTAAAAGTTCCTGTTGACGTGCAGCTGTAGCTGGTGCAAGTCCAGGTCGCTGGATTGGAGGCCCAATAGAGGGAGGATCAGGTCCTGTGAACATAGTTTCCCATTTACTATATGTATTATAAAACCTTTCCAACTAAATTTATATGCTTGCAGGGTATACCTAGAGTAGGCCCAAAGAAACAAGGTTTTACATTATGATTATTTACTATTTTAAAAATATTGTTGAATAGAAGGGGTTAGATAAATAAAAATTTAAAAATGTTATCATTTTAAAGCTAACAAAAATGTAAATTAAGAGTTGTGAGGAAAATTATGTAAGAATAATTATAGTATTTGTAATTATTATCATATTAATACTAAAAAGAAAAATATCAGATTTGTCTAAAATATTGCATATTTCAGTTATTTACACAGCTGTTCTAATCAAAAACCTATATAACGTCTTATGTGCTTGTTACAAGTTATTTGTGTTGTTACAAGCATATAAGAATTTCAAAGTAGCTTAGTGATCGCAAAGGCACAGGTTCAAATCCCACTACATTCAAATTTTTACATGGATTTGTAAAAGATTTTTCTAGCCTTAATGTCCAACAAAATGTTAATGAACAAAATAGATGTACAGTAATGATATAAGTGCCATGTCCCTTTTCAACAGTTTTGATACTGCAGCAACAAAATTATACACAAGGCATAATATTTTCAAGTTGTACAATGATGTGCTCTATTTTTCTGACATTGACAACAAAATTGCTGTTGAATCAATAATTTTTTTCTTACAGCAATTATCTATATTACAATGGAAATATATTTAATGCAACTTATACTGCCAAATGTTTCTATCAATTTCATTTTATTAGCCATATCAACATATTGTTTTATTTGAATATTTGTAACTTACCCTTTCCTTCTCTTATTTCTTTGACTTTGTGTTGATAATAAGCATTATATGGATCGCCAGAATTAAGAAAATTAAACTTTGGATTCCCAAGTTCATTTTGTCTGATGCGGGCTTCAAATTCTGGTCCATTTCTAGCTACAAAGCTGGCTGTCTTGTCCACAATATCTATATACATTGGTTAAGGAATATACTAAAGGTACACAAAAATAATATAAGAAAAGTTATAACAAACAATATTTTTTATTTCAAACAATATTTTTTTTTGAGTAAATCTGTGACCAGTCTTCCACTATAAGCAGATTGATCAGGTGAAAATTGACTGATGTTGCGACAAACCTCCTCAATCTTTAGATATCATGATGTCTTAGGTGCTTTATTTATATTTGATATTTCTCAGTGGTGTGGATGACCAGAAACTGAAATGACTACCATGGGCGAAAAGTATCACTTTTATAAACGCAAGCCAAGCCTAATAAAATTGAATATGAGCTTAGTTTATAAACTTTATTTACTCAACAATATTTTGTGGCTTCTACTGCATAAAATAAACGATTTATAGTAGAATTTTTGCTAGCCAATTCACTACTTCCTTGCTTCACTACTGGTGGCTATAAAAGTTTTTGTAATTCATAGGTGATTTTACCTTAAATGCTGGCATATTCAGACAATTGTGAATTTTCACATTAGCAATAGCCTATTTCCTAGTCTTTGGATGATGGATATGCTGGAGGTATCTGCAATATAATGGTTGTATAGGCACTTAGGCACATAGGCACCCTATAGCTGGATTCCATACATCCACATAGGCTTGAGGATAATTTTGTAAATAAGTCATTTGTTATCTACTCTGTTTGGAGTTGCATGCCATGAGCCAGTATATGTTGTTTGATATGTTTTTTCCATGGTTGTCTTCTGTCAAGGCACAATCGAAGATATCTGACTGTATAAGGTAATGTACTAGCTATCTATCTTATCTTTTCTTAGAGCAAAGTTATTTGATATGATAAAAGTTACATGGTATCATCAAATTTACAGCTTACTTTTTACATAAACGTAATGTAAATATAAGTTTATAATTGCATTTATGTATGAATACTTGTCTTATAATTTTTTTAAAACAATCAATATGCGAATGAAATAAATCGTGTTGTGCTTTGTTGATGGATATGTGAAATTTCAGTGTAAGCAACCTTACTTTAAAACATGAGATATCTAAGTAAGGTATATCAGAGTTAATACGAGTATATGATAGCAAATTATAAATTATTAAAGGATACTCCTAACTTCAGGAGGTGGATAGATTATGCCAATAACTGGCGCTGGTGGTGGTTGAGGTTCTTCTTGTTGCATCTCTTGTGATTGCCCCGGAGGGAGCATTACATCGATCGAAGGCATTTTAGCCTTGGTGGAGGCTTAACGCACTCACAAGTAACTTAGTTTATTTAAACAACCATATAATTAAATAGATTAAAATATTAACCACAACTTAAAAAACCGAATATCGATACACGCCACATTGCACAGATAAATAATCAAAACCAGTAGTAGTTAAAGAATACATAACTCGATTTTTTATCATATTTGAAATGTCTCGAAATCGATACATACTCGCATCGGAATGCCACGAAAGAAATATCAATTTTTAATATGTCGATTCCTCATTAATATATCAATACGCTGTACGCTGAGCTTTTTATATTCATTCGATACTGCATACCGATATATTTTAATTGAAATGTATCCTGAGATTTTGGTGTTTTCGTTTTTAGCCATATCATATATATCTGATATCGATATATTTACATTATTAACATTGGGCAATAGTAAACAACAACTAAAACCTATTATATCCATATTCGCTTTATCTCTCTTAGTACAAAACAATTCCTTTTAGTAAGAAAGAAATATGTAGACATTTTAATAGTTTGCGTTACATATTACTTTTGATATCTAAATCGTAACTTGTCCTTATGTCATCGATATGATTTGATATAAGAGTCATAACAGCTTTTAGTTGTGTTGATATATCGATCTCATGCCTTTCCTTTGTAAAAACAACATATTTTTGTTTCCTCAGTTTCCATTTTTCTTATTGTCTTAACGGATGATATGATCGTGTCCTTGTTTGAATATAAGCCTTTTCTGGCGAATATGCGAGACAATAAAAACTCGATATTTAAAGAACATAATTTAATTAGACTGTACTTTCCTAGAAAATGTTTGTTTTATGATGGTTTAAAGTAAAACAGCACGTACTAACAGAAATTTGAATTTGTTAACAACGTCAATAAAAAAAGGAATAATTTGCAATAGTTTTATGATAATAAGAATGATTAAACAATTGCTTTACTTCTAAGGTAGAAAATAAGTAAGTAGAATTCGAGAAAATAGAAAAGATTACAAGAGCGTAACTGAAAAACCACAGAGTTACAGCAATTAACATTAACCAAAGGACAGTTTGCGTTCGCCATTGCATATCCAATTTATCCTGCTCATACTCAATTTCTATAATATGGGCTACGTTATCTTCGCTTTGGACCTAAAATAATATTCAGCTACAAGAACAATAAATTTCAATTATAATCAACAGTAATTTTGTTTAGGAAACTTACGAAAGCACTTTCCGATGCTTTTTGTGAAAGCTGCATAGAGCCTGTCATTTTTGATTTAAATATCACAAATATGTACGAGATCAATTAATTTACATTATCTAAATATATTTCATTTTATTATTTTATTCTTATTATAATCTTTCCATGTTAAACAAATTTGACAATAATGAATAAATTTATTATTATTTATTGACAGGTGCATAAAACAAATAATACAGACGATCGATCCAAAACATAAATTAAAAGAAATAAATATTTTTAATAGAAAAATCGCGAAATACTATTAAAAGACAAATTATAGTTAAACATATTTATTGCCTGAAAAAAATATCTCATTTAACATCAAGTTAATTTGCTGCATGAAAAATTTTTATTAAAAAAATAAATATATTAAATGTATCTAATTACTAAAATATTATGCTCTTAAGTTAACCTATGATGACCTAAGATGACCTATGAAAATAAGTAAAGAAATGAATGTGTCGATTACCATGATACATAGATAAAACTTAAATTAATAGATTTTTCTCAAATATTAAATAAAAAACTACATCTTTATTTTGTAGAATTGAATTACTGTAAATATTTTTTTGTTTTGATGGATTATTTATCAACCGAAAAGTTCTTTAGTTTTATTTAAGCTTACTTTTTCACTTTAAAGTTTAAATTAATCATATATTATACACCTATCGTCTTACATTTCAATAAGCAATTTTCACTACAATACATAAAAATTAAAAAAAAAATATTTAAATAGGTAATTTATGAAAAGTTACAACTTTATTTAATCTAAATAGTATATAAGCAGATGTATTTTAATAATATTATTATAATTTAATTAAGTCCATTAAAAGTTGCCAATTCGTCGCGTCGTTCATAAACTGAGGGTGGTGCAATTTTCTCCCTTTCTCCATTCCCCGCCAAAAACATGGCAAGATGTTCCTGTAACCAGTTATTCATGAGTAAAATATATAAGAAAAATAATACCCTTTAAAGGAATACTGTTACTGTTGTTTGTTTAGGGAAGGTAAGTCGTATTTTTTATTTTAAATATTCAAAGCTCGCTTTGTCAATTGTAATAAATGTAAAGTTAATTAATACAATTTTACCAGTTACTTGTTCCAATCGTTCAGAAACAATTCTATATATAATACACAAAAGATAGTTTTGAGCTACATAGTTTAAAAAAAAGACAGTATTAAGTGCTGCCACCATCACTGATACAGCTAAGCTACGTATAAAAGCTTCACAATTATATAATTATGTCAATTTTGGTTTCTTAGATTTTAATACATCGTTATTAAGTTACTTCCACGTTGAACTGATGAAAGGATGTTAAAATGAAATAAAAGTCAATTACCAAGTAAATCTTTGACGTAGCCTGCAGATTTTGCAGCATCTCTTGCAGGCGTTGACGTAAGCCGTGTACTTCGGATATAGCTGCTTCGACAGGCAACGTCTAGGAATGATAAAAAATTATAAATAAAACAATAATTCTCTCAAGCATTAATAGTACACTCGATTTTTAGTACAATACCTTGAGTAGAGCATCAGACGCCACTGAAAGGTAACTTGTCACAATCACCATTCCTTTACGAACGTTACTAAAAGAAAAAATACCAAATTTGATGTATACAAAAACAATTAAGTAAATAGAATGCTTGATTCAATTTTGTTAAAAGTATTTATAATAAAATAAAATAAATCTGTCATACCTTGGCAAATCAGTGTGTGTATAATTGATGAAATGCACGATCTTCCGGGCAGATTCACGAGATAGAAGCACCAATAACTCTTCTAGCGTAGCTGGTCGTGCTTGATTCTCTGGCTCCGGCTGGCTCAAAGAGGCGTACAGTTCTTTGGTTTTCTTCCAAGCTAATACAGGGTCTGTGGCAATCTGTTTACATGTGAATTTATGAAAGTAAAACTATACTATACTAATAAAAACTATAATAAAAAAGAACTCTAATGTTGGCCTATTTCAGGAGCTCATAAAAACTTTCTAAAAAATAAACTAGCTAACAATAGTTATCGTCGCACATATTGTGATCGACAGAGTGCTGTATGTTTCCCAACTTTAATCCATCAAGAATTTCTCTAATTAGGTAGAATTTCTGATATGATTAAAAATAAATTATTGAAAAACTTAAAAGCTTAAAAAGGAAATAGCCGCTTAAATTATTTTATTATGGCACATACCAATTCAACCACATAGACGAGTACATGAATTTGTTCCTTAAAAGCTTTGGCTTCTGCGAGGGCTTGTCTCGTAAGTCTTCTCTGAAGCTTCCTCTTGAACCGGGCTCCATGCTCCACCGCCTGCGCTGCCCGAGCTCGCCCCGACTCGTCGCCATTATCAACTGCATCCGCATTTGTCACTATGATCACCACTATAGTAAGGAAGCCGTCTTTAACCTATCCTCTTTTACCAGTTATTAATGCTACCTTTTTATAACGTAAAACTAATTTAAACTTTTATTGACAGTTTCCTAAAAAGATTTTATATGTTTTTGCTTAGTTCCAAGAAAATATATATCAAAGCAGTAGTATAGATTATTTTTCTAGTTGTACAATAATTCTTAAGTAAGTCTAGTTATGCAAGAAATATTACAATAGGTACTTATAAAGTACCTAGGTAGGTTATATATGAGGAGATATCAGATATATTCGTGGTTCAAACTTGCCGTTTTGTTTATTTTATGGGCTCAAAGTCTTAGAGTGATATTCTAATTTGTCACATTTGAACTAGAGATAACCTTTAGTATCGTTAAGTTACATTCGTCTGCTGCTGATAGGCGGCGTAACATATTAATTCCTCTCAATAAAGTTTAAATTGTGTTTAGAATAGCGCATTTAAAATGGCGGTCAGATAAAACAAATTAGACGACGCCCAGACAAGAAGTTCAGACTTCAAATCGTCATATACTTTAAAGGCTATCTTTAACTGATGACTGAAATTTTGACCTCTAGTTAATGAGATCTTTGAGTTAGTGGGTAAAATTATTTATGACTATAATACCAATAATTGAAACTTAAACATGATTTCAATATACCTATATTAAAATTGTTATCGTAATCTAAGGGTTAAGAATATTGAGAACCTATGAGCAAACACATAAAAAGAAAGTAATAGTACTATAATATACAAATTGCGTTGCAAAAAAGTTTGGAAGCTATTAGCTTCGTATGCTGTAAGTGAATTTATTCATATTTTAATTTTACCATTCTATAAATTTATATTTGTTTATGGACTATGGCTTTTGTGGGCTAAAGTTCAACTATTTCTAAATATGCTTAGTCAAAGGTTAATCTCCAAAATTTTAACTCTACAATAAGCAGAAAATATAAGTTCGAGTTATTTATAATTTTTCATATTGAATTGATTAACTAACTATACATAACATAAACTCACAATCTGCAGCATCTTGGTAATCAGGTGGCAAATATTTGTCAACGTATTTGTCAGCCGTAGTTAAAACGCGATCCAGAGCATTCGCGGTCACAGCAGTTACACGGGAGTCTAGTACAGCTGTGCCGAGCTGCTTCACCGAGTCCGCCCTACGTAGTACGTATTGACGAGTTTCTGAGTACATCTGATAAATAAAAGAAGAGAACAAGCATGGCACAACTAGAATTGTTCTTCACCGGGGCTGCCTCTGTATTAAAAATTAAAAAACAAAGGAAATCCACTGTCGAACTTGATGCAGGGAGATGTAAAAACAATTATAGAATATGAATCTATGATTTTTTTTAATTTTTGTCTGTCTGTTTATACACGCACATTTTTGCATATATCGGACAGTTTTGAATAAAACTTTTTTGTGGCCTAGATCAGCATTTAAAATTCTAAATTGTAGCGTAAATCGTGCTCTAAACTAGCAGATGTACTGTTAAATCAGGGCAATGTCATACAAAAATCGAAGATCTGTATGATCTCATAAAGAACCATTATATCTTGCTAAACTACATAAAATACGGAAATGGCGCCTTAACAAAAGTTATTTAACTTGATCGACATTTTCTATCGACATTTTGATATAAAATATCAAGTGTATATCTGATACTGATGTAAAACAAACATAGATATGCTAAACTAAAAGATATCTTGGATAAAAATTATTGAACGTATTGAGCAGTTTTAGTGGTTATGTAAAAATCTAACATGTGAAATACAATCTCATCGATCAATCTCAATCAGATCGGTGGCAAGGATCATAAAGTCCACGTCAACAAAGTTGCGGGCGTGCACTAGTAGACTGTAAATGAAAAAAAGAAAAGTAGCGTAAAACGAGCCACCGATCCCCCCTAGTCCTATCCCCATGAGAACAAACCGTATAGAAAATCACTTATTGTTTAATTAATTCATTGATACATGGCTATAATACGACGAAAATACGTCGAATTAAGTAATAATAATATATTTAAAAAATTATTATTATTGCTTAAAAATATTCTACAAAATAAATTTAAACAAAGTGAAATTAAAATTTCCATAAATAACTTACAGCTTGTGGCGGTAAATATATCGATGGCACTCTTTTCTCTACAATATCTAAAGATTTGCAGAGAAACTTGTCGAGTTGATTGATTGGTGACTCCAGAAAATGGACAGCTGGTAACGCAAGCTGCACTCCAGTTGCCAAGGATTTTTCTCCCACAGATAGATACCATCGTATTAGCGAGTTTGATTCCTGAAACCAAAATGCCATGTACACTTCAAAGTACATCATTTTATTTCATAACTCCATATTTTATATCCAAAGGATTGCCATGGGCAAATTAGTATGAAATATGGGGTTGCAATGCCCAATAGTAAGAGAATCCGTCAAAATAATACTCAGTGATGATATTTAGATGGAGCACTTAAATTGTGACAATTATTTACTTTGGAAATAAGAACTGTTAGCATATTGTGATATGAAAAAAACCGGTTTATCTTAACATTTGAATTTAATACTTACTCAAAGAACATGTACTCAAATTCATGGAAAAATTTATTACTTAACTGGAAATGGAACTCTTCCATTTTACTTTAACTACGATCGAATATTATAGGTTAAATAAATACATATATGTAGGTATCAGTATCAGTATCAGTAATATGTATATAATAGCTATGTTGGTATTCATAGAAGTGTTCAATGTTATCTCACCCTAATCCTCGTGTACACTTTCTCGGTAACTTCAATACCGGATTCAACTATGGGGATGCTGGCTAATCTATGAACTACTTCCAGCTTCGGTAGACATTGCTTACGCGTACTCGGCACTATAAAATCAAAAAAAATTAATATACTCATACAATAAATATAGAATATTTAAAAAGAACACAGCGTTGAGACATTCTATCTTTCAGTTTTAGTCCGTTTTAGAAGCATTGTGTGGAACCCAAAGCCCAGAAAGCTCTAGACAAAGCTGTCTAATCAAATCTCTATTATCTATCATCAATAATGAAACCTTTTTACTTAAATACGAACACCAAAATTAAAAATAAACATAATATTTAGCATAAATTCAAATGAAATATTATGAAATACCTTTTGGTTCTTGACTGTCTTTTACAGCTTGTAGATACGCTTTAGCCTTCTTAGCAATAGAGCCTTTTGCTCTTTTGTTTATATAAAAGTTATATGGCCCGGTAAAGGTTTCTGTACAATGATTACCGCCAATCGCCATTTTTTTTATAAATTAAGCTTTTTTTATTATTTATTCAAGACTATATATTTTGCCTCAGGCAAGTTCACGTAGTCACCGTACACAACTGATTTAACTTTGCGAGATTATACACTTTTAGTGTAAAAGGTTATCTTCATGTTTAATTTTATTTAACCAACCATTAAAATGAGGACATCGATATTTATAAATGCTGCCATAATGTGATATTCAAAGTACAATAATTACGTAACTGTGTGTAAGCTATCTTCTCTATTCATGAACTCACGGATTGTTTATGTTGTCTGTTTTAGCAGACTACCAAAAAGGAGGAGGTTCTATGTTCGACATGCATTTTTTCATGTTCTCGATTTGAGTAATTCTTTATTTATTTGAAAGAAGGTACTCCTGAGGTGGTCCCATTATAATCGTTCTTGTAGTTATATATAATGATATTAATTAGCTGATGACCAAAGGATACTTGGAGTAGGTGCGAGCCAAAGCAAATATGAAATCAATAGATACTGCTAAAAATACACCGAACAAAAGATAATAAATTCCAAGACAAACGGATTTTAAATAGGTACCCAAATTCGAGACATTGCGTGACGAAACTAAACACTGGGCTTTGTCTATCTAGACTTGGAATAAGATTATTTGCCCCGAGGCCCCGAGTGGAGGTCGAACCCATACCATTTTTAAAGACAAATGATATCCCATTGCAAACGGTGGGTTTCATGGCAATCATCATTTTACAAGATCTTGAAGAATCACAATTTTAGAAGACCTTGATCTCAATGTCTTTTATGTTACTAGTTCATATTTTTGATATTTCGTTATATTTAATGTTTCGTAATAAACGAGACTACAAGGAATCGTGGGAAGGAAAAAAAAACTATTATATGATCCGGCTATCCGACCTATCTCATAATAAAACCAATATGCGCCACATGACAATCTTGGCAGGTCTTGGCAAACTGTGCCACCACATTGCCATTTGCAACATTATTGATTTGTTGTTAATTTTGGTACATGTCAATATATTAAATAGTACAGTTATAATAAAGTTAAATGGTTTAATATACTGTACATGGCACAGATGTAGGTTGTGCATTTCACCAAAAAAAATCTTCTGTAACAGAGCTTGAATTCTGATATAACACAAATGTATTTACTTATAAGTTGTTATATAACAAAATGTACATTGCATGCTATCTAAGTATATAGTGTAATACATTCTATTTATAAACAAACATACTCTCGACCCGGAATTATATTTCCACGATATCATATCTAATTGTATAATAAAAATTGATTTATACGACTGTATGTATATATAGAGTTGCAAAATGATTTATTAAGATTTGATGGCCCAATAAATTGTCATAAAATAAAAACTTATTGATATATGTTCAATAAGCCCGATGGAGATGTATGAGTAGATGTTGTGATGTTTTAACTGCACTCAATGCCTGTTGAAACTCTTGTAATGGAAAAAGATATTTTTTGCTAGGCGTGAGAAAACTGAGGAATAAAATGTTCTTTCACTAAGCTCTCTACTACACCAAAACATGATATACGCGAAAGCCTATTAAAGCCTACAAAAGGCTTTGGATATACTGCAATTTTATAATAGCATTGTAGATAGAAGAAACCTAGTGTTAGACCACTCCGTTCCCCACTTTCCACTTAATTTTAAGACCTTGCGTGTTAACTGGCGGAACTCAACGCTTTGTCTGGTTACCAGAGCGGGAAATGATGATTCATTCTCCTCTCATCTGATTCGAACTAGCAACCGTCGCGTTTACAGCCAGACGCTGTGCCGCTGCGCCACTGCGACTTCAACGACGGCCCTCTTATACTTATATAATATAAGAAAATAATATAGCAAAAAAAAGTATTTATATCTGTAATATACTAGGTATATACCGGCAATATGCCATTGAGTGGAATTTATCGAGCAATTTTCATAAGTTCATGATATAAAAATATACATTTAATATCTTTTATTTATTTTTTTAGGGTAACTGCAAAATAAAAACGGAACCCTTATATCATCACTTTGTTGTCCGTCGACCTGTCTGTCGGTCTGTCCATTTGTCAAGACCACGCGTTGGTCTACCAAGTTGAAATTAATGTCAAGTATATAATACAAGGAGCATAAAAAACTTAAACTACAAGTCAATGCAGTCAAAAGATAGGAGCGTTTACGCTTCGTTCATACCAAATTTGTATGAAAATCATTGTTATGGCAGCATTTCATTATTTCTTATAATGAAATGCTGCCATAACTATGGTTCTGAATCAGACATGCTAGTTTTCAAAATCTATTATAGCCTAACAACAAAAAATATCATTCAAATCCGTCCAGTAGATCCAAAGATAATGTATACAAACAGACAGACAAAAGTTTAAGAAGTCGTATATTCATATTATATTCTTTATTTATACTTTATTTGTACTAAATATAAATATAAAAATAAACAATACAAAAGAGAAAGACAATGTACAAGAGGCGATCTTGTGGCTTTGTAGCCATCTCTTCCAGATAACCTTTAGGGCGAAAAGGAACACTTAAAATTATAAACAGGTAGATATAGAAAGAAATATTATAAATAAATATAAACGAATATATAAATACATACATATATAAATATTACGTAAAAAAATATATATTTATGAACCTGTCGTCAATTGAACTAAGCTATGTTTTACGGCCTTTTTAAACGAAAATTCTATTAATGTTTCAACATGACCTTGCATCATTCTTTCTTAAAAATATTCAATGAACAGATAAAATAATATAAATTACCGTTTTATTATAGTATAAATAACCACTTTATATTTTCCAAATAATTCATTAGATGGCTCACAGTAAAGGTTGCAAAGAGAGTCGCATAAAGATTTGCTTACATATGTATATATAGGAATAGAGTATAAGTATATATTAATATATTGTGCGTGTTAAGTAATCGAAGAAAACCTATTTAGAAAATATACAAGTATGATTGCTAATAGTTTTTCATTAGTTATTATCCAATTTTATTATATATGAAGATTTCTTTTTGATTTCCTCAAAGAATAATAATATTATAGTAGCTACCAGCTCCTCAGCTTACCCTAAGTGTTCTTATATAATGTAATTAAACGTCAAATAAAACATTACACACATTGCCATATGCTTAGCAATATTACTTTTGTACACGTTGCTACGGCAACGCATATTTCACGCGTCAACGGGTCTAGTTTCCTTAAATAAACCATAAATATTTTTTAACTCAGTGGGATTTGAACCCGCGCCTCATGTAAGCCGTCCTAGCCACTAAGTAATGTTTCCTTTAAGTATTTCTTCAATAACTATACAATTCTAAAGAATAATAAAAATTAAAAATATATAACATTTTTTTTAGCAATTTAGAGTTCTTAAACGTTTTTTGAAGGTACCTGGCCTGCCTGTGAAATTTTATACAGTAACAAAATATTGTAGTTAATACTTATGTTTTACAAGTAGTGTTTATAATTAGAATTACAATTTAATCAATCGTCAATACTCTATAATATAAAAAAAAATATTAAACAAAGGAATTTATTAACAAAGGAATATTATTGATAAGAAATAATAAGAAATAATAAAACTTTACATTTCGCTTACTTGTAATTGGTAATGCCGCGTGTATTGTATCTTCTAACGTTCAACTGATATATGCGCTCTTGCTGGCTGTGATGGCGGCGCGGCCTGATGGGCAGGCGCACACTAGAAATCTATCACTTACGAGTTATATGGACATTTAAAACAATTTACATAGGCGACGGCTGGAGTCTTATGTTTTAATTTTGTAATGTAAAAATTATTTGCTGTTGTTATAAGTTATATGCAAATTTTTCTAACTTTTACCTCAATCCAAATTTTACAAACAAATTTATTTGTCAGACTATATTTAATATTTTATATCAACTTGAATAAAGAAAACGTCTTGGATTTTCCTGAAAAAAGTAGAATACGAGAAATAGAAAGTGGAATCTTTTTTTTCATCTTCGTATCGCACATCCTGGTAGATACTACTTAGAACTATTAATAATCTAATATAATTAGAATATATTGATTGGTGAATGGTGATACTCGGTGCCGCACTATGAGCGTTAATTTTTTTATTTTATCAAATTAATACACTGTGTAAATATAATGGTCCCATAAACACCACGAGACTATCTTGATAGATCAAACCGATCCTTTAAATTGTAATCATAACTTTTTTATAATGTTTTTTTTTTAGCGTGAAGTGATGCCAGGACAGATATTTGAATAAGCGAATATAAAAATATTTATTGGAACTCATTGTGCATTATACAAGATGATATTTTCTTTTTTTTTAGCTTCATGTGTGTTCACTGCACACAGGCAGAGGGGCAAAGGGAACCGTCAATTGAAAGTACTTAGTTTTGGGACTCCATTGGGACACTTCGCCATTCGAGGCATTCCGTGTTGAGTTTTGAGTGGTGGAGCTGAACGCCGCGCTTTGTTGCCCCCCGCGCTTTGCTCCCCGAATGGGATTCGAACCAACAAACTGTCGTGTATATAGACAGATGCTGTGCCTGCGCATCACGACGGTCTTTATTTTTTTTGTTAATAATATATAATTTTAGTTTAAAAATGTAAATCCAATACGCCCCTGTCCCTTTTACATCAGTGCTAATAACGAGAGCCATAAACTCTCTACAAAGTCCATCTCAGAAAAGAATCGAGTGATAACTGACTGATAAGGCATTGTTTATTACAACTTGTTTTTCTGAATGAACTTTTTTTTTAACCATCACATTACCTCTTGTTTTTTATTTCGATTTTTATTTTTTAAAGAACATAAAGAACGGTTCTTTAGTTAGTAGTAAACTACACAATACACATACAAACATAAACGAAATAAGAGTATGATGAGATGTAAGAGCGAAGATTTTCGTAAATATATTTGAAACGGAATACAACGACCATTACGAGTATTCGGGGACTTTTATTTTTGAAGTCTATTCGGGAAAAATATCTTATTTTAAAGTTATCTCTATCTTAATTTAAATTTATCTTAATTTAAAAATATCTTAATTTAAACAATCAAAATTATAATTTTAAGGTAAACAAGTAGGTACTTTGGCCATATCAACAAAATGTACTGAAATGTAGACCAGGCATAGGTGTAGACCTAGTTTACACGCAGTAAAAGTAGGGGCGAGCGGTATATCAGTGTTTGTTCAAAAGTTTGCTTACAAATCTCGGCCTTTTTGGAATTAATATTGACTAATTTGTAGAATGTACTTTGAAGACAGCACTAGTGGAATCAGTTTTGAATTTGGTTAGGCAGATAAAGGAACTAGGACATTTCAAAAGAGCTTCTTAAACTTACATTTGAACCCCATGGTGCAGCCATTGCTCTAAGCACGGTGAATGTATGAAATGTTAAATAGTACCTTTTTCTTAAATATAAATTTGATCTTCGATTATATAGAATAGAGATGCAAAATGAAATAGACGGGGGAAGTCTATACTAGTGTATAGCTGAAAGATTTATTTTATAGACTGAGATTACTAGATACTGCTACTATTACCGTACTAACTGTACGGTTCAAATTAGTGAAGAATTTCTGTATTTAATAATCGATAAATATATTGATGCGGGCTATAGGCTTCACTAAATACAAGCGAAAACGTGGGTAAACGCCTTAACGTTATAAACAAAATTTAAAACGCAAAAAATGCATCCATATACCTTTATCTGGCTAATATCGGGAAATTCTTTTTTGTTAATATAAAATAAGATATCGTCATAATATACATTATAAGTAAATTACTAGCTTATCTGAATCCATCGACGGAGTACCTATATTATTTCACGATATCCTGATAAGATTTGAATCTATTTAGTTCCAAAATTATTTAACAATATAAAATATATTTATTAATTTCACATGGTTTTATAGCTGACCATTAATTTTAAAATACCATAATCTGTATATCAACACATCCCCTTCTCTGACCAACCAAAATAGTCGTAACTCAATAAGTAGTACAAAATGCCTCCTCTCTTATCCTTCCAGCTACAGGTTTATTGTTTTAGATACGTATACGATTATTTATGTTTCGTCGTAATCAATATTAAAATGAGTTATTATCATTAGTATATAATCTTATCAAAGCGTTGGACATACCAGAGAAGAAATGTCACAATTGTTTCAGTTTTGTGGCAAAATAATTACGAAAAACAGTGTTCATATAATATTCTTACTTTAGAAGTGTTAAGTGATTTATAGAGCATAGGTATTGTTATAAGGTAGATATTAAATTGTTTTTTTTTTAAATTTGTAATGATATGTGAAACAAAATCTAACTGAACTCTGGTTAGGTGAGGTATAGATTTCGGACACACACTTGAAAGATATCGTGTATTTTTACTGTTTAATAACTTACAATAAAATGAACTGTTGTTTCTTTTGGTTTTGGATTTTTTAATATTTATCCATAATATTCGTTATCTTTTATGAATTCCTATTATATATATATATATATATATATATATATATATATATATATATATATATATATATATATATATATATATATATATATATATATATATATATATATATATATATATATATATATATATATATATATATATATATATATATATGTGTGTGTAGATAATAGGTAGATGACGAATATAAGAGTCACTTATATTTTAATTGCATCTTCTATACATCTATGACTCTATACTCTACGTATTGATAAAATTTGAGTGTCTCTAATTTCAACATAATTGATTTTTTTTAAGTTTATATGGTATTTATTTACTTGTGAAATATAAGAAGACATTTTTAATATTTTTGTTTGTCTTTACGTTTGTCCAGGCATCTCTGGAACAGCTGAACTCGTTCTTATTCTTATAAATCCCGCATTTAGATTTACGAGGGGAAAACACTTTTTACAGCCCAAATGAAATATTTTTATATAAAAATATTGCAGATAATTTTATAGAGACAGTGATTTCAAAGGAAAAAATAAAAATATTTACGAGTACAATACAATATCGATATCTAGGCGAGCGTAGCCGCAAACGGGTCACAAGTTTAGGTTAGGTATAGGTACTCCAGTCTATTCTATATAGAGATTCGTTCTAATACTAAATACATATAATGTGTCGCAATAAACAATCCATAGGTAACGTTTATGTTAGTGCAAAAATATTCTTGACTCTTGAAGCCTTAATAATTGGTGTGTGCTGGTACTAAATTGTAGAGCCCTGAAAATATGTTTAGCAGTAAATAACAAAACTATATTATATATTGATCAAACAAAAATGGAGGATAGAATATTGTCTGTGGGAGCTTACGGTATCTACATGTTTTATATTTAACGGTGATTTTGAATATCGTTATTGTACCTACAAACATCGCCATATAGTCACATTTCATTGTTTTATCATATAATTATACCTAACAGGTTTATAATCTTTAATATTAATAGGTAGTTTTCGCCGTTCTTTATCGGTCAAGTTCCGGTGCCAGAAACCATAATCACTTATAATAAAGAAATTTTCAAAACAATACGTCATGCGAGATGGAAGTGAACATCAAAATATTTGGATTTCTGCTACTCTTCCTGTCAAGAAGTGTATTTAGTGAAGATTGTAAGTAATAATGAATGTGAATTAAAAACTTATAATATATAATATAAGGTATACGATTATTTATATGGTACAATACTGTTCTGTTCTGTTCTACGGTAATGGCGTTTCGAGCGTGCCAGTTGAGCACAATTCACTTCGCCAATGTCACGTTGTATGGAGAATACACGAAGGAGAATGTACGGTGAAAAGATAACTAACTTTACACAATAATACAATGCATGTAAAAAAAGAGATCCAATAAAAATTCTTCCTTCACCTACAAAAAATAAACACATTCTAATTACAATATATACACAGAATAAAGTAGGTTAGTACTAAATAGTATTTTACACGAGTGTTAGCTTATAATCAACTAAACACAAACATTAACAAACACTGAACATAAAGAGGACGAGGAAATGGTACAATATCTAAAGCATTTTAACAGCTAATTCAAATTGTGATTGGGGGAATAACCTAGTTCGTTATGCATCTATGGGCGAAAACTACAGGACAGGGTATTATTTTAATTTTTTTTTATTGTATCTCTTGTTTGTTCACCACAAGCTTTTGGGACAGAACAGGCCT
Organism: Dione juno; assembly: GCA_037127375.1. Taxonomy (NCBI): domain Eukaryota; kingdom Metazoa; phylum Arthropoda; class Insecta; order Lepidoptera; family Nymphalidae; genus Dione; species Dione juno. Next base: position 492,966 of record JAXRJS010000022.1, on the reverse strand, counting down.
AAGGCCCATCTGCCTCCTAAAGTAAGAACTGAAGATGCGATGACATTTTTAACGATATTCAATTTATTACCTACATGTTAATTAATCATGTTTTATAATTTTTAGTCTGACGTTTAATTTTATATTTATTTTGATTTCAGATCGATGTTCTTATATGACTAATATTCCAAGACTACCAAAACCTGACGACTTGGCTCCAATAGAATTCGAGGGTAAATTAGTATTTTATATTAATGAATAAATTTTGGCAGCAAGATAGTCTTTATCAACAAATGATATTTGAAATTAATTACTGATTTTAGGAAAGTATTTTATTTTTAATACCAATCGTCGTAGCGCATCGTCACAGCTATTCACAGTAAACGCGACGCTTGTAGGTTAGTTTCCCACTCGGAGAAACTAAAGTATTTCCATTTTCCTAACTCTGGTCTCTAAATCTCTTTCTCGTCTCAACACGAAATCTCTCGAAAGGCGAAAAGTCTAACCTCTGCCTGCCCCGCTATATGCGGGATACAGCTTGAATCTATTTATTTTTAATAATGCTAAAACATATCCCTCCGGTCCTTTGATGGTTTGCAATTGATTTATAAACATGCTCTAATTAAAATCAACAATATAAATATTTAAAATAGTAACAGGGGTCTCATAAGATTATATAAAATGATTTTATTATATGAAAAAGTACAAACACGAGTTACAAATAGGTTCTCTCCACTTTCCACCGTAAAAGAGTGAGATGTAAAAGCTTTTTAATCTCTAATATATAATTACTTCACATTGGAACATTATAACTGAATGAATTGTATTGACAGGTTTAACTTGGGATGAAAGACCTTTTATACCGGCACCAGAAAGAGATGACTTGTGCATGGGCAGTTACATAGAAAACGGTCGTACTCAAGTCATTTATATAGACGAAGAAATTGTTGGTGATATAGCCATTGCGAAGTTAAATTATAAAGGTTAATATAGATTTTTTTTATCAAAAATTTATTTGTGATCATATTTTTGATTAATTACTCGATTTTAAAATTTTTACATTTTTGCTTTAGGAGATGCCATTCCTACAATAGTTCGTCCAATCACATCAGGTTCATTTAACCTGTTGGGCCCTGAGTTAAGAAAGGAAAGTGACGAATGGATATTATACATCACCGAAAGGTAAGAATCGGCCTTTTACAATGATTTTTAAAAATATATTTAAATATATGAAGAAAACTACTAACACTGTAATTGATCATCCATCATCCATCATCCAATATTCGTCACCAAACGAATGACTAAAGAATTATTTTCTTTAAATTATTTCTTATTATTGTAATCTAATTATACTATTTTTCTGGAATAATATGTATAAAATTTAATATTATATATTTTTTACTTCAGACAGGACTATGAAACCCCCGGTATGCAACTTTATATATTCACAATACAGATTCCAAACGAGATTTCCAGCACTATCTCTTTGCCCATTGTCAATATTGACGACAATGCACCTATAATACACATATCTGACGGTTGCTTTGTACCAGTAAGTATTTAATCAGTAACAGTAGATTAAGTAGTGTAGAACAGGGAATAATAATAGAAGGGAAGTCGACAAAAAACTGCTTAGCATTCTAAACATTTACTATGCCTTACTAGGCCTGGTACCCAGGCCCGCATGCTCGATCGCGTTGTAGGGTAAGGCTAAGTAAGCTTAGAGCAGTGCCTCGGACTTGCGACCCAAGGTTAGAATTAAGCGGCCCCTTTCGAATGCGCATTAACTATTCCAAGTCAGGTGGTAATTGACATAGTTACCTAGTTTTACAGCTAGCGTGTTAACGTACAAATAACAATTTCAAACGTATTCTACAGGAACTAGAAGAAGCACATCTTACAGACTGTACATACGAGGTAACAGACGAAGATGGCGAAATTAGTACAAGATTCATGCGTTTCGAGATCGAAAGCGACCGCAACGATGATGAAATATTTTACGTTCTTGGTCAAAATATACCGAGCATCTGGACTCGTATGACGATGACTTTAGGCACAAACAGAAGTTTGGACTATGAAATCAACGCTTTCCATTCATTCCGGGTTACAGCGTTTGTAAGTAATTTTGCATTTAGTATTTTTACTTAACACATGCCTAGTACAGAACTTAAAATAAAGCTTAAGCTGAATATTTGATTTAAATATAAGCAATAATTGTTCTGGAGTATATATTTACATGTACACGTATATATATAAGAATTATTTTTTTTATAACTATATTTAATTGTTTGTAATCTTGTATCCAGCTCATTAGTGTTCATATTATGTCACTTCCACTGTCAGAATGTATATATGCTATGTTTCTACATATGTATAGATAACATTTTTACTTCTTCGGACACAGATGATTTTTTTTAATATGTTTATCTTCTCTCAGGATTCTTTACCCAACACGCATACGGTGAACGTTATGGTACAAGTGCAAAACATAGAGCATCGCCCACCACGCTGGATTAATATATTTGCAGTACAGCAATTTAATGAGAAAACCGCAAAGAACTTTACCGTCCAAGCTATTGACGGTGACACAGGAATCGATAAGCCTATATATTATAGAATTGAAGTTGACGAGGGTGAGTAAATTCATTGTGATACATTTTTTAGACCGCATTTTTCTTAATTTTAGTTTTATTTAAATACATATTGTATATATTTTATAAAATAGTTATTATTATAAGCGTTTATGCTTCGTTTGTGACGCATTTGTATGGAACCTATAGGATTGACCGGTGACCTAGAGACCTAGTTAAATTTGTCAAAGATTTAGCACAAATAAACGAATAATACGTAATAAAAATTTACATATCTAATTCATTTCATACAAAATGTGTGCGTAAGACCGTTAAATGCTAATTTAATTTTATCAAATTTTATTAGTTGTACGTTCCGTAGCCCAACAATCATAAAAATGGTACACAATCCTCGATATGATTGTACGATTCACACTTGGTCGTAACTAATGCAACATTAATGCTAAAATGTGTTTTGAATACTTTAGTTACCTATAGAAAATTTATACTCAAATACAAATATTCGGTGGATCGTCACATCAGAACTGGTTTCGGAGCTGGTGGTACCATCCCGTGGGATTGCACCTCTCATATCACTATGCCTAATTAAATAAAAAATATTTTGATTCTGTGTTTCATTTCATCTATCTAGGTAATTATTGTTGTCATCGTAGCGCTATTTTATATTCCTTCCGCTTATTTGTGGACCGTCGTGGGGCAGAGGCACAGCGTCTGCCTGTAAGCGCAACGGTTTATGGGTTCGAATCCCACCCGGGAAGAATGAATTATTTTCATTTTCTTCGCTATGGCAACAAGACAAAGAGCGGCATTGAGTTCCTCCTCAACACGCAATGTCTCGAATGGCGGAAAGTGAGGAACGAATTGTCTTAACACTAGGTTCCTTCAACCTACGGCTACCCTGCTATGTGCGGGGTACAGCGTGAAGCTAAAAAAATAAATGAATAAACTAAAAATATTTTTTTCATAGGAGACAAAGAATATTTCGATATAAAAACTATAGGAGAAGGAAGGAGTGGGGCTATCTTCCAAGTCTTCAAGATAGATCGAGACGTATTACAAAGGGAGGTCTTTCAACTATCAATAATCGCTTACAAATATGATAATGAAACGTTTTCGACGAGAAATGACGTCGTTATTATCATTAATGATGTCAATGACCAGTTTCCAGAACCACTGCAAGAGGAGCCTTATGATATAGAAATAGATGAGGAAACACCACAGACACTAAATTTTGATACAGAATTTGGTTTCCATGATAAGGATTAGTAAGATAAATATATTTAGTAAGATATATATATTATATATATATATATATATATATATATATATATATATATATATATATATATATATATATATATATATTCCGTTTTAGTTTTGTTTCCGGTTCGGTTAGACAATATTAACTATAGAATATGCAAATTTTACTATACTTTAAAATGGAGTGGTCTATGACTGCGCTTCACTGCTCCATAGCAGTGGGCCAGCATCTCTCTGTATATTAGAAGGACTGTGGTTCGATTCCTACTCAGAGGTATGAAAATGTTTAAATTATTTTTATATCCCCACTCTTGCAAGACAAAGCTTGATGGAACAAAATGAAAGCTTGATGGAAAAAAACGTCTTCATACATAAAACAAGAGATTAAGATATCACTGGATTAGCTTTGCCTGACTGAAGTTCAGGTCTATACATATAATAAAAATGTAACTGATCACTATCTGTTCGTGGAAGATATATTGAAAATATATATTATCGAGGGCATTTCTCAACGTTAGTGAACTCAACATAGTGATTTTTTTTTAATTTTTGTGTTTTTGTCTGTGAGTTTGTACACGCTCATCTAAGCAACGGCTTTAAACGTTTTCACTATTGTATTATGGTAAACTTTGTTTTAATTTCAATCGGTTCAGAAATAAAAAAAAATATATATCAATAAATATTTATAAAAGAATTTGTACCATAAAATTGTTACCAATTACCTTTTATATTGACTACCCTCTAATTTACTTTCCCAGAGCAGTAGCAACTAGTGTTATATAAATTTTAAAATTATATTTGCATTTCCAGGGACAACACGCTCAATATGAAGTACGCTTAGAAAGTATCCTTCCTCCAGGAGCACACGAAGCGTTTTTTATCCAACCAGCCGTTGGTTATCAAAGACAAACATTCATCATGGGTACCACTAACCATAGCTTGCTCGACTATGAAGTCCCTGAGTTTCAAAATATCCAGTTAAAGGTGAATTTCTCAAAAAAAAGATCGTTGATGTTAAGTATAGTATTGTTTCTTCAATATATAGTAGGTAGGAAGATCAATTTCATTTGCGCACATATATTACACTTAACTATAGAAAAAGAAAACTTCACAAAAATATACTTTGGTAACAAACTTATTCGCCATATATTCATCAGGTGATAGCAACCGACATGGATGACCCAAGGCACGTTGGTGTCGCGATAGTCAACATCCGCCTGAAGAACTGGAATGACGAGCTGCCCATGTTTGAACACAGTAGTCAAACAGTGTCGTTCAATGAGACTGAAGGTGCTGGGTTCCATGTCGCGAAAGTCCTAGCAACTGACAGAGATATTGGAGACCGAGTAGTGTAAGCAAAAAGTTTCATATACTTTATTTTTTTTCTGCATTGCCCGTTGTTTCGGGATTTTCAGTCATTGTATTGTAAGCGTATTAATATATGTATAACATTTGCCCAAACTGAACAGTTTGAAATAATTTTGTAGAGAAAAATCGGTAGAGCTAACTGTGTAGAGAGAATCGAGTTGGAGAAGAGGACGGTTTAGGTGCCTATTTAGAATAGAATAATTGTACACTGTATCCAGGATAGTCTACGGGAATTCAGTGAATTCAAAAAACAAAAATCCTAAATAATACTAATTGTAATGATAAAATTATCTATAATTTTCTATATAAACTATATTTTTATAAGAATTTCTCGTTTGTTAACAGTCACAGTCTTCTGGGAAATGCTCAAAATATCTTGTCAATAGATGAAAACACTGGTGACGTGACCATTAGCGCAAACAACAGCTTCGACTACCATCGTCAAAATGAACTGCTAGTCCAAGTACTTTTATAATTTTACTTTATTTACTTATAATTTATTGAAGATCATATTCAATTAAATATACTATAAATATATAATACATATAAATACTTTTTCCCAAATTTATTTTCAAAATACCAAAGTGCCTACGTTAAGACCTGAAATAATAGTTTAACAGTAAAATGTAAGGTTAATTAAATTTAATAATATGAAACATGATTTTTTCATTGTATTCCATAAAAAAATTCTATAAATTATACACGGATTATGGTGGAGGTACAGATCCTTACAAGCTTTCTGAAATTTTAAGTATTATATTTTTAACTTACCCGTTATATTTATATATTTTTTTTCTTTTTAACTTAGGTTCAAGCTGTGGACACTTTGGGCGAGCCGTATAATACCGCTATATCCCAACTTGTCATTCAACTCATTGACATTAATAATACACCGCCGACGTTACGTTTAGTAAGTGAATAATATTACTTTTTTAGTGTTACCTTTATATTTCGATCACCTATTTCCACACAATTTTCGACACTTTGAATATTAGGCGTGGGAGTATTCAAAACTAAGCCACGATAGCCTCACTTAATGATTTATCTTATTTCAGCCAAGAGGCAGTCCCCAAGTGGAAGAAAACGTACCGCAAGGCTATCAAATTGTGCAAGAAAACGAAGAAATTACCGCAAGCGACCCAGATACAAGTGCAGATATATACTTTAAAATTATTTGGGATACTTCATACGCTTCTAAACAAGGACGTGCGACGCCACCCAATGAGTTTCATAAGTAAGATATTTATTTGAGATGGATACTTTAGTTATCTTATTTACATCTGGTTGCTGTCCGCTATTTCGATTGCGTAAACTTCATAACTGTACTACCGTATTGATAAAATTTACTTCGACGCAGCGTCATTCTCTACTCCGACTCATGGACTCGCGCCTCAGCACGACGGGACCTACTGGTCTATGATCGACCGACACATTTTTTATTTAAGCCTAAACTACTCAGTATACATTATTACATAAATACATAATTTTTTACGACGTTCATGATTTCATAATTTCGTTAATGATTTCTAGATTTCCATCAAACCTATATCATAATTTCAACCTATATGGCGAAGGCTTCAATCATTCATTCATACATTTCTTTTCAGTAAAGATCGTAAAGTGTATGTAGATACTAGTTACCTTGATATTTGTCACACTTATGGTTTTACTGATCTACATTATTTGAAATAGTGAAGATTAAATTTACATTTATATATTTCACTCGCAAAAAGAAATTTATTCACGTACGCTTGTTGAATGGCTCAACATTTTTTTTTACATATACTCTAATGAACTAACACGCAATGTCTCGTACTCCGGCAGAAAATGCAGAAGAATGTTTTGAAAGTAGGTTTTACTAATAGGGGGTAAAGCTAAATTTTATTTTATTTATCTAATACGACCACCGACCGACCGGGATCTAGTACTAAATACAATATATATTTAAAGCAAATGTATAATTTCAGTTGTATAGATATAGAAACTATATACCCGGACGAGGACGACCACGGCAACGCCATAGGGCGTCTAGTTGTGAAGGAAATTCGTCCAAATGTCACAATTGACTATGAAGAATTCGAAGTTCTGTATCTCACAGTACAAGTTATTGATAGGAATACGGAACTCGGCATCGATTTTGATGAATGTAGGTAACTTTTAAATGTATTTTATAATTTGTTACTTTTTGTCGCAAATATTATTTTTTTAGGAAAGACTACTAATTAAAATAATAACCTCCTAGTAATAATAACCTCCTTTCTCACTAATGGAAGGCGAACCTCCATCGGACAAAGATGCACACTGCGATATCGTCTCTATTATTAAAAATAGTGTACATAATACATTAAGTATATTTTTATATTATTATAGCGAGATATCTTTCAGATGCTGTAAATAAAAGGGGGCAGCGATGGATCGGTGGGTTCGATTCCCACTCAGGGCAATAAATTACTTTTATTTTCTCTGGTGAGACAGTGTGGGGTTGGTCCCCGCCACTCAACAAGCAATGTCACAAAAATTAATAATATCTTAACACTGTTAAGCTGAAATGTTTCAGTTCTACATTTACTACGTGTCTATCATTTTTTAAATATCAATATACATTTTAGTGACATATACTATAACAATAATTGATATGAACGACAACGCACCGCAGTGGACCACTGGTACATTGACACAAGCACTGCGTGTAAGAGAGAATTCACCTACAAACACGATCATTGGTTCAGTACAAGCGACAGATATCGATGGTCCGCTTTATAATCAAATTAGATATACAATTATGTAAGTTGCCATTTTCCTTAGTACCTAATAGTTAATTTTTCGTAATGTTTATTGCTTACTTCGAAAATATACAAACTAAATTTTCCCAATATATATATATATATATATATATATATATATATATATATATATATATATATATATATATATATATATATATATATATATATATATATATATATATATATATATATATATATATATATATATATATATATATTTCAATACAACAAAACATTTCAGTCCACGAGAAAATACGACTGAAAATTTAGTAAAGATCGACTTCCAGTCAGGTCAGTTAGAAGTGGACTTGAACGGAGCCATCGATGCTGATATACCACCACGATATAATTTATACTATACGGTTATAGCTAGTGATGAATGTTCTGAAGAAGATCCCACAAATTGTCCACCTGACCCCACCTTCTGGGAGACTGAGGGTAATGTGAGTAACACACTTTATTTATAATCTAGTCTCTCTCTCTCTCTTATCCACACTGCGCTACACACCTGGGGTTAAAAGCTTAAGACAATCTGTTCTTGTTTTAACGAAATACGTTAAAGTGGTAGAGCTTAACACCATGAGATAGTAGACTTTAAATAGGATTTTTTTTAAAACATTAAGCACAAAGCACTAAGAGAGTGCTTTCATGCACTTTACAAGTTTACACACACACCAAATTTAGATTTATATGCCCAGTAGTTTCAGCTACGCATTTTTAAACCACTTAGCCAATTGAGGACCGTCGCGGTGCATAGGCATAGCGTCTGTGTCATAGCGCCATAGTGCCTTCAAACGTGACGGTTTGTGGGTTCGATTCTCACACGGGGATTGATGAATTATTTTGCTTTTCAAAAGCACGGCGTTGGTCCCGCCACTCAACACGCAGTGCCTCGGATAACGGACAACGGACAACAACGTGTTTAAACATTAAGTTCCTTCTAGCTACGGTGTCCTCTGCCTACCCTGCTACATGAGTATATACAGCGTGAAGCTATAAAAAAAATTACTCCGTCAATAACGGAAGGGCTTCACATTGATATTATATTATTATTATTATTTCAGATAACTATACAAATAACAGATACAAACAATAAATATCCAGAAGCCAAAACGGATTTATTCAATACGACAGTTTACATAAAAGAAGACGCGAAAAGTGGTGATGAAGTTGTTGTTATTATTTCTGAAGATCTGGATAGAGACGGTAAGTGAATATATATATATAATATATATATATATATATATATATATATATATATATATATATATATTATAGATATATATATATATATTAATATATATATATATATATATATATATATATATATATATATATATCTATATATATATATATATATATATATATATATATATATATATATATATATATATATATATATATATATATATATATATATATATATATACATATATATAACTAGAATTAATACTGATCATAAAAATTGTTATCTTTATCTTTACATAAACTTCACAATTATTACAACAACAATTGCTTATTGTTACTTTGAACTGGGGTTATATCTATGCGGTTATATCTAGCTATTCATAATAACACTTTTTACTATAAAAAATATATATTTACTTAATTGCAAATTTATATACAGTATATGCTAATTTTAGAAACATTCAAGAAATTTTGCATTATTCATAAATTAAAGTGAATAAATTAAGATAAATCTTAATATAATAATAACTATGGTTACTCAGAGATGGATCCCGGGTTATTCGCCATGTTAAAATGTTTTATGTTCACTAAGGGGCCTCTACGAGTCCGGTCAATCATGTTTAGTCAAACAAATACCTTATGTTAGTAATTAAATTATGAAAATAATTAATGTTGTCCACAGAAATGTATCACATGGTGAGCTACCAAATAAACTATGCTGTCAATCCTAGATTAACAAGCTTCTTCAAGGTGGAACTAGAGACAGGCCGAGTATACGTAGATTATACCACAAACGAAGTTCTGGATAGAGATGGGGACGAGCCGACTCATAGGATTTTCTTAAATCTAATCGACAACTTTTATTCTGAAGGAGGTGAGAAGTCTAACTCTTATTTAGTATGTGAGTTAATATATAAAAAAATATTAGTGTATATTTCAAATCGAAATTACATAATTTTATTGAAAATAATCAAATTTTTATTCATATTAATACATCTTTAAAATTAGCTTGATTCAAATTCTAATATATAACGCTTATTTAAAATTATTAACATTATTTTTAATGTACCATTAATTAATAATTTAAATAACTAACATTAAACTAACAGATGGAAACAGGAACCAAAATGAACTAGAAGTTTTAGTAGTATTGTTGGATGTCAATGACAACGCACCTGAACTGCCTACACCTGACGAACTCCGTTGGACTGTCTCGGAAAGTCTTAACGAGGTGAGAAAACACTACTATTAATTTGTTTAATGTCTCGAAAGGCGGAAAGCAGGGAACGGAGTGGCTTAACACTAGGTTCCTAAGGTCCCTACGGTTCCCTCTGCCTACCCTGCCAAGTGCGGGATACAGCGTGAAGCTAATGAAATAAAAAAGTATTTTTTATTGATAGAAAGTCATTATAATCATATTTTAAATTTTTTTTAATGATGTAGCTATTTTGTCTGATTTTTTAGGGCTCCAAGCTATCTCCGTTGATATATGCACCAGATCGTGACGAACCAAACACTAATAATTCTAGAGTAGGCTATGAAATAACAGAATTGGTTATTAAAAATAGAGATATTACCGTCCCTCAAAATCTCTTCACTATAACTCACGTGTATTACGATGGAAACAGGTATAACGTATCAGCGCAGCTAGAAACTAGCAGAGATCTCAAAGGATATTGGGGTACATACAGTATTGGAATACGGGTATGTAAATAAAATAAATATTATATATATATATATTTTTTATATATATATTTTTTTTTTTTCATTATTTAAAAAAAAGTAAAGATATTATTTTTGGTTAATTTTGTTTAATTAATATTGTACCAATTTGATTGGATGAATAATGTTAGATCTCATCATGTTGCTACGGAGAACATTATTTAAAAAAAATGATTTTGGCGCTATAACCTCTTGGAATTTAACAAGCACGTACTCGTATTTTAAAATCTTTTAGAAACTTTTTAATTTTTCGATACCTTTAAATATTTAAAGGTAAATAAAGTTATTAATTTACTAACTAATCGAATACAACATGCGAAAAACATTAAAAATAAAAATTGATTAAAAAAACAGGCCTTCGACCACGGCGATCCTTCTCAGCAATCTATGGAGACGTATGAAATCACAATCGATCCGTATAACTTTTACGCTCCTGTCTTTGTGTTCCCACAACGAGATGCTACCATACGATTTGCTAGAGTAAGTACTTGTTTAATGCCTTAATATAAAAAATCGTAGGAATATTTTATTTTTTGTCATTAATGATTTAGTGGGCACTTTGTTTCTGCCACATCTTTATATGTTTCAAATGTAATTACAAAATCCAATGAAGCCATATTTTACACAAGCACGTGTATTGTGAACAATTTAAATTAAAACCATAACTTTCCTCTATAATCTTATACTCGTACATTATGTAATTGTCATTAAAGTATATAATATATTAGAATTTGTGTAAACTCTAATAGGAACGAGCTGTGGTTAACGGCTTGCTAGCATTGGTGGACGGAAATTTCTTAGACCGGATACACGCTACCGACGACGACGGGCTTCAAGCAGGAATTGTAACTTTCGAAATTGCAGGCGATGGTACGAACATATCATTTTTTATTATTAAATTAATAATCAATAAAGTAAAATATATATTTTTTGCTTTACGCTTTTGTCTCGTGTATTGTAAACGAAGAGATAACTTTGCACTTTGGTCTGCACGTTCCACCAGAATTCGCGAAATATGTTAAGTATATACTCCACTCTGAATTTAGTCTGTCAGAGCAAGTAAATGAAAATAGTTTTTTTTTTCTAAAGTGAATCTCATATTCATTACGCTTGCAGTCGGGCCGTGCGTTAATAAAAAACATAAAATCATCAAAACAATCAAATTTCAAAATCTTTGTCTTTGTTTTTTTTTGTTATCTTTGCCTACATTACTTTTAACTGTGATATTAGATTTAAAAAAATACTATGTAATTAATATTTAGGGACACGATTATATTTATAAAAATATTACATTATTAAGACACATCTGGATTACGACATAATGACATTAAACATTTATGTATGTATATTATAAAATTGTATTTTTATTTTTTTCAGACGAAGCAATTCAACATTTCACTGTAGTCAACGACGGTGAGAACATGGGTACGCTCATGCTGAAAGAACTCTTTACAGAAAATGTTAAAGAGTTTCAAGTAAGTTTATTTTCATTTTTGTTCATTTGTCATGTGGCAAAGAGAATCTTGTAGGTATATCGCAAAAAAAATTAAAATTTTAATGTTGGTATTACCTATTCGATACTACCTATACCGATGCTATAATTGGCATACCCACCAACTACATCTGATTGATGTTTACAAAACATAAATGACACTGCTTACGAGACCATATGACGTCATATCATAGCGGCTGCTTTTTCGTGTATTTCAAAATATATTAGGGTAGTTTACCTCGTTTTTGGCCATTTTAAGAGATTTGTCTACTTTGATGGGTTCATAATCGAAAACTTATAGTTTTTCCAATAGAAAATACGCGTTTGGACCAGATTTATCCCAGTTCTGGCCATCGTGAGTCATGTTTTTGTTATATGTGAGAAAATTATCCAATTTATTTATCATCCAATTGGATAAATATTTATTTATCCAATTTTTTTAAACATTTAGATTGAAATACGTGCGACGGACGGCGGCACGGAGCCCGGGCCGCTGTCCGCCGCGGCGGCGGTGCGCGCCGTGTTCGTGCCCACGCAGGGGGACCCCGTGTTTACGACGGGCTCTGCTGAAGTTGGCTTTGTGGGTTAGTAAGGGAAATAATAATCTCCATCACAGATATCGTTTTAATTTAAATATGAACTTTTCAAATTACTTGTCTGTAAAATTATTAGTCATAATCAAGTAATTATGACCTTCTTCATATTAAATGTATGTACTTCTGAATTTCAACCTAATTTAAATTGTATATGTTAAAAATACGTAATATAAAATTGAAGGTACATAGTAGTCAATTAACGTTATTTTTTATTATAACAGTTTGTTATTTTAGCAGGTTACAAGTAGGTATAGGAAAATCTGTCCATAATATAAAAATATATTTCAGAAAGGGAGGCTGGTCTCAGCGAGTCACACCAACTGCCTTTGGCTGAAGATCCCAAGAACTATTTATGCGAAGACGACTGTCACAATATTTACTATAATATTATAAGTAAGTATCTTACCTATATAGTTATACGTGAAGCAGAAACTTTGTACCCCTTTTTACGATAATTGCACAGACGGAGGAGTGTATTGGGATATTTGGCACACTTATAATTAATATGTAGCAGAAGTGCAGAACGCTAATATTTTTTAATATTTCATACATATAATAAATAAAACATTACACACACTACCATAGGTTTAACAATATAACTTATGTATAAAGTGGCATTCACGTTGCTATGGCAACGTCAACGGGTCCTGTAGTATATGTAAGCATGTATTCAAAAAAATAATCCGTCCCGGTTTTCTTTCACTGGAAAGAAGACAAAGCGCAACGTTGAGGTCAGCCATTAATACACAATGTGTTGAAAATTGGTTCCCTCTTGTTAAAAAATATATTATTTAGTGGATAATCGTACTCATCAGAGGCAATTATCATGGGTTCGATTCCATATAAAAGAAAATTAAATTTTAGTCATTCTTTTGAGTCCCGACATCTTGCCAAATTATGATTTTGTTTTGACTTAAAGGAAGAATTTTTCAACTACAGATAAATAATTTCATTTAATATGTTAGACAGTGGGGAACGGTATGATTATTAAATAAAACAGTGTAACTGGATTAATCGCGTATATTGACATTATTTTTGGAAACCAGACGATTCGAACAGTTCGCAGCAGTCCGCGGTCACGGGTAGACTACACTCCATATACGTTATACATGTTAAATAAAACTGTTTAAGTTTTATTTAACATGTATAAACATCTCGAAAACCAAAGAACTTATTAACAGTATTAAAATATTTATCTAACCTTCAAAAAAGTATTTAATCATTTTATTTTATATTTCGTTCTATCAAATTCCTCTATAAGGCTATCAATAAGGTTCTATGTTTTATTTCATCTCTCAAATCCAAAAATGGAGTTCAGATTGTCTTAACACTGGTTGGTACATATTAATATTACCTATTTTTATTATTCTAGGTGGAAACGACGAAGATATATTTGCACTGGATCCAGAGAGGAATATAATAACTTTAAACAAGGAGTTACTTCGCGCTGACAATGAAGTGTACGCATTAAGGATATCCGCGTCTAATATTAGAGACGGTATAAGCGCTTCAGCACTTACTGTGCATGTTAACGTGAGTTTTGTTTAATACTATATAAAAAAAAGCCTTTATTATATTTCAAACAAAACTTAAACTAGGTTGCACACTGACACCCACACTAGGATTCCCTGTGTTGTGGGTAAACAGCCTCTACCCTTAAGATATATCATAATATATCTTAAAAATTATAGTAGGTGATTAGTGATTTACATTAATTAAACATAAAACTTAGGCTATTTACTAAAATTAACTCTTACATAAATTTGCAATGTGTGTGTGTGTGTGTGTGCGTGTGTGTTTGGTTGGGTGTGTTTATGTGTATATTATTCTATTACATTCTATATATATGTATAATATATATATATATATATATATATATATATATATATATATATATATATATATATATATATATATATATATATATATATATATATATATATATATATATATATATATATATATAATGTAATAGAATATATATATAAATTATTAAGTACCACCAACCATTGAACCATCATTCATCACACTGAAGAATGCATGGCTTAGTGGTCAGAGCGTTTGGACGGTTTCCATGAGGCTCGGGTTCAACTCCTGGGCGTTCAATTTTTATATATTTTCTTTATGTATGTATGAAACTGTATATTGGTCCATCTCAAAACTAACTTTTATATTTGATATTGTCAATTATGCTAAGACGGTGGGAATAAGCCTAGTAACACTGTTGATTGCTTTAATTATAATAAAAGTTTTCAAACTCAAAATTCACTACATCAAATTTAATTTTTACAATAGATTGTTGATATTACACTAGAGAGACAAACCCAGGATACAACAGTATGTGTGTACATACGAGGAAATATATTCCTTCAACTTCCAGGTACGAGAAGCCAATCCACAACCATATTTTGTACGTAAGTTGTATACAGCGGGAATATCGACACTGGACTCCATCAACAGGGAGCTATTCGTTGTTCAGGTATCGATATCATAAGTCTTTAAATTTTTTTTCTTTTTTTTTCGTCGTTTCGATAACTTATGTCATATTATTAAGAATGTGCTAAATTATTAATTACTTAGTTGATAAATTAAAATGTAAGTAGTTAAAATTGTAAAATGACTGAGCACATTCCGGCCAGTTAAAAATGGAATTTATCATCATCGAATATATAATTAAATAAAAGTGGACTCAAAAGGAAAATACGGATCCTTTATTCAACAGTCAAGTCTGTCTGTTTGTCAGTTCGTTTGTTCGTCTGTTAAAACCATTTTTCTCAAAATTGCGTAGAGATATTAAGTTGAAATTAATATCAAATATTCAAGTTTTTAATTCCTTAGAGCACAGAAAAAGTCGAACTTATAAGTTAACGTAATCAAAAGGTACGAGCATTAATGCTTTGTTTTTGTTGCATTTTGTATGAAATTCGCCGCGAAATCCGACACTTATATAATCCTATATATTTGCATATACCTATCGAATCGATACTTCAGCGTAAGCGCGGATAAGTAGGCCTAAGATCAGTTTAAGGGTCATAGCACACATATCTACTTGGAAAACGGAACGTAAACGTATCAACTGGAGCCGCTCAGTATCCTTTGTATGAAGCTCCCTACTGCAAAGCACACTAAGCGGATCGTAACGTAAGCGCATCAACTCGGGACCAGCTCACGAAAGGCGATACGGTGCGCTACGGCATGTAACATGCTCTAAAATATCAATATCGAAGTTTGATATATAGAAAGAAAACATGGATATTTGGATATAATACTAAAAAGTAGTTTATATTTCCTTACATGAAAGGGGTATATCATATATTGAGTAAATAAATAAAGAAGGAGTAGATAAAAAGCATAATATAGTTTAAATAAAGTACCGTCGCCAGTCTCCGTCCGCTGGTTGACAGCGAGTTGATGTGTGCTATGACCCTAATCGAGCACATCAACAGGCAACACACTCGGAGAACGCGACAATAAGCTACTCCATGGACCTGGAGTCGATGCAAGCGGACCCGTCCTTGAGCGCCGTGAGGGACAGCGCCTTCGTGCTGGAGCCCGCCAGCGGCGCCTTGCGCCTCAACGTGCAGCCCACGGCCAGCATGCACGGCATGTTCGAGTTCAGCGTGCGGGCTACGGACCCGGGTATGCATATTGTGCTCTTGTGTATATGATTATGAAATGTAAAAACATTTTTAATTATTAAGGTTCATAGTCTTATTAAATTATATATAAAGTAGGTCACTTTATAATTACTTTTATTCATGTTTGTTAATTTCCTATACAAAAATCTATTTAAAAAATTTGCTTGAATCAATTATACATAATATTTTATAATATAATGTGCCTGCTAGATAATATCAAAAATTATAATTTATAACAAATACTAAACTATGTATATAACGATTTTCTTTAACACAGCCGGCGCCTACGACACGGCGGCGGTCAAAATTTATTTGATATCCTCATTGAATCGAGTTATCTTCAGTTTTGTCAACACTTTGGACCAAGTGGAGGATCATAGGGGCTTTGTAAGTATATATAGAAAATAAAGTAAAATATTCTGTATTGTACACTAATATATTATTTTAAAAGATACAATCTGCTCTTAGTATAAAAAACTGTACAACATTACCTGAATCCTAACCTTATCGCTGAATGAGTGATCTTTGGGTAGAGGAGAAGTTATAACGAAATGGGAAGGGGTGTATCAATGTGATAAATATATGAATATCATAATCATATATACATAGACACATATATAATTAAATACATACACACATACAAATATACATAATTCATACATATATACATATATAAATATATACATACATAAATACACACATACATACTTTAAAGTAATTACTTAAAGTGTGAAGTAAAAATCCTTTAGCCTCTTTTTAAAAGTCATGTTTTGGACTGTCTGATGGTTAATAGCAGTAGCGGACGTACTCTCTCTCGTTCGCACTCGTTTTATTATGAAATTATTCTGTTTTTAATAATATTTTAAATGTCATACAAGACACATGCTAACCGCCCGAGGTAACCTGACTTCAGGTACAGTACAGGATACATCGAAACTGTTAATGTGATTAAGATTTAGCCTATAGGCTTTTTTATACATTTAAAAAAATAGCCTGACATTATATCTTGCAAATAGGTGAGTAGACAGACGGAGTCTAGTGTTAAGACACTCCGTTTCTCACTTTCTGCACAATTGTAATACAATTATTTTGAATGGCGAAAATCAACGCCACTTTGCTTTCCTTGCAAATTTTTTTTTGAAATCTGTATCAAATAATGTATTACTTAGAGCGTCGTTGCACTGCGGCACCGCGTCTGTAGTTTGGATCAAATCTCTCACTCGCATCACTCGAAAATTCTTCAGAAAATGTGGAACAGAGTACCTTGCCACTACTCGCCACTACTCGCCACTGTCCACTCGGCCGTGGGGGTGTAGCGGACAGAGTCCCTTCAGACTAACAAATGCTCAAACGCACAGATAGCACAAACGTTCAGCACCGGCTTCGCCATGACGTGCAACGTGGACCAGGTGGTGCCGGCGGCCGACGACAGCGGCGCGGCGCTGGGTGACGTCACGGAGCTGCGCGCGCACTTCGTGAGGGACGACGAGCCTGTGCCCACGCAGGTCATCGAGGAGTGAGTGTCTTGGGTCTTGTAGCGCTTCTCGTGTGCGAAAGTAATTTGAAATTTCAGCCAAAGTAATAGAAAGTTATTTTTTAGCAATTTTGCGGTACAAAATACTTTAATTTGATATTATTTTTTTCTTTATGAACCGATTAAAAAAATTGCATTTAAAATAGTTAAGATGTCGCTAACATTGGCGTGCACAAGCGCACAGACATAAAAACTCAAAAATCTTAATCATTGTTATCATCAAAGTAATAAATACTGACGACACCACGTTATATACCACGGACCGCTCCTCTTGGATCCTAGTCGAAAGACTGCAACGTGCGGCCGACGTCCTAGGCGCTTGCTTTAACAAGTGGCGGTTTGAGGTTAACCCGGAGAAAAAAGCGTAGCGGTACTCTTTCCGCGTAAACGATACCGTCTCTACTATCTATTTGCAGAGTAAACCGATCCTCTGGGAACGCCAGGTTACATATTTAGGCAACACGTAAGCACGTGAGAAATAAAGCCACGTTCAATCTGAACAGGTATCTTAATCCCCTTATCTGCAAGCGGAGTAAAATGTCACTTCGTAACAAGCTGACATTATATAAAACTACGTCAAGACGTACGCTTGCGTGGTGTTCGCACACACCAAGATAGATTCCTTTCAGAAAGTCCAAAATGAATTCCTCAGAATGGCATCCGGATGCCCTTGATATATACGTATTTGTAACGTGGACCTAATAGCGTGGACCTGAAGTCTTTATAAACTTTCTGCAGGTAGAGTATACGAGGCAGACTCCCTCAGTCCTTAGATTAAGCGAAATACGAAAAACTGCTCATCAACGATCATTGATTTTCGAC
Source organism: Dione juno (assembly GCA_037127375.1). Lineage (NCBI taxonomy): Eukaryota > Metazoa > Arthropoda > Insecta > Lepidoptera > Nymphalidae > Dione > Dione juno. The sequence goes on along the minus strand of JAXRJS010000022.1, from coordinate 473,990 downwards.
AACGTCCTGCCAACATCAATTCACTGGTAACGAGCGTTCAAATATCAGTCACGTATCGCGCGACACGGCGCTATTTTCTTCATATCGCCAAGCTCGACAAGGTCTGCAAGCTCTTCAAGCTCCAAGTTCAAGCTTCAAGTTTCCGCGAACGATCGAGATTAGAATCGATTAAGAGTTCTGCCAAAGGTTTTAGCCAAGCGCTACTACGAGCGCGCGACTCCACTCCAATCCCCTTTCAGAGTAAGCGGCTAAATACGCTCCCCATTCACGCCCATTACTTCGACGCCCTCGTAGCGTCCTTCTAAACCCGATGATCCATCACTGTAGCCAATCCGTCACTACAACGAAGGTTACACGCTACTGTCCCTAAGACCCCGCCGTGGCCGTAACAGGAGACGGCGACCCACTTATGTCACGGCCGGGGCCCGCTGGTCAATGACCGTCCCACGTACCATCTTCTGAGCTGCCACAATGCTCATTTTGTTCTCTGGGGACGAGCCACACTCATCCCCCCTGCCCGGTGTCGCTGTAAAGACCATTTGCGGTCATCAGCATTTTTGTCATCTTCGAAAAAAGTTGGTACCTTCTATTTCCTTCACATGGACTTAATGACTCTAGCATATAGTATCTTATCTCTTAGAGTTCCACGATAGATTTTTATATATCTATATCAAAATGTATAATATATAGATAGCTGACATATACATCGTTATCAGATCCACATCAGTTACTCCAGACAGAGTTAATGAAAATTCTAATAAATCTAATAAAAATCTAATAATTCTAATTCTAAATATAATTTAATCGGTGAATGTTCATCGTGGTGAACAAGTGGGAAAAAGTTTGGGTTAACTTTTTATTATTTGGCTAGTATGAGTAAGATAGAATTAGGTTAGAAACAGATAACTGACTTAAAAATGTGTAAATCCGCAATCTATGTACATCGACTTGCCAGTACTGACATCATATTCTCCAGCTATGGATGTCACTGTCACAGCTAATAACTATGTAACCACGCCACAGCCTGCGTAGCGACACGGCGCTGCTGCGCGCCATACAAGCGACGCTGAACACGGAGCTGCTGGTGCTGCGCGACTTCGTGACGGGCGCCAGCCCCGACCTGGCGGAGGGCGGCCGCCGCGCTGTGTACGCGCTGGCGGCGCTCTGCGCAATACTTGCGTTCTCCTGCCTCGTGCTGCTTGTGGCGTATCTGTTCCGGACTAGAGCGTGAGTACTTTGTTCGCGAGGTCGAATGGAGACTGTAACCGCAAGTTGCTTGGTAGTCTATACCCTGCCTTGGCCAATGGACTTCCTAACACAAAGATATATTTTTATTTCAACCAGTAGATCTTAAGATCGGTGCAATCAATCAAACAAATTGAATTATAACGCAAGCGGGTACCAAATGTAGTGCTTGCAGGTAATATACTTGTTTGTATGTACGATGCATTAAAATATAAGCGGTAAAATATAAGAACACGTGGATCTACTTACAATATATTCATATTTAAATTAAGAAAAACATTTTAAGCACCGTCGTAGCAGCGCGGCTTCTTAGCCTCTACCTGAACGCTACGGTCTGTAAGTTCGATTCTCACTCGGGGAGAAGTAATAATTTTAGTGTTCCTCGCTCTGGTAACAAGGCAGAAGCCCGGCGTTGAGTTTCGCAACTCAACACCCAATGCCTCGAAAAACGGAAAGAGGGGAACGGAGTATCTTAACACTAGGTTCCTACGGTGTTTAAGGTTCCCTCTGCTTACCCTGCTATGTGCGGGATACAGTGTGAAGCTAAAAAAAAGCATTATATTTCAAAACATATATTATTTAAGATAATCATTTTGAATTCAGGTTAAACCGTCGCCTGCAAGCTCTATCCATGACTAAGTACGGTTCACAAGAGTCCGGCCTCAACCGCCTGGCGCTGGCCGCGCCCGGAACAAACAAGCACGCAACTGAGGGCTCCAATCCGATATGGAATGAAACTCTTAAAGCGCCAGATTTTGATGCACTCAGGTAAGAGTGGGGAAAAATGTGAGATTTAAAATGAAATAATGTTTAGATATTGTTGGAAATAAATGCTACGTTAGGTGCAAAATTAGTATTTAAACAAAATTATATAATTCTATTTATATATTTTAAATTTTAATCGATACTCTAGAACACACTAATTTGTAAAATATCAATAAGTACTTAACTAAATAAAATCCTATTTAAATTAAAAATATATTAAATTTTAAAAACAATTTATAAGATACATGGTATCAACTCTCATAGATACTTACTAGTAAGCTTAGCTTAGAATTACCTATTCACTTAATTATTAATAATGCCTATTTTTGTAATTAGCGAACAATCGGACGACTCCGATTTGATCGGCATAGAGGACCTGCCGCAGTTCCGCAACGATTACTTTCCGGGCGACGATGACTCCATACAATGGCCCGTCAATAATAATAATGTGAGTTTTGGTAAAATAATTGTTTACTATTACAAATATTTTTCATCCTTCATATAGCAGGAAAGGCAAAGAGAGTAGTGTTTAGTTAGTGTCAAAATACTCCTTAATCCGTAAACAGCACGAATTCCAGCTTCCAGCTTATCTTTTCAGAGAAATCCCCCCAAGTGAGAGTTGAACCCCAACCATTTTAGAGAGTTTACAGAAACTTTCTCACAATGGCCTCTATCTATAGAACTTTTTTTTTATTATTAACATATACTTTAATTTTTTTCAGTCGGAGCTGGCAACTCATAATAACAACTTTAGATTCAACCCAACTCCATTCAGCCCAGAGTTTGCAAACAAGCCTTTTAATTTTAAATAAATTTTATTTTTATTTTCACTATATAAAATATTATTAATCTTAATATTCTTATTTTAAATAATGTAAATATGATATGTTATTATTTATTACATTTATTAATATATTCTATTTTGTATTAATATTAGAATCATAAACTATTTATCATTTGTTTATAATTTAAATTGAATTACTATTAATAGACACATCTCAAAAGATACTCATAAAATATTATGGATTTTTTTTATGTTCATTGTGGAGAAACTTTTCTAATTGATTGGCTTACCAATTATTTATAGTTTTGATACTAATGTATAATTTAAGCTTAAATAAATAAAAATTGTTTTATATTCATTAGGATATATTATAGATACACTTTATTTGTTATAAATTTTGTTCAATAATAATTAATGTATATATTTGCAAACATCAATACTGTAATTTTTAAAAGTATTTTTATTTATAAAATGAAAAAAACGATTTTCCTTAAATGTCACTATACTTAAATTGTAATATTTGTGAAAACTAAACATAGTATTACTGTTATTTATTTTTATTAAATAAATATGTTTAAAAGCATTTTTTTTGTTTTTGTAAAATCATGACTTACTTTTTTCATTCCTCTTATCTTTACTACTTAGTGATTGTACACTGCCACATAATAAAAATTATCAAACTGAAAATAAAAAAAACCTTAACACATCCATCTATCACTGTATCTTGTTGAATTGGATGTTATGTTTAATAAATCAAGGATTTCAAAATCATATACTTTTATTCTTATATATAAAATCATTAATATTTAGACATTACACAGGAATGGTTCTTACAATATTCATAGCCTATACTACACGTAAATGCCAACCCATAACAATAAAAACAGTATTCCAAATCCAGAGAACATAGCAGCTACGAGGGACAGAAGAAGTTCCTTGAATAGATCTCTAGACATTTTTGTACTGGTGACTTCGTATACAAAGAACCACGCTGTGAAGAATATTCCAATACCCAGTAAGAGCATCGTGAGATGTGGGAACACCGCTGGGTTTATCGGCGAGGCGTATCGCACCATACTTTCGATTTCCAGCTAAAAAACAATTCAATTATTTACTTAGACATCATACATAGTAAAAAATATATATTTAATAAAGTATACTTACGCTCATTTTGTATAAAATTAATGGAATTAATATAAAATTAAATAATGAAGCCGGCCAATAACCACAATCCAAGTAAAACTCGACAAACGTCACAACTCATATGTCATTAGTTAAGTCAGTCGAATATTTTGTACCAACGCGGCTAACTTAAAAAAAATGCTTAGTGCTATTAATAAATAGTCTATGCTTTTTATGCTAATAATAATAACCGTACCTAAGAATATATTCTAATACATATTATTTCAATATTATTATGTAATATGAAGAAACTAAGAGATTTATAGATGAAACAACAATATTTTAAAAAAAACCTATAAAAAAAATGCTTTTTGTGTTCCATTTTATGTTTAAGTTATCACGATCATATTCACGTTAACTGTCAATTGTCATAATAATTGACAGTTTACACCTGAAGAAAATATTTGTTAATTCAGGAATGTAATTATTATTTAAAACATATGTAGGGCCCACAATATTAGTTTTAATGTATTCATAATGACTTCTCAATGTTTTATAATGAATGTCAATAGGGTGATTCCCCAAAATATACCAGAAAATATAGAAATAAAGCCAGCTTTATCTCAGCATAAAGTAATGTCATATGAGGAGAAATCTGTGGGGTCGACAGCATTCTTTAAGTGTGAAGCGTGTCCTTATATGGCATTTGCAGAAGATGACATAAAATTTCACTTGTTTACTGTTCATCCAGATCTTGCAAAGCGAAATGGACTCGCTGACAATATTCAGATTATATGCCCGGGTTGTGTCAGCGTCTTTGATGCTGAAGGAACTCTTAGGACTCATCTACGTAATCATCATAAGATGGGAATAAAAGATGTTAAAAAAATGGTTAAAAGCCTTGTCCAAATAGCACTTAAAGATGCTAAACTAAAAAAAGAAATAACTCAAACAGATACTCCTGCACAACAACAACAGGAATTAGCTGAAGTGAAAATACCACAAGTAATTGAAATAGTGCCAGACATTAATGCAACACATGAACAACTGCCTAAAGGTGTAGCTTTTATATCAGTGGATGAATTGCACAAAATGAGTACACCTAACTTTGAAAAAGTAGATCCAAAGGAAGTTATTCAAGAAGCAAGTATAAATATTGTGTATACTAATGAAGTTTCAACACAATATGTCAATGTGTCTAATACGGGAGTCTCAAGCAATTCTCGTAATTTAATCCAAATGTCAAGTGTGCCTCCAGATCTTATATCATCAATAACTAGAAAACCAACCACAATTGACGGTAACCTATCACCACAAGCTAAAGAAAATGATTCATCTCATATTTCACCACAAATTATACCAATTAATAAGAAATTAAAATGTGATACTGACCCTGAAAAGAATGGTGAAATGTGTTCAATAATGAATTGCCGCATTAGACTCAAAGATCCAAACAACTTATCCTATCATAGGAAGTGCCATCAAAATGGTTCATTCCAATGTGCCGAGTGTGCAAAGTGGTTGTCTTCAACAGAACAACTTCATACACATCTCTGGAAATTACATAGTGTTGACCTAGAAATGCCAACATGTGAAATATGTGGTTACAAAACATTTTTGAAGCACAGACTCTTAAATATTCATATGAAATGCCATGATAATATCAAGCGCTATGCATGTAAGTTGAAATTATTGTATAGAACTGTACTGAAATTTTTATTGACATTACTTTTGCATTTAAAAGATCAATATGCCATTATTATTAATCTTAATTTTAGTTACATAGTTTTAGTGTTAATTTGAATTTTAGATTTAGAAAAGATAAATATTTTATATGTACTATTATGTACTTCCAGCTTTATAAAATCATATAATATAACAAACAAAAATAATTAATCTAATTTTTTCTTTTTCTAAAATATTTTCTAAATATATTCGAATTTATATTCATCAGGTACAATATGCCAAAAGAAATTTAAGAATGCTAACCAACTCTCTAAACATAAAATGATTCATAAGGGAAATAGAGTGCAATGCCATATCTGTAATAGAGGCTTTGGAAATGACAGGCTAATGCGGAAACACATAGCTTCAGTACATGATAAGCTAAAGCCTTACAAATGTTGTAACTGTGACTACAGTGCGGCAAGGAAAGAACAACTCAAACTTCACTTAAGATCTCACACAGGTATTATTTATAATATTATAAAATAATTTTATTTAATTCATATTGGAATATGTATATATAAATTTATTAATTAGTGACATATTCTTAGTTTTACCTGTGATTAATTACTTTTAAGCATTAACTTTCTTCGATGCAATATAATATCTGTTACATATATTATTTTTTTTAATTCCTGGGACAATCTCAAGAAAAAATGCTGCATGTAAACCATAAATGTTTCTATTATAATGAAACCAATACATTATGATATTATGACATATTTGTATAATTTCCAGGCGACAAACCGTACGCGTGTGATCAGTGTAGCTATTGCACAGGGGATCACAACGCGTTACGCAGACACAAAAAGCTACATTCAAAGGAGGGTGTATATAAATGCAAATATTGTCCCTACACCACCATACAATCTACTGTTTTCGCGTATCACATGATATCCAAACACCCCAACCTTAATTCCGATGACGTGCACTGCTGTGCCTTCTGTCCATTTAAATCTATTAACAAGGACAAATATGTTACACATCTCACAACACATAGAGATAAGGAGGGTATAAAAATGTTAATAGACATGAAAACGGGACCAAAAACTAATAAACCAAGCTGGACAATACCGAGCGAAACTGAAAAATCTAAAGAAATTCAAAATACAACGAATGAACAAAGTAATGATACAAGTCCTAAAACAGTGAACCCTATTCCCATAGAAGTGTACGATTGTGATAGTTTACCTGACAATATGCCTCAAGAATATCCTAAAAATTACTGTACAACCTCTTCGAATGATGTCCAGCAGTCGAATTTTAATGCTGAAACTGTTACAGATCTGAGCAAAGATGACAATAATACCGATTGTCTAATTTCTGAAACTTTCAATATGCAAGAAAGGCTTCAGTTCCCCTCCCAGCATCCTTTACAAATGTCTTATGATGCTTCCCAAAGCAGCTTACATTTCTTAAGCCCAACTGTGACTATAGATCAGGGTCTTTTACAGAACAATAGCATAAGTTCTCTGGCGTCTAATCATTCCTCAATAAGTAATGGTATGAGTAATAATATTATGAGCAATTTCCCCATAAGACTTCCCCCGTCGCCTATATCGGTGCGCAATAATATAACATTGAAGCCAGTGGACAAGATTTCTGTCCCCATGAACAAAGTGACTGGTCCAATCATAAATCAAATGCAAATATTGCCCATACCGTCGTCCAGTCATTCTCCTATTAATATATCTAACGAACCAGAAGGAGTTCCAAGGAAAAAGCCCAAAATATCTGTCAAAAGTAATCTTATCCTGAAAGGGCCAGATCAAGTCAACATGTTTCACTCGCAACAAAAAATGGCGTTCAAACGCTTAGAAGATAACGAGAGATACGGTCTCGGTGGTCCGGTGACTTTTAATAACTTAATAACGACTCAGTTCATGCAGTTACAGCCAGAGCCGGCATTAAGCGAGTCACCTAACGATATATTGACGTATCCGCAAGAAAATATGTTAGGAGCCTCCGCAACCACTCCCGTGGACAACGAAATGACGAATAATCCACAAATTTTCTCCTTCAACCAGCAAATGAGTGTCAATTCAATGACAATGTTGGAACCTCAACAGAAAATACAAACTAACGATCCAAGTTACATTAAATTGGAAGCCACGATAAAGCAAAATACTCAATCGCCGAGTTTAGAAAGAATGTGTAACGCCAATTTGTTGAACAACCAAACAATAAGTAGAGAATACAAGGCGTCACCGCCTCTCGAGGATATTCACAAAAATATGAACGAAATCAAGAATGAAGTAAAATCAGACGCGTTTTACAATATGACCATTAATAATTCGTCAACGAACCCTCCCATCATTGATCAATATATGATAGACAATATAATACCGGAGCAATACCCCGCCCATCTCGACCTCTCCACCGTAGTCCTGCCGGAGGTGAATGAGCAAAATGACGTCATAGAAATAGATGACAATTCCGATGACAATAAGCTGTTGCCGCGTTTCGATATGAACTTTTCACTAGAATCTCTATATTTAATGCACAATGATTTCCATTTTTTAGATAACGATATTCCCAATAACAATATGGGTACGGAGCCTGTGAACGAAATGAATAGAATGGTGGCGGAAGTGCCCATTATTAATCAGAAAGACAGTTTGGACGTAGTTCCGGTTGATATTAATAGCGACTGTCAAAACTACATCCAAGGCAAGAAGGACCCCATGATGAACACCCTGGTCCGACCGTCAACTAACAAAATAAATGTTAAGAACATTGAATTAATGAAAAATTAGTTACTTTCACCATTTTTCGCTCTGGTAGCATGACATGAATCCCGCCACTCAACATGCAATGTCACGATAGCGGGAAATGGAGTGTCTTAACACACACACACATATATATATATATATATATATATATATATATATATATATATATATATATATATATATATATATATATATATATATATATTCGGATTCAAGATTCGGATGATGAAAAAGAAATAATATTTTAAAATGTGACTCAAATACTATTGGGATTATAGATTAAATGCTTTATTGAAATCGTAAAAATATGGATATTGTGGTATTGATTGATATTGTGGTTGGCACGTTAGATGAATATATATACAAACTTTTTTATGTACATAATGAACTAAGTATACTTTAATTATTGTTAAAAGACTGTTTAGTGTTTATGATATATTGATTATTTTATAATTGTGTTATTTTTTTCACACTTACTGAGTAAGTGTCATTGACCTTTTTATATTTACTGCAAATTTTATGAACACCATAACTTTAAATATTTACATACATACTTTTTCGACAAATCTTAAAAAGATATTCTTTATTAACAAAATATAGGTATTTTATGCATTTCAATGTCTCCGTGTGATTAAGTTTAAATAATATTTATAGTTAAAAAAATTACAAATGATTACAATAACAATTATATTCTTATATTTCTTAATAGAATTAACTTCATATTTTATTTAATTTCATATTTATATAAAGTTTGTTTTAAAGCAAAATAAAATGACGTTCCAAAAAAAAGAAAAATCATTTTAATGTGTTGTTCACACACTAAGCAAAGAAAAATAATGTCTTATAAAAACTTAACCTCTAAGCAAGCGCTCTAATTCTTTCTTTTGTAAACCGCTATAAAGTCCTGACTGTTTCCAACTTCTTCTGCTGCATGAAGCTCCCAATTGTGCGGCATATCCCCGAAAGGCCTGGGATCCGTATACACACACTTCCCATCGCCAGGTCCAATAATAAAAATAACCTCCCCACAATATTTATTTAAATAATTTTGAATGCTGGACCGTTATTGAAGTAACAAAATAGTAAAGCAGTTCGATTATTTTGTAATAAAGTAATGACATCTTTGTCTAATTCTTGCGGTGTGAAAAGGAGAGGTATGAATGTGGGTGGAGCGTATTTGCAATGCCACCAAGCGCCGTCTACTTCAATGCCGGATACTGGATATCCTGTAAACGTAAGTAGATTAATAATTTTATATTTTATTTATATATATATATATATATATATATATATATATATATATATATATATATATATATATATATATATATATATATATATATATATATATATATATATATTAGTAATTATACATATCTATCCATTGTCTGTGTAACCCAGCCTATTACGTTCAATGTCACTATAATTTGTAACGTCAACGATTTTCCATAAGCTTATTCTTATTTTGTATGAGTCGGCTATTTACATGGAAATTTTAAATGAAACAATAAATTAATCGAGTAGATTGGATTGTAAAATAGTTAAGTTTAAAATGTGTGAAAATATCTTATATATCTGAGAACTCTACTTTGTTTCGATTATTTTAAAATAATATAACTCGACTGAAAATTCATATTTACCTGTAGCTTCCGTAATAATCCACTCGAGTAAGCCACTGCCACAGCCTATACTAAGTATCTTGTCACACTGTAACTCCACCATACAATTTGATATAAAATCAAAATTGTCCTCAGTCGGATACACCCATAGTAATTTATTCTTTTGTGGATGATTATTGTAAGACTTTATAATGGATCTCCAGTCCTTCTGTTTGTATAAAGTAATAACTTCCTCAACTATATTTTCAGTCATATTTATATTATCACAGAATAATATTAAGTAATATTAGAGACATCTTTAAAAACAATGAGTGGTCGATAAGGAAGCGAATGTAGTACTACGAGTTTTTGCATACTAAAAATATAAATATCATTGACACTGAACTAATACTTCTCGTCTACCTTTACGTAACTTCTGCAATGATTATTTTTTTGCGTATGTAGCTGGGGCTGTATTAAGAAAATATCGTCAAAATAATTAATATCTTTTATCAAATTCAAACATCGGACATGCTTTACTGCTGTCGTAGGAACTAGGTTCTAATTTCAAAACTATTGTGTGTGAACCGGAAGTTTATCCGGTATACCAACTGTACACAGTGTAGTGTTACCACTAGCCAGTAGCGACGGTATAGGTAAAATTAAAGTATTTATTTAAATATTAACTATAGCTTAATATAAAAATGATTAACTACTAGACAATAGATCAGATGCAGATATTCTATATCAACATCATCACCATCCTTTTGAAATTCTAAGCTGGAGAAAGGCCTCCCCCGCGTCCCCCTCCATCCGCGTTAATCTCACATAAATATCAATATTTAAAATATTTTTATACACATCTCAAAGTACGCCTCTGTAAATCTTACAAGGTGTTATCAGAAAATTGGCAAACACCCAATCGTTCAACAGAGATCGATTATACATTATAATAATACAAAATTATTAGTACGTCAAAAATAGAAAAATTTCATAGAAATTTTGCCATTTCAATTCAATTTTACAATTAGGTACACTATGTTTTATTACTAGGCCCATCAGATTGATAGAGCAGGTCAAACCGCCCCATAGAAATATACACACGTAATTGAATTCAAATCGACCCAGCTGTTTAGCAGTAAGATGACAAACACAAGTACGACATGTATGATGAATGTGGTTACGGCTATAGAACATGTACGCTAAAATAATTAACAAGTTTTTACTGCATATTGATCTATTTTAACGTCGTAGGCTCTGGTCCCGCTCAAGCTTATTTATATTCTAGCGAGCGAGTTTTTATTAAGATTGAGATTAAAATTTAGTTCAACGTTAATGTATCGAAGAGTGTGAGATAACATATTTAGAATTGGTAATCTAATATGGTTTACAAGGATAGCTCAGGTTTCAATGGCCGAAAATCGAGATATGGAGAACGAAACAGGCTTCACTACGCTTACACTTCAAATATCACCTTATACACAGAAGAGAGAAATGGCCCAAAGTTTATCAAGAAACAGGAGTAAATATAAATAAAAAGAAACGTCATTGCTAGAAAATGTTTATTTGACTCCAAGTATTGCAGTACACATTGTGAGTAGTAAATGGGTATGTTTAGTATTAAAAACGCTTACATTTTATAACCAATAAAACAATATCCGATAAGAAAAAAAAAAGAAATTTTCTTTTGTATATATTACGGTATCGATTAAATTGATTCTAGAATCGATATTTTGCAAGAGAATATTCAATATAAATATATCGATTGATGTAACATTCATCACGTGAGCACACATACATATATTTTTAATAATAAAGAATAAGTATATTACAGAAATACTACAATTTGCTCTATCTTTCTGTAAATAGCAATTGAAATATAAAAAAAAGGAAACTAAGCAATGTGACGGCGACAATCAAAACGTGAGAGAAACCCTTTGGGAGTATATTTCAAGTCTTATTTACAAAAAGTTTGTTGAGATCAATATGTGATAGAGATCAAGATCAGTTAACGCTATACACTAAATTTGAACAAATTAAAATGTTGGCAGCCGAAAGCTCGATTACATCAAGTCCAAGTTCAAATTTAAAATTTCTTATCATTTTAATTTTACCATGAAAAATATTTCCAAACACTTATCCAAATACAGTCTTACAATCATTTCCATATATAAAGCTTTCCTTAACATGGTAACAGAGCTAATGGTATAAATTGAATTAAATATTTCAAAGACATCTCGTGGTGAACTAAAAACAAAGAAGTTTAAAGTTTATGTAAGAAAATTATCATAGATGAACTTTTAAATAATATATTAATATTCCATATAAAACGTAAAAGGCAATTCAAAAAAGTCTCGGTACAAATCCCTCCACGGTGTGAAAAGTGAAATCATTTAATGCTAGCACAAACAGTCTGCTTACAAAGCTATGAAACTCAAAAATTGTACCAAATTAAACTATTTCAATCAGATTATTTAAAAATACATTCATCAAAAACTTCACAATTGTCCAGGATCTTCTTTAAATTATACACGATCAATCGGGATAAGATAGTTTCCAAACAAGAAATACCACAGATAACTACAAAACATAGAAAATTATTTTATTTCAAATCACGAGTCTTCATTGCTCATAATTATTATTAACTTACGTACCTTGAACACTTCAAATAATATGTATAGAGCCACCACGTCGTGACATAAACATAGTCAAACCATCCAACTATGTTACGAGAACATCATCCAGATATGTTATTATATTATCAAATGTTTTAAATAAGTTTGCCAACATATACCTGTATATAGTAAGTAACAAACATATACATAATATTATAATCTATAATTTTGAAGCATTTCAAAAAGACAAACGCAAAATCTCAAAACGCAAAACGACAAATTATGTTTATATTTAAGTCATACAAGCGAGTTTTAAATAATTTTTAAAAAAATATGTAAAAATAGCGATCATCAAAATTTACTAAACAAATATGTCTTTAGTGTATAATAAGAAACTAAACTATACTAAATACGTGAGTAGGTTGGGGTTCGATTGCCATTAGGTTGTAGCCACCAAATATGCAATGCCTCAACCAATCAATACTAGACATATCGTCATCGTAGGCGTCAACTTCGTTCATGCAAACAAAGTCTTCAGCTATAAATCTAATTTAAAAAAAAAATATTAGACATAAGTATAGATTATTATTTATTACTATATAGGTACTTCATCTCGTCGCCAATTCTGATCAGACTCTTCGCCTTCAAAACATGATGCGCAAGAACATAAGGACACTTTGATCAAACTTATTTAAGAATTGTATTTTAATAACATATCCAGGTGAAATAATATATATTTACTACCAACATAAACGTCTTTGACGCACTTCGCAACTAATATTACAAGATAACCGTATTCAACTCGTACAAGTCCTTCCTTTCACTCTAAACGTTTGACTTAGAGGCACATTCTCAATCACGCTTGGTTTCTTCAATCTTATACAAACGTACAAAATATTTTATATATATATATATATATATATATATATATATATATATATATATATATATATATATATATATATATATATATATATATATATATATATATATATATATATATATATATATATATATATATATATATATATATATATATATATATATATATATAGATATATATATATATATATATATATATATATATATATATATATATATATATATATATATATATATATATATATATATATATATATATATATATATATATATATATATATATATGTATATAATTGATGAAGCTGTCTAACATACAAATGTGCGATGTTATATCGATGCGATGGCATATAAAACATAATTGTCGATGCGAACTCCAATTATGGGAAATATTATTTTCATATTCCTGTTCGGGTAAAATAAAATGGAATCGAGTGAAACAATTCAATAAAATCTAACACGAACAATTGTTTAATTAGTATAATTTTAATATAAACAACGTAATGTAAAATAAGACAAAACAACAATGGCGAAATGTGATACAGCACGATTCCTACTTGGTTATTTTTTGTACATTTTAATTAATGGCAAATACAATTATTAATTAACTTACAAATTCGCAAATAAAGGATTTAAAGAAATTTGAAAATAAAGGATTTTTACTTTATGACTGTAGTCAAAAAATACTTCAATTAATGTAAGTATTTTTTGACTACAGTCATAAAGTAAAAATCCTTTATTTAGTGTACAAACGAATAAAATAAATCTGATACGCCAGATCAAATTTATTGTTTTTTTTTGACACCGACTTACGCAAGAACGCTTGTCTTATTTTTGTCACATTACATGCAATATCTGTCAATTTTCGTAAAACAAAGTCTTAACTATACGGGAATTTGAGGCTAAAAAGTATCTATTCCACGCTTTTTCTTTGATAAGAGGAAAAAATCAAACAACAAGACACTTCTTCGATTTCCGTACCAATTCGAAACATCCAGTGTACTGTGGCGGAACTCAACGCCACGTTTAGTGTTGCCAGAGTGGAAGATGAAAATAATTTATTCCCTAAGTTATTTGTAGCCATTAATAATCAGGCGCTGTACTTAATTTTATAAACAGTGATATTTATTGTTCTTAATGTTAGCTACTAGCTAAAATTGTCCAGGTAATTAAAGTTTACTGATTTAGGTCTTTTTTTAAGTTATTAAGTTATATAAACATACAAATGTCTATATAACATTAAAATATGCAGTATCCATTTTTTGATATGTATAAATGATGCAATTAAGAAAAGACCACAATTGATTTACATTGCTTGTTTAACTTTAAATGCCAGAATTCTTACTCAGTCATAATACATAACAAACTCAAAAGTAAATTTTATTTCAAGAAATTTAAGTCTTTCTCAAAAACAATCTTTTCACTGTAAAGAGTACATAATAAACAATAACACATATTATTATAATGAATATGAAGTTGTTAATACAAAAGGATTTTTTTTAAATTCATAGCTTCTATTTATAGCTAAGACCCCAGATTACTAAGTGATCAAAATAAAATTAATAATAATTGACTACATATTAGTAGTCAAGAAATTATACAAATGTTTTGGCGTCCATAGTTCCATTAAGAATTCAAAAAAATTCAAAAAAATTTATGTAATATCTTATAATATAAAACAATATATTTATAAAAGGTTACCAGTCCGGATCGCTTCGCCATCCATTCAAAAATCAGCCTTAACATTTCATACCTGAAATGGATAGTACATAAAAAAAAATATTATAAATATTAACTTCCCACTGTATCCTGCACATGGCAGGGTAGGCAGAGGGAAACGTAGGTTGAAAGAACCTAGTGTTAAGACACACACACACACTCCGTTCCCCACTTTCCACCAACGAACAATTGCGTGCGTGCGGAACTCAACGCCGCGCTTCGCCTTGTTACCAGAGCGAAGAAAATGAAAATCATTCACTCTCCCCTCATGGGAATCGAACCCACAAGCCGTCGCGTTTACAGGTAGACGCTGTGCCTTTACGCCACGACGGTCCTACATTAAATTAAATAATAAAAAATTAGACATTTGTGCGCAATTTAGTATCTACGAATATACCTAAAGCTACCACGATATAGGACAGTGCTGCTGACAAGAACTACCAAGAAATTTTTGAGTTGTTCTTTTCAATACAAAAGTTACAATTTTATTAATTTACAATAATAGATATGGTAGCCTGTGTGCCTGGAAGAATCAGAATTTTCTTATTTCCTCACATTTATATTCTTTAAATGTTCTTAGACAGAGGAATTAACTTAAGTAAATAATATATATTTTACAGTTACTTTAAATTTGGAAAGTGGTAAATTAAAAGTATAATGCAAAATTTTATCACAGACTTGTATTATTTTAATTTAAATATGTGTGATATATCTTGTATGTAAATAAGTAAAACTGCTACATCTGGGGAACTGAGTGTCTAAAACTTTAGATAATCTATGAGTAGATACTCTCCTAGGTGAAAATAAACACAACTATAGCTCCACTGTGGCTGACATGGAATTATATAATTAGTATATCGTAGGTACAAATCGCTTTCAGGAATACATGTAATGTAAGTACTAGAAGAAAATTTTAAATAGATTTCAAATTTCAATACTATGCACAGTGATATTTTTTTTAGAAACACCTAACTTAAAATTTAAATTTCATGTCTTAGAATCTATTCGAAATTCAAATAACATATAAATCCTCACGTCGTGTACTTTGGTCTTTTTTATTAAAATTACATAAAAAAAAACGACCTCACCTACTAATTGATATCCTGCTCCATTTTCCTACGCCAATGCATCTTTGGGTGTTGTATCACTTCGGTAGTGTCCTTCTCTATTTTCTCATATAAAATCTTTTTATAAATCTCCACATTTTTAATAGGTTGCGTGGAGTCGGTGTCAGGCAGTATACCTCTTTGCACACTTCTAAACTTCTCTTGATCTATCGGCGGTAACGGGATTATTGCTTTACGAATCTTGTGAACATATTCATTCTCTGGGCTCGGAGTTTTTTTGTCATTTTCCATCGCTTTCTTCTCTACTATCACACTCTCTCTTGCATTATTGGCTTCTATAATTGATTTTTTGTCAACGACATTATTTGTAACGTCTGCTGTACCAACTTCTTTTGTATCTATCACAGGGTCTATATGTTTTTGTAGGACCTCTTGTGGTAACGGTGGTAGCGGATTCAATATTTCCAATCTGATTTTCTCAGTTTGTTCGTAGTTTTTATCAGTCTCTACCACCGTATGGTGGGTTATACTCTCTAACGCAATAATATCACAATCCAACGCGTCAGTGATGGTGCAATTTGGATGAGAATTGCGGACATGCCGCTCTAGATTGTCCTTTCGCCTGAAACGACGTTCATCTGGACATATTTTACATCGGTACGGCTTCGTGTCTAAACAAAAATTCACATTGTTTTAAAATGGTAGTATTTATTTAAGGAGCAATTCTATTTGGAATCTTGAATGTTTTAAATATTAACCAAGAGATTCGATATTTAAATAAATAATTAAGTGAAGTGAACAAAAACAAAGACACCATCGTCATCCATTGAGACAGTTCTGTTTGTAAAAGCGATAGTTGCCTGTTCAATTCCCACTCAGAAAAAATATAAAAGACCACCAGAAAGGAGAACCAAAATTTGCCCATTTCCTACAATCCTTTCTAATAATTATATGTTGAAATTTGAGGCATTTTTTATTGAACGGGGTAAATAAAGTTGTGGTTTATTAACTACGGTTCCGTACAAGAGCGAAAGTAAATTATTATCATATCCGCAATTTGGTCAGCTGTGGTGAGTCTTAATATTGCTTAGGTTGCGCAACTTAGTAGCAGGGTTGCTATGTTTGAAAACATTTAAAAACAAACATAATAAATATACATATAAATTACCCGAATGTATAGTGGCGTGCCTCCTCATATCCTTCTTAGAATAGAACATCATGCTGCATCGCGGACAGCTGTGCAGCTTGGGACCTTTGCGTCCGGTGCAGCTGTGCTTCGTGCTCTCCGTTTCAGATAGTTTTTTATCACCGCATATTGTGCATAATTTTTCTATGTAACAAATCAATAATAAATAATAATTAATTCAATGCAAGCGGGCAACATTGCGGGGTACAGCGTAAAAATATAAAATAAAAAAAAATACGCAAATATCATTTAACAGAGTATACAGAAAGAAACTCGTGCGTGTTTCAGTGTTGTTTGTGTGGCACTCCATGTATGGCGACAAAACATAATACATAATTTAAAAAACAATGCAGACGATGCATAAATATGGAGAGGAACTACTTATTATTATGGAATGATAAGTTATTCTTCTCCATATTTACGTTTCCATTCAAAAATCAGCAGTAAATCCATGGGGATTCACCTTCCCTACCAGGTTGTAGGGAGAGGAGCACAGATCAATCTGGGACTTGCGACACTAGTGTCGGTTTAAGGAGACGTCCACCCCCACCTCCACCGCGTGAGCTCTAATAATTAAATAACAATCCAGTCACAAAGTCATAAGTTCTTTATAGTCGTTTCTGTAATTTTTTTTTGGACAAAAATTTAACGATAACATACAACGACAACATAGATTTAAAGGCACTTACTATGTTTATCGACATGTTTTTTAAAATTGGAAATATCTCGAAACATCCTATTGCAGACTGGACAAGTATAGGGCCTTTCTTCAGTATGCAACAATATGTGTTTACGGAGGGCTGTTAAGTTATTAAATGCTTTACTACAATCATTGCATGAATAATTCTTTTCCTCTGAAATAAATAAATGTGTTTCATAAATAAATATATAATTAATAAATACTAATAACATATAATTAATAATAAACATTACATTTTAAAAAATATTAACATACATTTGTAAACTACAGAGTTTTTTTAACACAACTTACAATTGCTATCAAAGATTCAAAGAAGATACAAACTAGCAAAAAAAATCGAGTTCTACTGTACAAAAATGAAAATATGAAAGTAAAGAATAAAATCCTTAAACTAGCAAAGTCTAATAGTAAAATAGTAAAAGTGTCGCCTTAAATAATAAGTGTTGTCAGCAAAGTGCAGATTCAAATTCAAATTGTAACAGTTCTCTTTTGTTTCTCCTAAATTCAAGACACTACCTGTTAACTGGCAACATTGCACTTAGTCTACCAGAACCAAGGAATGAAAATAATAATTTCCCTGAGTGAGGATTGAACCCATCCCTATCACCACAATAGCCTCTAATTTAAATTATTATCTTCTCTATTATTATAAAACCGTCAAAAAATGTGCTTGAACATTCATTATAATACAGGGAGATGTAAAAACACTAATAGAATATGTATCTATGGTTGTCTATCTGTTTGTTTGTACACGCACATCTTTGTATCTACTGCAATTTGAATGCAACTTGGTCTGGGCCAGATTAGCTATAATTTGTCTGGAAGACTGAGGATTTTTTAGGACTATCTCTGGAAGATAAATGTGGTTCTCGAGCAACATATAGATAGGCATATTTTTTATCTTAGAATTTCTGCAGGATCTAGATTTACGAGGGAAATACCGTGTTCACCACACACAATACCAACCGTTCAAACAAAATTATACAGATAAAATTATAATATTTATTATAATGTATATCTCATTATTTTTCAAAGACAGAGTGATCCGACAGGAACATAATAAGTATAAAACATGCATTTTGTAGGAAAAGAGAATAAGAGTTGCTGGTCACTAGTCTTAAAATAAAAATAAACAATTAGAAAATATTGCCACTTTTACTTACTGCTGTGTTTGAGCTTGTGTCTTTTCAATTTGGACTCGTGATAGAATGAAGCATTGCATATGTCACAAATATAAGTCTTGTCACGGCTGTGATTTCTCATGTGATACTTGTAGTGAGAAAGTGTGATGAAAGACTGTAAATTGTATAATATAAGACAAAAATTGGATTATGTTATGAAATTATATTTTCACATTGTTGTTATGAAAAACTTAAAATATAGAACAAATTTAACTTTAATACAAAAATAATTGACAAAATGTCTTCAAGTGAAACTGAGAGTGATGGTGAGCTGAAAAAGAAGAGAACGTGTAATCCTACAAAATATAAAAGGAATGTTATAAAAAATTCTAAAGTTAAAGGTCAGGCACATACTAATTATCGAGGAAAACAAATAGCTCCAAGATCTACTGGTGAAAATTGCAGGCAAGTTTACCATAAACCTTTATTCAGTTTACGTTTTTTTAAAGGGGTCTATATAAACCTAATATATCGCTTAATTATTGCAGATGTTCTGTTCAGAAGGAATGTTTTGCGAATTTCAATCAAGATGACATGGACTTTTGCATTTCAAAAATGAACTGTTTTTTAACCAAAACAAGCAGGATATATTTCTTCAAACACTTATTGATAAGTCAGATATAAAACAGAGGCGTCCTCGAAAAGAAAATGCTACACAGAAGCAAAATGCCTTTCAATTCTATGTTTTAAAACAAACTGATAAAGTTAAAGTCTGCAAGAAAGCATTTATCAGCCTGTATGGAATTACAGAAGCCAGAGTTCGCAGACTTTGTGATTTGCTTAATGAAGGGAAGAGTCCAATAGATAAGAGAGGATGCCACCCGAAAGCAAATACAGTGCCTCCTGAAATATGCCAAAAAATACACGAACACATCCTCTGTTTTCCTAGGAAAAAGACACATTATGCAGGAAAAGACAGATTAATCTTGATGCACGATTGGATGTCAAAAAAATGCATTCAATGTTTAAAGAACAATATCCAGATCTCGATGTAAAGTACAAATTTTACTTGCAATACTTCAATGAAAACTTTTCCCTCAGATTTGGTCGACCACAAGTCGACACATGTATAACTTGCGAAGAACTATCAACAAAAATAAAACAATCCAACTTATCAGAAAATGCAAAACGTTCAGTAGTAGCTCAATTAATGATCCATAAAAGACGTGCCAAGAAGTTTTATAACAAAATTTCATCAGTTCAAGATCTTTGTAAAGAACGAGATGATGTTAGCAGCGATAACATTCGATTTTATGCAAAATCTACCATTGCCACACATACCTATACAAAACATTTTTTATTTACGGCAATTATGGGTTCACTGTTTTGGTATTAAGGATTTAAAAACAGGCAAATCGACATTTTACATGTATCATGAAGGTATTGCTAACAAAGGAGCCAATGAGGTTTGTTCAATGTTGATGCATTATATAAAAAATAATATTGGGCCAAATATTAAGTATTGATATCTTTTTTCCGATGGCTGCCCCGGTCAAAATAAAAATAATACAATGTTGAGATTTATGTTGGCTTTGACTGACTCTAAAAGATTTGAAAAAGTTTATCAGTATTTTCCCACACGAGGTCACTCCTTTTTACCAAATGACCGTGATTTTGGAGTCATAAAAAAAAATGTTCGAAAGCATGATCGTATTTACGTCCCAGGAGAATACATTGATTTGGTTTTGAACTCCAGCTCAACATTTACAGTCGTAGAACTAAAAACTGAAGATGTTTTAGAATTTCAGAAATGGTGGCCAAATTTGTACAAAAAAACATGTTTGTCAACTGAATCTTATGGAAAAAAATCCCAAAGGACCAGAAAAAGTCATTTGCTCCTTCGACATACATGAGTTTTCAGTATGATTCAGATAGAAAAGGAACTATCATAGCCGAGGAATATATTGATGGATTGACCAAACATTGGTTCTCATTAATAAAGAAATTAACAACTTCTATTTCACTTCCATCAACTAAAGCCTATGATTTGAAAGTGCCCATCAACAAAAAAAAAAAAAAGATTTTAAAAAGTTGAAAATAGCATTCTGGAAGAGCATATGCCATTTTATAACAACATTTTTAGCTGGCCAACTGCAATTATTGAAAATAATCCAGATGAGAATGATGGAGAATATGACTATGTACCATTAAAATATTAAAAAATAACAAGTTAATGTATCTAAAATGTTAATAAGATTATTTTGAAGTGCAATTCTTAATTATAAGCAATAAAAAATATGATTACTGCGATTGTTTTCTTTAAATTATATGTCACTAAACCTATTCCTTGCTAAAACAACAAGTCAATAACTGTTTTTCAGATGTTTTTCATTATTTCTATTAATAAACTGTAAAGATTATACGCTATTTTAATTTCTTATCACTCAAATACTAAACTAAACATTAAAAAGCCCTTTAAAACTCATTTGTTTGTGTATGAAACAGTTTTTATTGATTTCTGAAAAATTATAATTCTGTGACTTATGAGATTTTTGAAATGACAGATTCAATTAAAATGTATAGGAAGTGTCCAAGGTACAGGTAGTAAACTACTATGTTAAAAAATGTATAATATATGTAAATACTTTTCTTTCTTTATTGCAAAATAACATTGAACAATTTTTATCATAGTAAAATACATATATTTCTTTAAAAAACTAATTACAAACGTAATATAAGATAACAAATAGTTACTACTCACTTGTTTACAAAGTTGGCAGTTATAAGGTTTCTTCTCTCCAGTACAATATGCATGATAGCAAACCTGGCTCCGAGAATAGAATTTTTTCTTACATATAGTACAGTTGTATCTCTTTTTACTGCCTTCTAAAAAATAATAAAATTCAAGCAAACATTTATTATTTTGTAATAAAAAAGCTAATATCTAAGAGTTAATAAAATCTGAAAAATATTTTAAAATCTTATCTTAACAAAATAAATTTAACTAATCAAGATACAATAAAACGTTTTATATATTAATATGTTATTTATATTAAGCAAACATACCAATTTCAGTTTTTATATGTGAATAATCATATTTTTTCTTAGTAGTCAAATTTTCTAATTGAGTGGTATTTTCTCTTGAAGCATCATCTACTGGTATTATCATCTCAAAAGTTTGATTTGGTTCCTGTGCTGGCTGTTGAGGATTGATTTCAGATTCGCTACCATTTCTTAAGCAAGCTAGACACCCTGATGTTTCATGGAGTAGACAGTTCATACATTTTACATGGCCACAACTTTCTGTTACCAACCGATTATCAGTTTGATTTACACTATTTTTGTTGTAGCATATAACACAAACCTGAGAACTCATTTTGCAAATATCTTGATTTTTTTATTAAAAATATCTAGCCAGATGTAGTATTTCGCATGTTTGGATTTATCGTACAGGACATTGATGAAATAAATTTTGGAATTTAAGCACGAAAATAATACAAATCATATTGCCGCGTACAATATTTTGCAAATATTGAATTTATTTACTAAATTTGATATTTCATTGACTGCTAAAGATTTTCGTGTAAGAGGTAACTTCTATTTATACTTTAAAGGAAATGAAATAAATAAATATAGCACAGAAGAAAATGTTGGATTATAGTGTATAATAAATCATTCGAAATATACTTGAAAAAAAAAAATGCAACCAAGTGATAGATATTCGAACGCACTTGGACGCCGGAATCCAATTGACATTTGATAAATAATGCGTTCAAATTTTCTCAGTATTGTCATATCCAAAAAATGTCAATTAATGTTAAATTAACATACAATTCACAACATTCAATAATAATTCAAAATTTGATGAGAAATGCCTTAAGATATTAATATTGGTGATTGTAAGTAAATAGATGCAATATATTCTTTCAGCTGATCAAAAATTAAGTTAATTATATCTATCCTTCTATTAAATAATCGTTACCGCTTATCAGAGAGTCTTTTTTCTATTTACCCTCCTACGCCACTCAAATGGGCGGCAGGTATGGAATAGAGTGATTTAATACTCAGCTTACTCTATCTATCGCCAAATGTGGAAAAAAGCGTGAAATTGCTATTTATAATTATTTTTAACTAGAGTTAATATAGATAAATATATCACATAAAAATATATCTCATTACTCAAATAAAAAACTACATTGTCTTTAAAAAGCATTTTTTATAAATGAAATAAAATTGTAAAAAAAAATTGTAACTTTGGTCAAAACCAATAATTGAATGCGTCATTAATACGATTAGTCATCGCTAAAGTAAAGATTTATGCAGTCTGTGCAATGCTAGTTGTCATTCAATATTTAATTGCGCTTCGTACGCCTTGAAGCGTTTTTTGTATAAAATAAATAGTTTATAGTTTAAAATAATATTATCATAATGGTTAGTATTTCGCTGTTACTAATACGTTGTAAATTGTGTATACAATATTTAATTAATTCAGGTTAAAATAGTGCCAAATACAGTAACCTAAAAAATATTTTTTGTTTTTAGGATGTCTTCCTAATGATTAGGCGAAAAAAATTGACCATCTTCACAGATGCAAAGGATACTACAACTGTTTTAGAATTGAAGAAAATGATAGAGGGTGAGTGCGATTTACACGATATTCGAAAATTCTATTTTTAGTCTCGAGACATTGTCTGACGGATCATTGCACGTAGACTAGTGTTTTTATGCTTCTATCTGGGCAGAAGAATATTAAATAACACTAATAAATCTAATGCAGCTCTTCTACCGATATCAATACACATGCTGAAATAGTAAATTAAAATGATAATTTAAAGAGGTCAATAACCAAATGTTGATTATAGCAGCTCATATTGGATATCATTACTTCGTGCACAAATATTTTTAAGTCCAACTGTACATGTTTTTACTGTTATAATTTTAATTAGTATGTTACAAAAAACCTTTTATTACTAGTGAAGAGAGTTTATAACAATTTTATACATGCTATATTAAATGACTAAATATTGTACAGCTGATATATTTCTATTTTAGTGAATGCAAACCTTTTCTTCTTGAAATGAACTAACCTAAAAATAATATACATATAATAATTATGCTTTTTTGATTTTATTAATATTAAAAAAAATTTATATATCTATAGGTATCCTAAAGGTGGCACCACCAAGCCAGATGCTATTTAACAAAGACAGCCAACTCATGGAAGATGACAAAACCCTTGCTGAATATGGCCTTACATCTGCTACAGCTAAAGCTCAATGCCCTGCACCTATTGGACTTGCTTTAAGGTAATAAATTATTTTATTATATTTTAAAACTTACTGTTTAACTTTTTTCTTTTTATTGACTAGCTACTATTTATTAAGTAACCTAGTGATTGATTAATAAGCTTTAAAAACTATATATATATATGATTATCATAGTGTTAAAATACACTTTTTTATTGGTTTTGTGTCTTTAAATGTATTTTATTATTATTTTAATTATAATTTTTGTTATTAATCATAACTCAAAATATTATTATCTGAAAAACAACAAATAACATGATTCCTATTACTCAGTTTCTAAGAATAGTAAGAACAAAATAAAAATATTAAATCAGTTATATGCGTATTGTCTTGTACAATATACTGCAAATTTTATGATGAACTAATGATTTTGTTTACAAATTAGAAGTCCTTTAAGTTTAGGTCATTGATAGTGGATTTCATAAGACAAAGATTATGAGTGCAATTTTTTCTTAATTTCACTCTTGAGAAGATTTCTTTGACTTTTCAACACATCTTCTTATATTCAATTGTCGTTAGTGATAGGTGTAGGAAATTGGAAACTATTGTTTAATTGTTCTACATAATCTGCATATTTGATACACATTGTTTATTGAATGTTGCTAGTACTGGTACTTACTATTACTTAAATATAAACGATTTCCTTGGTTTCACCTTAACACTTCTTAACTTCACCACAATGTCATACATTTTAGTAATACTTTTTATTAATAAATATAAACTATTAAACTACATGTTTATTTTGATAATCAGTAGAAAATTATTATCAAGGCATTATCAGTCCGAAGTATTAGTCTAAATGTACAAACAAAATTTATTTATTAATAAGCAAAGGTCAACTATTGATAATATGTTATTCATATCTCAATTTAGAAATAAATGCTAATGACACTAAATGAGTCACTTCTATAGTTAAACTCCTTTTAGCACTGTTTCCTGTCAAAAATAATTAGAAATTATTAAAATTTATTGCTATAATATTTTACATTATTTAGAATAACTGCTTTTTCTATTTCATGTTATACTTTGAATATATTAGGATTTGTTATTAATTGTTTATAAACGAATTTATGTTGAACAAAAGTTACATATTTCTTTAGCTTCAGGCTCCATCATGGGCAGGAGGTACCTAAAGTCAGGGCAACCCTTGACTTTGCTCTCCGCGTAGTTACGAGTCATTGCACGTTGAATGACGAAACAATACTAGGGCAATAAAAATCATTTTAATTGCCATTGTCCCAGATGAGCATCGAACCCTCTACCGTCACGTGTCACGACACTGTCACGGTGGCTTTTAATATAATAATATTGCGTAAAATTTGGATCTTTTTACTTTTACAAGTCATAATACAAAAGTGTAATGCATATAGTAACAATACAACAATATGTAATTCCGGTTCTAAGTCGAACTGATAAATCTGCTAATGATACGATAAGGACGCTACTTACGATAAAGAACAGTAGTAGCCATGTTACTTTTAATTTGAATAAACGATTTATCTTTATTTATTAATCTTTTATCTATAATATAATCAATAATGTGTGTAGACGCACGCACGTCTTCGGAACTTGAGGCATTCAAATGGAAAATTATTTTATTGTATAGCTATTTATTCTGAGAATGGCATAGTGGGATGATACTTGATTTTGAAGCTTAGAACATCTGATGTAGAACCACAGAAAGCTTCTTGGCAAAATGTGCTTGTGTTCATGCTTGGTGCGAACTAAAGGGATTAGTGCTAAATGTACGGCTAAAGTCCATGAGAGTGAAGTTGCGGGCATCGCCTATCTATACCAACTTCTATACTAATATTGTAAAGCTGAGGAATTTGATTGCCTTGCCTTAGGAACTACTGGTGCGAATTTTAAAATATATTTTTTATTTGTATTGAATTGTTCATTTATCAAAGAAATCTATAGGGTTTATTAAATATCTCTATTATTAAAAGAAATTGTATTGTCTTTTGGCATATAGGAAAATAACCCCATATTACTACATGCGTACGCATGTAGTAAAATGGGGTTATATATATATATATATATATATATATATATATATATATATATATATATATATATATATATATATATATGTATGTATTCAAATTTTGACGGGATTTTCCCTGACAGGTAGCTGATGTAATAAGGAGTAATTTAGGATACTATTCATATAGAAAAAAAATAATATTTAAAAAAAATAATAATATTAGCTATTTCCAATTTATCAAAGAGGCGAAGCCGCCGGTAAAGTTAGTATAGAATAAGACTGCATTGTCACATTCGTGTTGCCAGTTTCGACATTCTTCATTCATTGGCCACGTAATTGTAGGCTAGGCTTAATCTCACTCGGAAGAATGCTTTTATTTCTAGTCAATATTACTACTCAATATTATTTTTAACTAAAAATGAAGAACAAAAGTAATTTTTACATATCAATCTGCCGAAAATAAATCTGTATATGACTGTAATTAGAAATAAAATGTAAGCAAACTGAATTAAACCTCGCGCTTGTACGACCGTGATATACTTATATTTTTTATTTAAAGAACAACACTACAGATACAGTACGTTTTTTATATTTATAAATGGTTATTTAAATGTATTTTAGGAAAACACATATTTGTATTATTTATATGTATATCTTTAATCTATAATTCTTATCACTACGCACTATGCACAATTGCACATGTTCTTGTTTATACAAACAATTCGTTCAAACTTCGATTGAATATTTCAAAATGAAATATTTCAAAACAAGCTAATATAAAAATGTAGAATAAATTTCGAGCTTTGGACTTTAGAATATATAACCGCTATAGAGTAAGACGTGACCGTTGCGTTTCTGTCTTTTAAGGCCATCTTCAGATGATATGCCTTTATGTATGCCAGACGAAACTTTTCTGCTGCCGGTAGGTTTGCTTACTCTGCCATAGGTTCCCCATTCAAATTCCTTATTGCGTTCTCTACTTTAACTATTCATTGTATTGTGCGCTAAGTGCGCTAAATTTACCGTTTCTTGTATTATAATTATATAATTGTATATGTATTAGAAACAGAAACCATCTGTAAGCACGGTGGTTGTTGGTTCAATTCCCAGTTAGGAAAATGAATTATTTTAATTACTCCGTTCTGTTAAGTCTGCTATATCTGAAAACGGCGTGAAGCTGACAAATATATATATCTATATATATATATAATATATATATATATATATACTTATTAATGAACGTTGAACACGCAACTATTTAGTACGGTCTGACTGTGGATGGTGTTTTAATATTAAAAAATAATTAATTTATGTTATTTTATGCTTATATATTCTGTGTGTACGACCGTTATGATTATTCGTGAATAACGAAGTTCAATAACCTCTTCTCTTAAAGTTTTGTTATCTTTTGATTACAGAAAAGACAATGGCGAATTTGAAAGTCTGGAATTGACACCGTACTCCACTCCACCAGATCTACCAGATGTCATGAAGTCTCAGGAAACCAATGGACAGGAACAGGTGAATTCAATTTATATTAATTAATCAATATTTTTAGTAGTATTATAAATAAATTGTAAGTAATTTTTGTCTTAGTTTCTGTAGTTTCTATTTTAAATTTGTGTTTTTAATTAGTTATATTTATTTATAAATATTAAATTGAGCAAATTTTATGAAAAATTTGTTAACACAATCAAATTATAAAGTTTGACTTTAAATTATTATATGTGACTCCGCTAGACAATATATTTATTGTATTGAAAACTTAATTTTTTTATGATATTAAAAAAAAAAACCAAATAAAAAATTCACGCTGTATCCCGCACATAGCATAGGATAGGCGGGGCGACCTAGTGTGTTTTTTCTTTGAAAATTACAACACTACAGACTCTTGGTCCGTACCCTTTTTAACTTTCATTTACTTATCATAAATATTAATTAGTACTGATCATAAGAAACTAATAATATTTTTACATTTTTTTTTATGTTATGTCACTTTGAACTAGGACTATAATTTACTTTAATGTCTATAGTCAGAGTAGAAAGTATGTATATTTAATATTTTATTATGACATTCGTTCCAGATGGATCAGCACTAACTGACTCGGCCACGAAACGAGATACGACCATCCGTAATATCTCGATACGATTTTTTAGTTCTTTGTTTTGAACTACTTTGCCGCCCGCCGCCGTTGTGGGCGTTTACTAATTTTACATATATTTTGTTAATGATTTATCTATTTGTGTTAAAAAAAATTAAAATCGGGCTATCCGAATTAATTTAGGAGGGTTCATTAAACTTATGCCGGTCAAGACGATTGTGGTCTTCGCAATTAGTCCGGCTAACACACCTCCATACTCGACCGACCGTTAATTTTATTTGTAGTATTTTTGTGACGCTTCACGCATAGTATGTACTTGTGTCTATACATCAGGCAATTTTGACCATGGTATGTTAAGGCGCCGCAGTTGCCTCGCTGGTAGTGTAACCAGTATTGATAATATTTAAATTAACTGCCGCACACGGAGAGATCAGTTAAAGCTTAACTGGTATTAAACTGGCGCGGTAAAATACTAATTAAGCGCTAATTGACGTCTGTAAGTGCGGTTACGAGTCATGCACTGTATAAACGTGGTTCCTTATGAGGTGCAATAATATTTTTCATTGGTGCATAGACAACTAGAGGAAACAATTATTGTCGTTTTCGAAACTGCTGGACTCTTAACATAGCAAGGTTTTTATCGTGATAATTGTATTTATTGCAACCACGTGTTGCGACTTTATATCGTAGAATTAATATTGCTATTCACTTTGAAATAAATATTGTTGCCAGGTATGCATCAGTCAAGTAGGAGTGAAATAAATTAACGCATGTAATTTATAGTACATTAAATACAATATGTCGTATTTAATATTTACAGGATCGATTATATTTTTTTATCATTATTTTTTTTCTAAGACCTGGCAACACTAAATATTCACGTAACTTAAAATTTCAGTAAATTGTTTGAATAATAATAACATAACAGAACAAAGATTCTGAGTGTCTCGATCTGTATATTTTTGTATTTTTAACAACTCATCAATTTTTAGCTTACTTTTTGTTTTGTGCCTTTCTGGATTAACTAATTATTATACTTAACCGATTCTATAATATCTAATTCGCAGCTTTACGCTTAACGACCATTTTAAAATGCATTCTACACTATGATGTATTTCTTAATTAAATATTTTAATTTTATATAATCTATTTGATGAAATAAACTTATACTTTATGTAATAATAATATATACGTGACTGTATTATCATTAAATATTTAAACGTCCAAGTCCCATTGAGTAGACACATGTCAAATAAAACCTCCACATATATTTATTAAATTCACATTTAAAAATATATTGATCAAATAGATTATATGA
Organism: Dione juno; assembly: GCA_037127375.1. Lineage (NCBI taxonomy): Eukaryota > Metazoa > Arthropoda > Insecta > Lepidoptera > Nymphalidae > Dione > Dione juno. The sequence goes on along the minus strand of JAXRJS010000022.1, from coordinate 444,019 downwards.
AAAAAAAAATTAAAAAAACATACGGAAATAGTAGTATAGGAATCAAAATCAACTCATAATAAAATATAGAGGCACGCTTTTATCTCTTTATACAATAAGACTGTAAAGGTTATCATTGTATAATAACAATTAGTATTCATGTCTTTTTAGTAATCATTTCAGTTCTGCGCGATTATTAGACATATTAAATAAAATTATTGTATACTGAAAAAAAAAAAGTGTATGACATAATTATTTGTAACAAAATTCAATGGAAGTAGTTTTATTTAATTTATATGTATTTCTTTATATAGCTCAAATGGTAGATGGTTTGCTAATATAAAAAAGTTTTAGCTCTGGTCAATGTTTACAGTCTACAAAATTAACGGGTTTCTTAAATAATTTTCATTAATAATTAATATTTAAAGTGAACATCGTGTATGTTACTTGAATGCGGTATTTATCTGATAATAGTTTAGTACGAACTATAGGTAATAGCTAATTTAATAGGGTAATATAGGGGCTTTTTATATTCTAGAATCCAGAATGTTCCAATGTTTTATGTAAACATTCTTCATTGTTGTGATTCATTTATATGAAATTATTTGTTTATGGTTCCTTTGTGTTTGTTCTTAATATGCCTTCGATAACAGTCGTCAGTTATTCAGTGTCTCTCTTCTATAGATACGTGTAAATGCTCAACCCACCAAAAGATGGCGTTAAAACAATAGTGAAAGGGAAATAAAAATTATAAAGTTTTAACATATTGTGTGAAATATTGTTTTCATTAAATTTGTCTACTCATCTATTGTACAAAAATTATTTAATTTCGTGCATTAGATTGTATGATAAAAGTCATATTAGAGACTATAATTTATATGTATCGTCAATTTTTGGTGTGTAGCTAGCTTAACTATTCAAAATCCATTTGTTACCAAATACTTTTTTTTATATAAATTAAATAGGTTGATTTGTTTTGGGATTGCATTATGACATAGTTATAGACTATATGGAATTTATTGTCTAAAATGTTCTGTATTAGGGCTAAAATTGTTCTTACTTTGAAATACAAGTGTTGCAATTAAAAAAAATAATGCCGTATGGTAAGTGGTTATAGATTCTGGAAATTATTCGTACTTATATTTCCAAACTCAGTGTGATATGAAAATTTTAAATAATCTTCATACAAATAAGTTCAAATATCATTAATTGTTTGTACATCGACAACTTTACTGTTGGTACACAGGAATAAATATATATAAATATTTTTTTTTATTTATGTACTATTACAATTTAAAGTAACACAGAACAAATTATATAATGGTGATTATAACGCACCTTACTATATTACTAGCGGAAGTCCAAATTCTATTGTAGTGTTTCATTTGCAACTATGGGAAATCTGAAAGAACCAGCAGAAATAAAGCTGTTTTCATTTGTTTTGTCGTGTTTTTATTTTCAACCCTTTTTAAAATATTTATTGCATTAAATAAGTTGAAAAAAGTATGGATGGCAATGAAAAAATGGTTAAAGGTTTTTAATACTATGTTCTCTGCCAATCATCTTTATATATATATATATATATATATATATATATATATATATATATATATATATATATATATATATATATATATATATATATATATATAAATCCACTAAAATATATGTTTTCAGCCGTTTATTATTACATCGACCCTGGCAGGGGTTAGAATTTAAAGAGAAATCTTATTTGTAAGTGCTTTATGCATTTCAACTAAATATAGTGAACAAATAAAGAGTATAAAGAGATAAATAATCTAAAAGAGCCGTCGTGGTGCCGTGGCGCAGTCTAACAGTGAACACGACGTTTGTGGGTTCGAGTCGGTTCCACTGGTGGAATAAGGGTTATTTTAAATTTCTCGCTGTAGTAAGTGTGACATTGAGTTTCAACACGCAATATGTCGAAAGGTGAAAAATGGAACGGAATGTCTTAACACTAAGTTTCCTCTCCTTTTCCTGCAATATGTAGTCAACACTATTTATTTTTTACTAAAGAGTATAGAAAAAACACTGCTTGTGTGCACTGGTACTGGAACATCTTTCGTGTTTGTAAACTTTGGCTTAGTTGAAAAGTATTAACTAATAAAGAACGAGAACTTTAAATAAAAGTGTGGAAATTGATTTCTTGTTCATCTTATAGTAAAATGCTTGTTTTTATGTTTCGTATATGTTTGTAATTATAGCAATAATGGCGATATTAAAATAATCTGTGGTGAAATTACCAACTCAAAAGCATGACAGTGACATTGATAGTCATTGGTGGAGCATGTATATAACCTAAAAATATTTGTTTACTAATTGTCAAAAGGAAATTTGTCTATTCAAAAGTTTATTTGTATATTTGTAAAAGAACTATGGGTAAACGTAAAGGAAAGTGTGCTAAGAAAAATGCAGCATCCAAGGAGGCTTTAGAACCTGATAATTTAGTTAAAGCACCACATTCTTTCGTTATACATCGTGGAAAATGTTCAAAGGATCTCATGGATTTAACTAAGGATTTTAGAAAAATTATGGAACCATTCACGGCCTCGCAGCTAAAAGTATGTTTATTAACTTCCAGTTACTACTTATTAAGACTGGCCAAATATAAATATAATATAAAAGGTTATTTTTTTGTATCAAAATGTTTTATTAGTATACAACAAAATTATTTTAAATCTCTTCAGGAAAGAAAAAAGAACACAATAAAGGATTTCTTGTCTATATCAGGATACTTACATGTTTCTCATATGATGGTTTTTACTGAAACAGAATTAGGTTCATATATGAGATTGGCTAGGCTGCCCCGAGGACCAACATTGACTTTTCGCATACATAATGTAAGTTTTATAAATAACTTAAAATTATTGTACATTTTATTATTGTTATATTATCATGACTATTTTCATTCATTAAGCCAAATCGATTGGTGGATCTTGGAAGTTCCAGCTAACTAGAAATATTAAATATACCATGCTTTGTTCACTTTATGTACCATACTGTACATCTAACATACTTTTTGTGCACTATTGTATAAATATTGTCCTTGTGGAGGTTTGGATGTCACAGTCCTGTAAAATGCCAACAGGGATCACTGCCAGGGATCACTGCCAGCATCATTGACCCTGTCTATTTAAGAATAAACAGAACAAACTTATAGAAATACTAACACTTAAGCATACATTTTATTTCTCATGCTATAAAAAAACATGATTAAATTAAAACTTGGTAATAAACTAATGAAAGCTACAAGAGGCACACCAAAGGGTGTGATACTTTAAACAATAAGAAAATGCGTAAATAAAATCAAAATTAAATATGACCTACAATTTTAACTACACATAATTCAAATAGAGGGATTTATTTATTATTATAATTAACTAATTTAATTTATATCCAGTACGGTTTAGCGAGAGATGTTATATCATCTCTTCGTAAGCAGTATGTAATATCACGGGCCTTCAAGCATGCTCCACTGATAGTCCTTAATAGTTTCTCCGGAGAAGGGATGCACATGAAACTTATGGCAACTATGTTCCAGAACATGTTTCCTACTATTAATATAACAACGGTGAGTATTCATGATGAGATGTTATTCATAAAAGATAATATATATATATTTTTTTAATAATATAAAATTTAAAATAAGGCTTTTATGGCTCAGTGGGGCCATCTGAACGTAAGCGTAATGGTGATGGTATATTAAAAAAATACGGAAAGGTGAGAATTCAGTGTTTTAACATTAGGTTCCTTAAGTCATTCATAAGTGACTTAATTTCATGGTGACAGGTTTATTTTCTGTTGTGAAAATGCCTTTTTTTAAATATATTTATTTCCTTAATCTGGTTACAGTAGTGATTCCTCTTTCGTACCATACAATCACGTTGTATGTTTTGTGCTGAAATGGCATGCTTGGTACTCCATAATCAAAGATCTGAACTGAACAAACAAGTACATAAATAATTTCAATACCTACTTCACAACCAATTTATTGGGCACATAAAAAGGATTTGATTACATTATTTTGGTGGACAAAGAGAGGTGGACCAGAAAGAAATTATTTGTAACATGTGTAAAGTTAAAAATATCTATAACTTAAATCCTTTGTTTATCTTTAAAATGCCATTGTATTTGTTGTGTTAAATTTTTTCATAAATATGATATGATTTATTAACAACATTAATATTTTTCAAAGGTAAAATTGAAGAATATCCGCCGTTGCGTGCTCATGAACTACAATCCGTCTACTAAATTAGTTGATCTACGACATTATGTTATAAGAGCATCACCAGTTGGACTAAACAAGGGAACTAAAAAGGTAATATAATTTTCTTAATTTCTCCCTTAAATGTTTTTTTTTTTTATTTGTGTATTTGTATATGTTATTTTCTTTTTTTTTTTTCTTGCAGATGGTACAAGGAAAGATACCAAATCTAAACAAATGTAAAGATATGTCCGAATTCTTTGACAAGTAAGTATAAAATAATAATATAGATATAGTAAGTAGTAGTAGTAGTAGTATAGTAAGTATAAAATAAGTATAAAGTATTAATGTAGATATTTATAATATAATATTATAGATATTTAATTCAAAATTTAGAACACACGCGCAATATAAAAATAATTTTATTACCACGTAACGTATTTTTCTTCAGCTAATTCGCCATTTTCTTATGTTTTATCGCTTTAGTCAATTATTGCGGTTCTTAATAATATGTTCCGGAAAATAAATATTTAAATCAATTATATCCTAAGTACTCTACTAGACCTCAGACAGAGGTCTCAGACCTGTTATAATACAAAGAACAAAAGTATTATTCATATCCGTCTAGTAGTTTCGAAGAAATAGGTGTACAAATAAATAAAAAAATCATTAAGAACACTGTTGTAAATATGTTGTAAATTTACATTAAAAAAAGAGCAACTGTTGAGATTCTTGCCAACTCTTCTCAGAGGAACTGCCCTCCGAATTGGTGGTAGCTTCTTTTAGGACTGACAATACTGACACTTGTGTTAATTAACGATTCGAAAGAGCTTGTAATAAAGAATATTTTGATTTATTTATATTATTCTAATACTATTTTAAAAATTATTTTTTCTTGAAAATAAACTACAAAAAGCTAAGTTTTAAATTACAGACATATTTTTTCTTTTATAATTTCAATATAGTAATAAAAATGTATAGATAAATTAAATATATAGATGGATATTCGAATTTAAAATTTTATGATTGACTGCCAGTACGTTTAAATTACGATAAAATTAAAATATACATACAGATGATGATTACATATATCAGTATAAACTTGAGACCTAAACATAAATTTAGACTTGATACATATATACATAACAATATTATAAAATTTCATTATATAATATAAATGTCCTAACAAAGCATAATGATGAAATGATCGCTTAAAAAAATGAAATGTTTTTTTTAATTTAATAATAATATATCAATACAAGTTATTTCCTTCTGTTTTCATTTCAGAGCTGCACTGCTATCAGAAAGCGAGTTCGAAGATGACGGTAACCAAGTAGTCCTGCCACAGAGTCTGGCGTCGCGGGGCGCGGCGGCGCAGTCGCGCTCCGCACTACGTCTTGTGGAATTGGGGCCTAGAATATCTTTACAGCTTATAAAGGTATTATTACTAATATAAAGTTAATAGATAGTTAAGGGGCCATTGTTACGGAAAATTTGTGTTATAATTCAAAACATTATGTTTGACCTTTTGTAAAGACGTAAGAGGCCTCTTAAAAAATAAAGTATCGTGTGTTCCATGGGACTATAGACCTGAATAGTTGATGTTTATATCATTTTATTACACCTGTGTTCTTGAAAAACATGGTCTTTGCCGGATGGAGAGACGGACGGACAACAGTATGATCCTATAATGATACTTGTAATTATTTTAAGATACGGAACCCCAAAAATAAATAAAAAATATTTAGGAACGTCATCGATTCAGAAAGCTCTTACTTGTTATATAACAAAACATAAGTGGTAAAACATATTATAGAACACTTACAGGACTTACTGATAGAAAGTTTAATTGTAGGTAGAAGACGGTTTGATGGATGGCGAGGTTCTATTCCACGAGCTTGTCGAGAAAACTGATGAAGAAAAGGCGTTCATCAAAAAGAAACGCGAGGAAAAGAGGTAACATACCAAATGTTTTTGAAAAATTTTACCCAATTAATTTCGAATTATTCGTCTGAATTTGAACTTGTACTACACGCAAAAAGTAACTACATTGAATTAAGCAATATGTCTATATTCACTTACAATTTAACTTTTGTAAGATTTGAGCTTTGCAAAACGTATATATTATATTTCAAAAAAGCACAAAAATCAATTTAAATGAAAATAAATAAATAGATTCACGCTGTATACCGTATATAGAAATGTTGACAAAGGGACCTAGTGATAAGACACTCCGTCCCTATTTTACGCCCAATTTTCTGGAATTTTTTTAGTGGCGGAATTCAAATACGCGCTTTATCTTGTTACCAGAGCCAGGAAATGAAAATAAATATTTTTTTTTCGAATGGGAATCGAACCTACAACCGGACCGAACTGTTACGTTTACATACAGTCGATGTGCCTCTGTTACACGACGGTGTCAGTTGTTATTAAAAATATATATATATATATTCTTTTAATTTTTATATTTACTAAAAATATGTGATATAATACATTATAATTTATATATTTTAGACGACTCAAAGAAAAACGTAAATCTCAACAAGCAGAGAACGTGAAACGCAAGGAGAAGGAAAAAGAAGAGTTGAAACAGAAAGCATTAGACGGTATCAAGAAGAAAAAGGAATTGACCGAAAATCAAAGGTAATTTTGCTATACCTTTTATATTATAGCAGGTACCATTTATCCTACCCGCTCCGTAATATGTGGATGTCCAGACCCACCAGCATCTTCGACCCTGTGCCCTCGAAGGTTACCTACCTCTCATGCTTCATATATTTTTTTACCATTGTTTTCTCAACGTGCCCATACCACCTTAATTCTCGGTAGCACCATTGTGTATCTCTTTCATTACGGAATCGGTCAGTTCACCTGACTCCGCATATCCTCCAAAGAGATCATCTTCACAGTATTCTTCTTCCTGATTCAAAATTGGCAGAGAAATTTCTGAACAAACATACATAGTACGTACATATAGTGATTGTTTTCTGTTATATAAATTTAGGAATTTTTCCTTTATATGTACTGTAAGTTATAACCTTATATGTATTGCCATGTCAGCGGGAAGTAATCTTGAGGTGTTAATTACAATATGTGGTAAAAACATAGCATAAAACTTTAATTTATTGTATATGTATTGACTTTAAGTATTATTTTTTACATTAATTTATTCTGTGCATAAAGAGGCTGGATATAGTATGTTAATATCACCTTGTTATCTTCTTCTATGTTCTTAAGAAAAATGGGATCCTGTAAGTTGCTTCTTTCAAACAACAAAACACAAAATACGAATATGTTTTAGAAACTTACTTACATATTAATTTCAATCTTAGATTAATGGAACTGGCTGCGGCTGAAACACAGAATCAGTCAGACATGGAGCAAGAGGACAACGACGCTGACTATTATAGGGAAGAAGTTGGTGCGGAGCCAGAACATGGTATTCATTTTAATAATCTTTAAGTTTACTATAACTTGGTTAAAGAGTATGACTTTTTTATAGTTACTAAAATACTATTATTATATGATATATCATTTGTTTTATATTTTTTTAATAATATATTTTCTATTCAAGTAATAAATTTTTATATTTAGATAATAATTTAGCCGTTGTCATTCCTTTCAGATCTATTTAGTCAAAACCCAGCGAGAAAGAGGAAGTCTGGAGAAGATGGTGAAGCTAGAGGATTTAAAAAGATGAGGTTAGATAAGAAATTACAGAAGAAGTATCAGAAAAATCAAAACACAGGTGGCAAAGACCAGGATAATAAAGGTAAAAGGAAATTCCAAGGTCATAAAGATGGCGGCTTTAATAGAGATGATAAAAATCGCAAATTTCAAGGCAAAAAAGATGGCGGATTTAATAGGGACGATAAAAATAGAAAATTCAGGAACAAAGATCAAGATGAGAACAGAAGTTTTAAAAATCAAAACCGAAATCAGAGTCAATTTGGTAAAGGCAAGAAAGTTTTTGGTGGTAAATTTAATAAGAACAACAAAGTTGGTAAAAAACATAGTAAAACTGGTAAAGGAAAGGGCAAAGGAAAAGGAAGGAAGTAGTGTTTTACCTAAATTTAACTAACTTGTATAAGTGTAATATAAATTTGAATTTATATTGGATTTATTTATTTACCTATTACATCATTTACCTTATCGTTAATAGATGTATTTGTGTAGGTATAGTTAAAAACTAGACATGTTCTGTTTTTTTTAAATTTGCGAATAATAAAACTCACACAAACATATAGTCGTATTTTAAGGAGAGAAATAAAATTAAGCGTTGTTTATTTATACATAAACAAATTTTATTAAAAAAATCACTTTATTTATGTAATATTGACTTAAATCTAATGCTTGTAAACATAACACTAACAAGGTGGTCATGAAATATGAATAATGGTATTCATAATAAGCATGTATGAATATTTTGTACTTTCCTTAAAGAGAAATTAATTTTATGAGACTTTTTTATAAAAAGCACGATTCTATTTAATTGTTTCGTTTGATAAAGATCTTATCGTAATTTTTATATTCGCAATTTGTAAAGAATTTCACTTTATACAAGAAATAACAAAAATTGAAAATAAATATACAAAAATTTATTTTAGTTTTAAATTCGTTCAATCAAAATTGTATTGAAACTATGTTTTTTTTTTATGTAGAACTAATACTCTGTTCTAAGATCTCCTCTTGTGTTAAAGCATCTTGCAAATGCTCTAATTATTTTATGCCATATTCAAAATTTAAACATATTACGATTACATTTTCCTAATTGCCAAGAAAAAGTAATTACAGGCTATTATACTTTTGTCAGAATCGAATTATTCAACATAATTCCCTTTAATCCAGTTAAAGAGTTACATTTAAAATAATTCTCTTTCGTGGCTGATAACTTTAGGCAGTTAACACAAAATTCTTAATCAGCTTGCCATAGCATACATACATACTGATCATATTAAAAAAAAAAGTATACATTCAACTTATGGCTACTATTTTAAAAACTAAATAAGAAACACAATATCATCGGCCATCATAACTTGGTTGTCTTGAGTCATCCTGTTCAAGGCCGCCTGAATTTCATCACTATTGAATGTTTCATGTGAAAATTTCTCGTTCACATATGCAGTTACACGGTCTAGTGGCAAGGAGTTCGCGCGCTCTTCTCTGAACAATTGTTGTAACGCAGATTTGAACTGAGTCAATCTGAAAGAGAAATTATAATGAATTTTGTAGTACGATTAATATATAATGATTTGAAGTTATACATATTTTATAATTAGTGTTCCGTTCCCGGCTTCGCCCGCTTCCACTACACTATTATAATATATTTACACTATATTATATTAATGAAAACCGCAAAAAAAAAAAAAAAAAATATATATATATATATATATATATATATATATATATATATATATATATATATATATATATATATATATATATATATATATATATATATATATATAAAAAAATTTACCTATTAGCCTCAATACTGGTCTGTGATCGGGTCACACGCTCGCTTTCGGGCTGTGTGGCGTGAGCAGCGCGCAGTACCGGCTCGGCCTCCTCGTCTGATGAGAACTCGTAGGGATCTTGAGTTTGGGAGTCAGTCTGGAAATTCAAATTACACTTTAATTACAAAAGCAAAATAAAATAAATAATAGTAAGTTTTCTATAAATATTAATATTTAGTAAATGAAATCCTACTATATAAACCGAGATTGTCCCTGTAAAGTATTATAGAAAAAAAACCCAGTCAAATATCAGTCCAATTTCATGAATAAAGGCAATATAAAGTACAACTTATAAAAATTGATAAACTCAATACAATATGTGGTAAATATTTAACATGTGGTCGTTTTTTCTTTTGAGTTACGGAATCCTAAAAAGAATATTCACCGTTTTCCTGGATCTCTTAGCGCGCGGCTTGCGCGTGGCGGCGGGCTGCTCGCTGTCGGACGCGGCGCCTTCCTCGCCGGAGGACGCGCGACGTTTGCGGCGCTTCTCTTTAGTTAGCACCTGTAATCATTAAATACTATTACTATTTAAAAAAAAAACACTTTAACCCATACTAAGGATAGAAAAATAGTTAAAGAAAAACCATAAAAATTTGAACATAGCGAGATTTGTACCCGCGCCGCTTGATGAAGGTGGTTTAGTGGCTAGAGCGCTTGGACGGTTCCCATGAGGCTCGGTTTCAAATACCATTGCGTAAAAATTTGTTATATATATTTAGTTACGTAACTGTATTATATAATATACTATTACTTTATTAGTATTGTTATAAGATTGATAGAACACAATGATTGTAATTTATTTAATAATTATTATTGATTTTATATTATAAATAACATATTAACAATTTTTTCCCAAGTCCTGTTGAGTTTCTTGCGGTAGTTCTTCTCAGGTCTGAGAACCAGTTCTTAAGTGAACCGGTGGTAAATTATGACTCAGATCCAGGTCCAGATATATGACCCAGATTGTGCTAGGATGTATACAATGAGACAATTAATGTTTTCCTCGGGTCCTAAAAAGTGCGATTCCCTCTGTCTCAACTCATTTAAAGAGCATACGTGAAAATAACAAAAAAAAAACTATTGTTGGGATCTAATTTATTCCTTAAATGAATAAGACCAACCAAAAGCAAAATAATTACTTGTATATACCTTTTTGAAGTAAGCGTACTGTACGAGTTCGATGGCGGCGAGCGCGTCGTCCTGCGTGACGTGCGCGCTCAGGCGGCACTTGGCGTGCGCTGTCGCTAGGCGAATTAAAGTTTCCAACGTGCGCGCTGTCACTGGTTGCGTCTGGAATTAAAACTTACTTTATTATTCTTTTTTTTTTTAAGTTTTACACATCAGAGCGTAGGCAGAGAGAACATAGTGTCTATGCACTGTTCTCTGCTTTCCACTAGAACAGGAGACATTCTGAGTTGACTGGCGGAACTGTTAGTGCGGGGAAATGAAAATATGTAGGTAATTCCCCTAAATGGGAATCGAATCCACGGTCAATGCGTACATTCAGCAGTACAGCTGCTCTACAACGATGGCTTCTTAGTTTTATGTTTTGCTTGTATTTTAAAGTTTCTACGTATTCTAGACAATTCAATTCTGCCGAGATACTTCAACTATAATGAAATTTGCATCCATAGCCTATTATGAATATTTGATAATCGATAAAGAAACAAAAATTCAAAATTTTACTTTTGAAATTTACCACTTATACAATAGAAAAATTATCATATATAAGGAAAATTAAGAACAATTACATAAATGTAATTTGATGAAATATAATTGGTTAAGTAAGATTTCGAGAGTTCGACCGGTACACATTTCAATTGTTGTCAAAGGGGTTTTGATTACGCGGTTTATGGTTATGTTTATGGTTTTCCGTGTTTCAAGGGACTATAGACAGACAAGGCACTGAGATTATATTTAACATTAATTTCAGCTACGTTTCGTCTCTACAAGCGAATAGAACAAACGGACACATGCATAAAAAACTATAAGTGTTATTATAAGGGGATCCCTAAAAAGGGACTAATGTTGCCATAATAAAAATATTAAAATGTGACCACTGACCCTAGCGACAGCAGCGTCGTCGCCGTCCTGGTTCCGCAGCCTCGCGTACTCGTCCGCGATGGTGTCGCACGCGTCCTGCGACAGGCGCGGCTTCATGAGGCGGGCTATGTGTATGAACTTGCGCATGAACTTGGTGCTCAGCACTTGGTCCTTCTTGGTGCGCGTGCGGCCGTGCAGGAGCGGGTCGTATTTCTCATAGATGGACTCCGATGTGTCCTGTGTAAAACATTTATTATTTAGCCTTGATAAGAAATTAATAATATAAAGAAATGTTAAAATATAACAAATGAGAGCCTTTAGAGGTGTGTTGTTTTTTTTTAATATTTTTTTTTTTTTATTATGTACGATCGCGTACATTAAATATTTTTTTCATGTATAATAAGTATATCAACCTCCTCATCATTGTCAGGATTTTCTGTAGACAGCATTTCAACAAGAGACCCCATGGGTAAAACTTCGCCATCTTGTTCCTTTGGATTTCTGTAAAGATAAAAGGTTAAATTATGATCATTTTTACTTCAAATATTATATAGAATGCGTCAGGTTGCACCAACCAACACCAATTACACTTTGCCCATCCTGCAGGATACAATGTGAAGGTGAAAGAAATATATATTAGATACCTATATCTGTGCATCCTCAAGACATGCTCGGATATCATATTGTCATGGTCCGCATCCGCGATGTCCAGCATCACGAATAAAAGGTCGAAACGGGACAGCAACGAGTCTTGCAGGCCGATGTTCTCCATTGGCGTTTTGTACTGGTCATACTGTTTGGAGGAATAAAAATTATATATTGAATAAGTTTTTTTTTAATATAAAAAGAAGGCAAACAAGCCGACGGGCTTAATGATAAGTGATACCCTCAGCCTATAGACATATAAAACCTGAGAGGATGTCGATGCGTTGCCAACCTTAATGTTGGAGAAGATGATTGTACACTTGAAAACCCCTAAATTGTATTGCTCAGGGACTGTATAAATATCACAAGCTAGATATATTATGTGACGTATTGTGATATATATGTATGTATTAACTTGAACGTAGTATATGTATATATTAACTTGAACGACGACCCACACGGTCGTCGTTCAAGTTAATATATACCAAGGTATTAAAGTATTTGAAGACTACATATAACTATATTATACAAAAATGCAACAACATTCATAAAAGATATCTCGTCCATCCATAAACAGGGCTGGCAATGACCACAGCACAACGCACTTTTAATGACAGTCAAATATTTAAAAAAAATTATGAAATTAAAAAAAATTATAAAATATAAAAAAAAAATCCTCACCCGTCCATAGACAGGGTTGGCAGCGGCCAGTACGGCGCAGCGCGCGTTGAGGGACGCGTGCACGCCCGCCTTCGCTATGGTGACGCGGCCCTGCTCCATCACCTCGTGTATGGCGGTGCGGTCTATGTCCGACATCTTGTCGAACTCGTCTATGCAGACCACGCCGCGGTCGGCCAGCACCATGGCGCCTGCTTCCAATCTAAGGGTAGTTGAAAAGAGATTGTACATAAAACACTAGTTTATTGTATGGAGTGTAGAAGTATAAAGATGACCACATATTGAAAAAATGTCCACATATGAAAATACATTTTTATTTGCCAATTTACTTTCTTCACTATTAACGTATTAGTAACGAAACAAGAGTGATTCTTTCATTTTTTATTTAGTATCCTATTCTAATAGTTTATAGCAGCTTTTAAAATTCTTCCATTTGCTACTGTGGTTCTTTTTATGAGCTATCCGCTCTTTTTAATATACTGAGTTGGTACTCTACTCCAAAGCACTACTTCTAGGCATCTTGCGGATTTCCGGCCGAATGAGAGCTACAAACTTAGAAAGATATGGATGAATGAATTTACACAGATTGTAATATGACTTAATCATATCTGGGCGTCACTATGTTAACTACATACTCTTTTCATTTAAATTTTATGTTATTTTTAACTTGTCTTCTAATTGAAAAAATTAAATAGTCCTTATGAAGGAAATACATATTATTTGTAGTATATGATTATATTCTAGACAGTTTTATTATATAATTTAGATAGACAAAGTATGAATTTAATAAAAAATTAAATTAAACTGAAAAATAAGTACACACCTCCTATCACCAGTTTCTGGGTCAGTAGTGACAGCAGCAGTCAGACCAACACCAGACGAGCCTCGACCAGTTGTTGTAATAGCCCGAGGTGCCGTCACCAAAACGTAACGTAGAAGCTGTGACTTAGCTACTGAGGGATCACCAATTAGAAGTATGTTGATATCTCTGGACAAAAAAAAACTACATATAGTACTTTTACTATAGAGTATTTCAAATTTCCTCTTGATTTTATTGTAGGTACAATCATGTATGAAAAAGTTATATGTAATTATTAATTACATAATCAAATCCTATTGACAAAAATTTTGTACCCAATAATAATAATAGCATTATCATCATAATTTCATGCACACAAATGGATTTTCAATGTTTGCAATTATTAATAAAATAATGTTTATTTATAAAAAAAAGTACCCAAAAAAAATGGCATAGACAAACAGATAAAGAAAGTTGCAAGCTGTTAGTAGTTAAAAAAAATATCTCACCCTCTCAACCTAGTACCATTGGGCAGAATCTTCTCCATTCCTCCAAGTAACTGGCACAAAATAGCTTTTTTAATATACTCATGTCCGTGAATAGAAGGTGCCAGGGACTTACTTAGAAGTTCAAACATGTCATTTGTTGCCCTCTTTGCTAACCTTTTGCATAATTTTATATCTTCTATAGTAATATTAAGATTCATGTCTTTGTTTATTTGAGTTATGTTGTTCGCTATTAGAATTGTTCTGAAAAAATTATATTATATATTACAATAATATGTCATAGAGGAAACATTATTAATATATATGTGAAAGTTCTCTCCAAATATAGCTATTTTTGAAGAAAAGTTTAATCTTTGTTTTATTTGATTATTTATTTAGTATATTGAAGCCAAATACTGTTATCACTTTCTATTACAACAAATGCAAAATATTGTTATCATTTAATCATCAAATCAGTGTACCTGAAAGTCCCTGCAGTAAAACTCCCTTGTTTTGAGGGCAAGCATCTGTAATTGCCCACAACCTGAACTCTGTCCCCAGGCTTACATTTGTCGACCAGATCATCATCGCAGACCACATCTACACTCCGTGGTAATTGACCAGCTGGGGCCCTCTCTGGCATTTCTTGGACAGTTAGAGTTTGATGATCTTTATACCGTGATAAGCCATATTCAGTTTCTAGTGGATTGCCTTCATCATCCTGTAATATAAATTTTATTTAATAAGTAATTTATTTTCATCTTATTTTTCAGAATATATCCATATTTCAAATATTTACTTAAAAAAATATTGTCAATATGATGTTTTCTAGCAATTTCAAACTTAATAAAAAATATTTACAGATTATAATGAGAAGGTTATTGTACCTTTGTAGGATAAAGCGCAGAAGTAGGAAATGCTTCAAAAGATGTTAGATCGGTATACTTCCTTTCCATCACTTTTTTTGTAGTTGGACAGTAGTGCACACTGCGCACAACCTTTGGTCGTACTAATGACACTCTTGTTACTATCCCTTCCACACATATTAGATTTCCTAAATACCTAAATGTACATAAATTTATAATAAGTATAAAACAAGATAAAGAACAAATATATTCTTATTTTACTTCTTTTTAATACACATATGATATAAATAATATTGTAATTACCCTGAAGTTAGATTTCTAGGTGTTACATGTTTTGTACCAAAGCTTCCAGAAAAAGCAACAAAAAATTCTTCCTGTTCTTTGGCGTACGTTGGGTCTATAGAGGAAACGTATTCTTTTAAAGCTCTTTGAAATGCAATTTGCTCTTCAAATGCGTTCTCCAACAAAGTTCTTGATCTCTCTGGACTTTTTCGTCTCAGATCATTTATATTAACAACGAGCCGTTTACTTTTTTCTCCTATCATTTGCTTAACCCTTTCTACGTATACCCCTTGATCTTCCTAAAAAATAATTAAAGAAAATCATTGAAATAATTATTTGAAAATATAGTACTGTTAGGTTATGAAACAACAAATTACTTCATCGTCTAAAAATTCCAAGTACTCTCTTTGGAGATCTCGTAAATGCTGGTCAAAATCACCATCTTCCATTGTTATTAACTGAATATAGTATATAGAACAAAGATTAGTGTAAACTTTATTTAAAACAAAAGTTAACTATACACAACAAACAACTTTGACAATTTAATAAAGTTTGGCGCCAGAACTCCAAACGGAATTATTGACATTTGATAGACAGATGTATTGGAAGAACCTAATTTGCGCTTCCGTTCAGAAATAAATGATAATTATTTACCATTCTGAATATAAGATATAAAGGCTAAAATATTTTATGGGTTTAGTAACTACTACACAATAAAAATACTTCGAACGGATTTAATAACTTATAAAATATATTATAAAAATTATTAAACGTATATTGTAAATTTCAAATCATTTTATTATTAAATTCTTTTAAAAATAAAGTTTATAGTAATATAAAAATTACATGTTTAATCAGCTTGTAATTTTGTATGTGACATTTTTTATTGCCATTGTCAAAGCTCAGTTTCTTTTTGTCAATATTATCAATTGTCAAAATTGCTTTTTAAAATTGTACCTATAATTTATTTGAATTTACACATAATTAATATTTTAATAAATAATATTTTATTAAAATAATAATATTTACCTTACGGTCTTTACATAACGTATGGCCCTGTATTTGTTATAGCAAAAGATTTATGATGGCGGACCAAAATTCAAATTCTAACCAATCTTCAATTTCAAATAGTAAAGAAAATCAGCGTAAATTAAAAATTTTAGCATTCCACGGATATCGGCAAAATGGTACTCTTTTTAAAGGAAAAATAGGATCATTTAGAAAAGCCGTTTCGAAATATGCTCAGTTGTTTTTTGTGTCTGCACCACATAAAATTTTTAGTGACGAAGGTGGTGGCGATGAAGGTAAAAATTCTGAATTATTATTCTATTTCACCAGTAATTTAGACGTTACTTTTGTTTGTCAAAGACAGTTTCAAGTAATTTCCATTAACTTTATAAAATAAAGTTTATTAGATTACTATGTATGGCTATAAATTAAATTATACACTATAAATAACCTAAGATAATAACTTTAAGAAAGTAATTGTACTATACACATTTTACATGACAACTCTTTAAAATATTTGTAACATTCCTACACAATATATTATTACTTAACATTTTTATTAGATGGAAGAGCATGGTGGTTCAATGCAGAAGACAACTCCTTTAGTGGAAAATGTCTTGGAGGACCTGCCATTGGTTTTGAAGATACGTTACATCTTATACAGCAAGTTGTGCAGGAACATGGCCCCTTTGATGGTTTTATGGGATTTTCTCAGGGTGCCTGTTTAGTTGGACTTTTAGCAGCAATGCAACAAAAAGGATGTTAGTAGAAAAAGTATAGTGTCATTATAAGATAAAATGTGTAAATTTGGAAATTCTATGGCAATGCTAATATGATTGCTACAAAAGTAATATTTAAAGTATAACATTTATTAGAAATCTATTCAATTGTTAATTATATAAAATATTTTTTTGTAATTTACAGATTTACGATATTCATTTAAATTTGCAATATTTGCATCTGGTTTTCGCTCTGGGAGCTTAGTTCATAAAGGATTTTATGATGAAGATATCAATCTACCCACACTCCACATATATGGAGAAAGTGACTCTATAATTCCAAAAGGTTAATATATTTTTAAATTTAACTATATTTACCATTATAGGTTTATATTGACTTCAAATCTCACTCAAGAGGACCAAATTTTTGTCAATATTTAATAATAGTCTAAAGTGGGGCTTAAAATTTTGCCACCCATAAACCATTCTTTGCTAAATAAGCTGAAATTAGTTATTATAGGAAATATAAATTTGTTAGGATTTTTTAGCATATTTAATATAATGTACAGAAAACTATGTAAAATATGTATACATAATTATAGTATCTCCAATATAATTTTAGTTTGATGGCACACATATCCATTATTATTTATACTTTGCAGAAATGAGTGAATCACTCATCAACTTGTTTGTAAAGCCAGTAGTAGCTGAACACTCTGGAGGACATTATGTGGCATGTTCTGGTGCTATTAAAGATTCATACTTGGATTTCTTACATGATAGATATCAAGATTTGATAGAGGAAAACAAAGATGAAGATAAAAGTTCATAAAATAATTGACTTAATATTTGTAAATAATAGTTAATAAAATGAATATTGTTTAATTTTCTTTTATTTTGCTAACCTATGTCCAAAATTGAAAATTGATTGTAATTTAATAATCAAAAATAACTTTTTATCTTTGGCAGTACATAGAAAGTACGATAGATTTTCCTTTACAAATATATATATATATATATATATATATATATATATATATATATATATATATATATATATATATATATATATATATATATATATATATATATATATATATATATATATATATATATAAATAATTTAGCAAGTAATTATTACATTTAATACTTAAGATTTTAAAACATAGGACATTACTATTTTTAAACTGACATTTGCAATAAAGTGACAAATAGACACTTGTAAACAAATCATATAGGTTATGTTGTTACTTTTTAGCACATTTCTTATCCACTTATTAATTAATTAACTTTGAATATAATTTTATCATAAAAATATAACATTGCTGTAGATATCAAGTGTGGCTTAAACTTAAAATGTGGCGACGATATTTATTATGGTTCGCTCATGAATATGTTGATTTTCGATATGCGGTAAGCTTATTTGACTTGAATACTTTCTTAATATTTTTCTTTATTTATTAATAACATACATTTCTTATTTTTTACTAGGAAATGCAAAGCATTCTTTCCGTGCTGAATATTCCAATAAATTTTATTGAAAAGCCATGTATAAACAAACCATATTGGGTGGTTGAATTACCATCAGAAGATTGTGTTAAGAAAATTGCGTCAAGGTCTGTCTTATTAAAAAACTGTATAGAACTTTGGTCTAGAGCTAAAACAGAAGATCGTTTACACGATAATTTAAAAAGAGCAATAGAAAATGCAACTGGAAAGTGGATTATATCTGAAAATACATGTAATGTTAGTAGTGATGGCCACATATGTCCCAGAGAACTATTATTAGCATGTACCGATAAAAATAAATCTTTTAAAGTAGAAGTGGAAACATTCTGTAAACATTTTACTATGAAGGAAAAAGTTGATAAAATAGAGGTAGGTAAAGTAATTTATTTTTATTTAATAAATTTATATCAAGTTTAATATGCATTTGATTTCTATTTGTGTGGCTTTAATATGTGTGTTTTACTTTCAGAAATTTTATTATTTACCAATGAAAGGTTCAGTAAAGTTGAACAAACCTGACATAACTTTGGCTTATCTAGAATTTTATGGTGTCGACCCCAACAATGTTCCAGAACAGCCACATGACTTGTTTTTCGGAAAATGGGTAATTAATACAATGCTTTTTTATTTTTATACATAGACAATATTCTGGCTTTACAATTGTCATCCTATTTATTCATTGTATGTGAAAATTTACAAGCTCATTAATACTATAACAATTGGATAGCATTTCTTGCTTACAGTTAGAATAAAACAGATTTCTTCTGTATTAGCAAATAATAAATTTATTTTAATGCTCACAAATTATTTTATTGCAAGTTTAAGTAACATTTATTAACACTAAACCATTGTGAAACTATAGGTGGCTGACGGCCAAAGAGATCTCATACATACACATTCACTGAAGAAAAGACAGTTTATAGGAAACACAAGTATGGATGCTCAGCTATCAATTATAATGGCAAATCAGGCTCAAGTTACATCTGGAAATATTATGCTAGATCCTTTTGTAGGATCAGGGTCTCTTTTTATAGCTGCAGCTCATTTTGGAGGTATATACTTAAATCAATTTTATATCTGATGTAGATTTGCTATAAACACTTTATCCCTCGTAGCAGGGTCCCTTGTAGCAGTGAGAACTTTGCATAAAGACATCTTTTCAGAGCAGAATAATAGTATTAATACATTCCGCAGAGTATGTTTGCACTAACAACTGTCAAAGAAGAAGAAGAAGAATAACAAGTTTTATATGTTGCAGCTTATGTATGGGGTTCGGACATTGATTTTATGATACTACATGCAAGATCTCGACCTACTCGTGTCGGGCAAAAGGTAAAACAATGTATGTATTTATTGGCTTTTGGTGATGTTATATAAAAATTACTGTTATTAAATTGTATTACTTTTTATATTTACTTGTTGTACTTAATTTAAGAATGCAGTATGAATTAAAATTCATGCCCATGCACAACCATGCCCATGCCAATCACTCTAAGCAACTAATAAAAAAAATGGCTCCACCTAATATCATCATCATCACAGCCGTAGTTGGACATCCCTCCCCCAAGGATCTCCATGACGATCGCTCCCGCGCTACCCGCATCCAGTGGCTTCCGGCGACCTTGCCCAAATCGTCGGTCCACCTGCCACCGAGCGTCGTCCAGTTCGTGGCCGCCACTTAAGAACCTTTCCGCCCCAACGGCCATCGGTTCTCCTCGCTATGTGTTCCGCCCACTGCCACTTTAGCTGCGCAATTCTTCGAGCAATGTCGGTAACTTTTGTTCTCCTACGGATGTCATCATTTCTGATTCTATCACATAGAGAAATACCAAGCATTGCTCTCTCCATTGCACGCTGCGTGACCTTGAGCCTTTTTATGAGACAGACAGACTCGCTTCCGTAGGTCTCCAATGGCAACACACACTGGTCAAAGACTTTCGTCTTGAGACATTACAGTAATTTGAATACGAAGATTTTTTGTAGTTTCCCGAATGCGGAAAGCATACGGGAAACCACAAAAAGTCTTACGATACGATACGATACGATACGAGTTGGATTCGACAAGAGATCTCTTTCTCGAAGTTAGACTTACCTAGCTGGATTGCTTGTCCCAGGTATACGTAGTGGTCAACAACTTCGAGTGTAGTGTTCCCAATATTGACTGGAGCAAGAACAACATGAGTGTTTAACATAATTTTTGTTAATCTTATGACCTACTCTTTGGGAAACACTATTGAGATCTTCGAGCATTGTGTTGAGGTCTTCTATGGTCTCAGCCAGTAATACTATATCATCGGCAAGTGATATTTAAAGTATAACATTTATTAGAAATCTATTCAATTGTTAATTATATAAAATATTTTTTTGTAATTTACAGATTTACGATATTCATTTAAATTTGCAATATTTGCATCTGGTTTTCGCTCTGGGAGCTTAGTTCATAAAGGATTTTATGATGAAGATATCAATCTACCCACACTCCACATATATGGAGAAAGTGACTCTATAATTCCAAAAGGTTAATATATTTTTAAATTTAACTATATTTACCACTATAGGTTTATATTGACTTCAAATCTCACTCAAGAGGAACAAATTTTTGTCAATATTTAATAATAGTCTAAAGTGGGGCTTAAAATTTTGCCACCCATAAACCATTTCTTTGCTAAATAAGCTGAAATTAGTTATTATAGGAAATATAAATTTGTTAGGATTTTTTAGCATATTTAATATAATGTACAGAAAACTATGTAAAATATGTATACATAATTATAGTATCTCCAATATAATTTTAGTTTGATGGCACACATATCCAATATTATTTATACTTTGCAGAAATGAGTGAATCACTCATCAACTTGTTTGTAAAGCCAGTAGTAGCTGAACACTCTGGTGGACATTATGTGGCATGTTCTGGTGCTATTAAAGATTCATACTTGGATTTCTTACATGATAGATATCAAGATTTGATAGAGGAAAACAAAGATGAAGATAAAAGTTCATAAAATAATTGACTTAATATTTGTAAATAATAGTTAATAAAATGAATATTGTTTAATTTTCTTTTATTTTGCTAACCTATGTCCAAAATTGAAAATTGATTGTAATTTAATAATCAAAAATAACTTTTTATCTTTGGCAGTACATAGAAAGTACGATAGATTTTCCTTTACAAATATATATATATATATATATATATATATATATATATATATATATATATATATATATATATATATATATATATATATATATAAATAATTTAGCAAGTAATTATTACATTTAATACTTAAGATTTTAAAACATAGGACATTACTATTTTTAAACTGACATTTGCAATAAAGTGACAAATAGACACTTGTAAACAATCATATAGGTTATGTTGTTACTTTTTAGCACATTTCTTATCCACTTATTAATTAATTAACTTTGAATATAATTTTATCATAAAAATATAACATTGCTGTAGATATCAAGTGTGGCTTAAACTTAAAATGTGGCGACGATATTTATTATGGTTCGCTCATGAATATGTTGATTTTCGATATGCGGTAAGCTTATTTGACTTGAATACTTTCTTAATATTTTTCTTTATTTATTAATAACATACATTTCTTATTTTTTACTAGGAAATGCAAAGCATTCTTTCCGTGCTGAATATTCCAATAAATTTTATTGAAAAGCCATGTATAAACAAACCATATTGGGTGGTTGAATTACCATCAGAAGATTGTGTTAAGAAAATTGCGTCAAGGTCTGTCTTATTAAAAAACTGTATAGAACTTTGGTCTAGAGCTAAAACAGAAGATCGTTTACACGATAATTTAAAAAGAGCAATGGAAAATGCAACTGGAAAGTGGATTATATCTGAAAATACATGTAATGTTAGTAGTGATGGCCACATATGTCCCAGAGAACTATTATTAGCATGTACCGATAAAAATAAATCTTTTAAAGTAGAAGTGGAAACATTCTGTAAACATTTTACTATGAAGGAAAAAGTTGATAAAATAGAGGTAGGTAAAGTAATTTATTTTTATTTAATAAATTTATATCAAGTTTAATATGCATTTAATTTCTATTTGTGTGGCTTTAATATGTGTGTTTTATTTTAAGAAATTTTATTATTTACCAATGAAAGGCTCAGTAAAGTTGAACAAACCTGACATAACTTTGGCTTATTTAGAATTTTATGGTGTGGACCCCAACAATGTTCCAGAACAGCCACATGACTTGTTTTTCGGAAAATGGGTAATTAATACAATGCTTTTTTATTTTTATACATAGACAATATTCTGGCTTTAAAATTGGCATCCTATTTATTCATTGTATGTGAAAATTTACAAGCTCATTAATACTACAACAATTGGATAGCATTTCTTGCTTACAGTTAGAATAAAACAGATTTCTTCTGTATTAGCAAATAATAAATTTATTTTAATGCTCACAAATTATTTTATTGCAACTTTAAGTTACATTTATTAACACTAAACCATTGTAAAACTATAGGTGGCTGACGGCCAAAGAGATCTCATACATACACATTCACTGAAGAAAAGACAGTTTATAGGAAACACAAGTATGGATGCTCAGCTATCAATTATAATGGCAAATCAGGCTCAAGTTACATCTGGAAATATTATGCTAGATCCTTTTGTAGGATCAGGGTCTCTTTTTATAGCTGCAGCTCATTTTGGAGGTATATACTTATATCAATTTTATATCTGATGTAGATTTGCTATAAACACTTTATCCCTCGTAGCAGGGTACCTTGTAGCAGTGAGAACTTTGCATAAAGACATCTTTTCAGAGCAGAGAAATAGTATTAATACATTCCGCAGAGTATGTTTGCACTAACAACTGTCAAAGAAGAAGAAGAAGAATAACAAGTTTTATATTTTGCAGCTTATGTATGGGGTTCGGACATTGATTTTATGATACTACATGCAAGATCTCGACCTACTCGCGTCGGGCAAAAGGTAAAACAATGTATGTATTTATTGGCTTTTGGTGATGTTACATAAAAATTACTGTTATTAAATTGTATTACTTTTTATATTTACTTGTTGTACTTAATTTAAGAATGCAAGTATGAATTAAAATTCATGCCCATGCACAACCATGCCCATGCCAATCACTCTAAGCAACTAATAAAAAAAATGGCTCCACCTAATATCATCATCATCACAGCCGTAGTTGGACATCCCTCCCCCAAAGATCTCCATGACGATCGGTCCCGAACTACCCGCATCCAGTGGCTTCCGGCGACCTTGTCCAAATCGTCGGTCCACCTGCCACCGAGCGTCGTCCAGTTCGTGGCCGCCACTTAAGAACCTTTCCGCCCCAACGGCCATCGGTTCTCCTCGCTATGTGTTCCGCCCATTGCCACTTTTGCTGCGCAATTCTTCGAGCAATGTCGGTAACTTTGTTCTCCTACGGATGTCATCATTTCTGATTCTATCACATAGAGAAATACCAAGCATTGCTCTCTCCATTGCACGCTGCGTGACCTTGAGCCTTTTTATGAGACACATAGTTAGCGGCCACGTCTCGCTTCCGTAGGTCTCCAATGACATAACACACTGGTCAAAGACTTTCGTCTTGAGACATTACAGTAATTTGGATACGAAGATTTTTTGTAGTTTCCCGAATGCGGGCAGCATACGGGAAACTACGAAAAATCTTACGATACGATACGATACGATACGAGCTGGATTCGACGAGAGATCTCTTTCTCGAAGTTAGACTTACCTAGCTGGATTGCTTGTCCCAGGTATACGTAGTGGTCAACAACTTCGAGTGTAGTGTTCCCGATATTGACTGGAGCAGGTACAACATGAGTGTTTAACATAATTTTTGTTAATCTAATGACCTACTCTTTGGGAAACACTATTGAGATCTTCGAGCATTGTGTTGAGGTCTTCTATGGTCTCAGCCAGTAATACTATATCATCGGCAAAACGAAGGTGTGTAAGGTTCTCGGCGTTGATGTTTATGCCGTATCTTTTCCAATCCAGAAGCTTAAAAATATCCTCCAACGCGACAGTGAACAGTTTCGGAGAAATAACATCCCTCTGTCTCACAGCGCGCTGTAGTTCGATAGGATTAGAGCTCTGGTTCCGTAATCGGACCGACATAATCGCTTTTTCGTATAGATACCTTAACACTTCGATGTACTTATAGTCTACTTGGCACCTTTGGAGAGACTGCAGCACTGCCCAAGTCTCGATCGAATCAAAGGCTTTCTCATAGTCCACGAACGCCAAGCAAAGTGGCAAGTTATACTCTTCGGACTTCTGTATAATTTGCCGCAGCGTATGAATGTGATCTATGGTGCTATAGGCTTTCCGGAAACCGGCTTGTTCGGGAGGTTGGAAGTCGTCGAACCTGCTGGTGAGACGATTCGTGGTGACTCTTGAAAATAACTTGTAAACATGGCTCAAAAGTGAGATTGGTCTATAGTTCTTTAAGAGAGTTTTATCACCCTTTTTGAAAAACAGAACAACCTCACCTTCACTCCGTGCTTTCGGCGTTTTCCCATCAAAAATGACGGAATTAAAGAGGTTCTGGAGGACTTTAAGTTTCGGCCTGCCGCCTTCTCTCAGAAGTTCTGTAGTGATTCCGTCTCTACCTGGCGCCTTGTTGTTTTTAAGTTGTTTAAGAGCCATACTAATCTCAGACAGGTTGACGTCCGGGGTATTTTCGGTGTTGTGGCTCTAGGATCTTTAGCCAAGACATCAATTGATGCTAGCGTGGAGTACAATTGTTCATAGAAACTCTCTATCTCCCTCAAGATTTCAGATTTCACTCGATTCTCAAGATTTCACTCACAAACAATGCTACCGTCATCAGTATATCTTTTGCGAACACTTTAGAGCCCTGGTTTCGCTCAATAGCCTCTTTAATACGATTTGTATTAAGCCGGCGAAAGTCGCGTGTTAAGGACTCAGAGATCCGCCTATTTAGCTGATCCACCTAATATAGTCCGTCAATATAATATATAAGCATAAATACAAAAACATAATTGTGATATTTTATAATTAACAATACAATAATGTGAATACAGCTTATATTAAATATATACCACTTTTCTCTGCATTCTAATGTAATATTCAGCTTTCTGGCTGAATTCGTTACAGAGACGCGAAGAGACGAAGAGAGAAGAAGCTCGACTTTGTATGGTCACAGACGATCCTCAATATATAATTAAATTTTAAAATTCTGACTGTAATCGCGATGTTTGTGGGTTCGATTCCCGCTCGGGGAAAATGAATTATTTTCACTTTTCTCGCTCTGGTAAGAAAATAATACGCGGCGTTAAGTACCGCCACTCAACACGCAATGTCTCGAATGGTGGAAAACGGGGAACGGTGTCTTAACACTAGGTTCCTTCTGCCTCCCACGCTATGCGCAAGATATAGCGTGAAGCTAAAAAAAATACATTATTTTAACAAATTTCTAGGTACGTACAAAAGAAGAGAGTATAAAGGGCAACATGAAGCAATATAACACAGAGTCAAGGTATTTAGATGTTGTTGTAAGCGATTTTTCCCTACCAATGTGGAGGGATGATTTGAAGTTTGACGCTATAATTACTGACCGTGAGTATTTACATTAATTTAAATTACAGATTATAAAAATATAAATCTAGAAAATGTGAATTTATTATCTATGGACATTTTGTAGTTATTTTCAAATAATTTCCTTTATGTGTGTACTACCGACACATGTACATTATCGTACATTATTAACTTATGCGATAAAAGCGAGTTGTCTTTTGTAATACACTTTTTTATTTGTTCAGTTTCTAGCCTTATCCCATTTTTTATTTATCCCCTGTATGGGAGAACATACCGTATAGACACTGATCTCGAGACAATGCGTGTTGAATGGTGGAATTTAATGCCGCCCTTTTTTTTGTTAGAGCGGGAAAAATGAAAATAAATAATTTCAACAGATAGAATCCAATCCACAACCATTGCGTTTACAATTAAATACTGAACTACGATGGGCAACTTTTTTTAGTAAATATATTTTATAATTTAAAGCTCCTTACGGCGTACGAGAGCCTACGGAAAGGATTGGAATAGAAAGAGACAACTATACATTGTCAGACGAGCACCTCGTTAACCATGTACCATCAAAAGTGGAGTACGGGCTGGCACACATGTACAGTGATTTGTTGGACTTTGCTGTGAAACACTTGGAAATCGGCAGACGACTCGTTTGCTGGTATCCTATTGTTAGGTGAGATTTATATATATATATATATATATATATATATATATATATATATATATATATATATATATATATATATATATATATATATATATATATATATATATATATATATATATATATATATATATATATATATATATATATATATATATATATATATATATATATATATATATGCCGGAAACCAAATATCGGACAGATAATTGGCTTAGACACCCTCTGAGATGCTTAGACACCCTATATATATATATATATATATATATATATATATATATATATATATATATATATATATATATATATATATATATATATATATATATATATATATATATATATATATATATATATATATATATATATATATATATATATATATATATATATATATATATATATATATATATATATATATATATATATATATATATATATATATATATATATATATATTATATATATATATATATATATATATATATATATATATATATATATATATATATATATATATATATATATATATATATATATATATATATATATATATATATATATCTGTATCGGTTTCCATATAATTGCCTTTATGTAGGATGATATTTTAAAATAAATGGTTTTCTGTTTACATATATTGAAGCTTGTTCAGTCAAGTGAAACTAAAGATCATATTGAACTTGATTAAGTAGACAGATTTATGTTATAATAAATGCTTACTTTCGGTTAATGTTATAAATTTAACATCTAGTCTAAGATTACTATCTACATATTATATTATTATTAGTAGGTATTTCTCAATAATAAATACATAACGAATACTTTTTGTGTTTTAGAGATGAATACAGCGAAGAGCAGCTTCCGTCCCACCCTTGTTTAGAGTTAGTTGCAAATTCCGAGCAAGTGATATCCAAACTCACGGCAAGGAGGCTCCTCACGTATGAGAAGATAAGTGAAATGGGACCTGACATACATTTAGACTGTAACACCGGGACTCATAATTTCAGGTTATTTTCTATATCTATATATACAATTGCTTTTTATATATACATACTTTATAATATAAACTTATGTTATAAATTTGGTTGGAGTTACCTTGGGCACTTAGAATGTTGCAATTTTTTGTTATTTGTAAAATAAAATGAAAATGTAGAATAACGCTCTAAATTATATAAAACTTACGAAATATATATACTACGTTTAAAAAAAAATATTGATTCCATATCGATATCGCAAGCAGAGAGGTTTTATTTAGCATTTTTATTTGTTTTAATTGATAGCAGTACCATAGTTATTGGTAACAGTGTATTATTAGTGGCGAAATGTCCATATAATCCATTAGTTTGTACATCTTAATAAATAAAAAACTATTATTATTATTAAATAGCTAAAACTTATTCTAAATTAATTTTATTTGATGCAATACTCTTACTCAATTTTTATTTTATCCTAATTTAATTTATTTTTTATATTTTTATTCGAGGCCGGCTTACCTTTATAAAAATTACGCTCTCCGTAACTGCAATCTGTAGACTTATAAGTCTCTAAATTGCATATTGTATTTACAGCAGTCTTTAAACTTATAAGTATCTAAATTGCATATATCACTATTTACTTTAATAATAGATTGAATTGTTAAAGTAAATGTGACAGTAAATAACTTTAATTCAGGTGGGTTCTCTCTATATACATAGTATATGTAATATGCAGTATGTAGCTAAATATATTAGTATATAAATTGTCATATAAACGTTGATGATCAATTTTTTTTTTACAGAGATAAATACTTCTCAGTTGGAGAACAGACAAGAAAAGAGAGAAAAGAGAAAAAAGCTGAAGAAATTGCGAATAATATGTTTCGAAAATCATTGAATATATGTAAGAATACATAAAATAAAATAGTGATTTAGTTAAATAATAATGTTAGATAAATAATAAAGATTTTTATCTAAATGTTTAATTTTTCTTTTATTTTTTTATTTTGTTTATGTGTCATTCTATACTAAGAAAATAAAAATATCTATGACTCGAACCCACGTCCCTTGAATAAAATGACATCAAATCGAAATCATTGCTTTAAGTTTGGAAACATAAAAAAATCTCTAGGTACATAATATTATAATAAAATATACATTATATAAAAAAAATACAATAAATCAATAAATAATTATTGAAGTTTAAAATTTACGCTCTTAGTTCCTTTTACTCCTAGCCCTTTAATGGCGAAAAGTGCTCCCGAAGGCGGTATAGGGTCCGCCGCGCCAACAATATTCATACATGCTGTTGTAACAAAGAGAATATCCAGGTCGTCTCCACCGAAAACTACTGAAGTGACTTGAGGAACCGGTAAAGCCACTTTTTGGAGTATGTTCCCATTCAATGGGTCGATTTTTATAACACATGAAGCATTGAACACAGCGATCCATAGGTTTCCGTCGTCGTCTATGGTAGAGCCGTCTGGGAACCCCTCAATGTTATTTGCTTCAAAGTCGAAAATGTATTTAAAGTTCGCTGGAACAAATTTATTTTACAACATGTATAATGTATGTAATATTCGAAAATACGTACACGTAGGTATATTTTTGATTTCTTGTTTAACGAAAAAATTTTGTAATAATCTTTAAGAATTTGAACTTTAAAATCATATCATACCAAAAATTGAGTAAGTAAGACGAACCTTAATGTTAACTTGAAACGCGCTATTGTGTATCGAGATTGCCAACGACTTGCAGGTGTAAGTTATCCTGACGATGTTTTTTGCGTGTAATTATAGAATTTCGACGTCCATAGGTACGTGGAGCAAAACCTTTTGAACGCTTTTTAACGCAATTACAATGACAAAGTATTTAGTAAAATTTTTAAGACAAATAAGTGCAGAACACCATTTTTTCTAAATAATGCATTAGGAATAATAGAAATTAATAAAATAAATATTATGTAGGTACATGCACAGTTTTGTATAAATATACACATATATATGTAACAAAAATATTAGAAAACGTACGAAGAATGCGTATAAATATTTTAACGAGAGAATGGTAATTTGGCAAGGGAAAATACTATTTGTAAAAATCTATCATCAATGATTTCAAACTTGTAACAAGTGTATTAGAATTTCAACGTAGCTTGCTGTGAACATATTGCTTAGCTAGATTAGAGCGCATAGACGCGACGGTTTTTTAGAAGCGCGATCATATTTTTATCGTTTTCTTAGAACATGTTTTTTTTTTTTATTTTAGTATGGAATAACACTTTATGCATATGTATAGGTATTTAATACGTATAATTTATGTGAGAATTCATTAGAGGTTAACTATGCATATGCTTATGTATAGTTAGCCTCTAATGAGTTCTTACATAAATTTACGCGATATCTTAATTCATTTCAACTAAGCATAAGAGATTGTTTGAAATATGATTAAGTGATACTCACAAATGTGTCCTGTGTCAACGTTGTAGTCATATTTCCTTATATTCTTCTCCATGCTATCGGTATAATAAAACGCCTTCCTCTTCACATCCCAACATAGACCGTTAGATATCCCAATTTCACCGCATAACTTGTGTATTCCGTTATTATCAATACGGTAGAAGGAACCTTGGTTCAATTTAATTTGACCGGAAAGGTCTTCATAACCCATTGTTCCTGGAAAATGAAAATAGCGACAATATATTAAACTTCTACTTGTAGAATCGAACAGAACATTTCGAGTTACCGCCAAATTATCGTAAGCGACACTTTAGGCGAAAATGCTTTTTTTTATCGTAAATAGTATTTTAAACTCTAACGGACCCCTCCCTTTAGCCCTGTGCCCTCCAACAGTAACCGTTATAAAATTATTGAAAGTGCAATACATTATTATCGCAAGTACGTTCAATTCAATTGTTTTAAATTATAACGTAAGCGACAACAAGCATTTTTATTGTGCGTGCCCTGCGATCTATGTTTTGTAGCACTAGCGACATACTGTTTATCGCAACCGACATAGGTGATGGAGTTTAAGGCGCCTACTATACACAAACTGTCGTGACATGTTTATTTTTAGGCGAAAGATTTGATGATATTATATATAATTATCACGTTTTCATCTACTAATGTATATTTACCTTAAGAATTTCAGAACATATCGTTTTGTATTTACAGTATGTTGATCACTTGAAAGTAACTAAACCACAATCATAATTTCGTAATATATTAAAAACTGATTTTAATGTCGGATTTCATCTGCCTAATAAAAAAAATATGCTTTTTGTCAGAAGTAAAAAAATTTATCACCTGGGAACAAAAATAAAATTGAGCAAAGCACTGAATATAGAAATCACAATATTTATAAGACCAAAAAAATTACAATGTCAGCTACATTGTAATTTTTTTGGTCTTATACAGACTCCTTATGCGGAAAAAGTTCTCAATACTCCTCATGGTAAAAGTATGACCTTATACTATTCAAAAAAATATGCATACTATAATAAAAGTATATACGAAAATGGCACAATGGATGAATAGTTACATGTGGGGCGAAAAAAGTACCCATACTGTTGTTAATCTATATTCAGATAGCTGTGCCGTGCAAAACAGGAACCGTGCAATGATGTCCATGTTAATTAATTACTTCACTAGCAATCACTCAATTAAAATTAACTTACCTTGCACCTGGATACACCAGGATGCCTGTTAATTTCATTCGTAGCACAGTTGAAAGTTTTGTTCGTAATAAAACAGTATGGGCTCTTTCCGAGTGGCTAAGTACGATTATAAATGCGAGACAAAGTCCTAAAAGCTACATTGTAAATGTTTTAAAGTATTCAGATTTCTTGACTTGGAAGACCTTTTCACAAGCTTGATTGCCAGCTAAATTTAATATTAATTTTAATTTATTAACAGTAGTTCATAAAAATAATTCTATTAAATTAAACAGTTTGATCGGATTAATCGCGTATATTGACCTTATTTTTGGAAACCAAGCAATGTATAAATATCGCGAAAACCAAAGAACTTATTACGTAAACCAGTACGGACTGAAAAATAATCCTGTTCATTTTCGATACAGTTTTTTTCGAAGACCGTGACAATTACGAAATAAATATGGATTTCATCATCAGATCGAGAACAAATAGTGCTATTGTCAAAAATTACTCACGTCTTAATACGTCGAGGCTCTCAAAATTTATAAGCTGATTGATCTCATGCATGCACTTCAAATGCTTAATATAAATAAATAAATATAA
This sequence comes from Dione juno, assembly GCA_037127375.1. Classification (NCBI taxonomy): domain Eukaryota; kingdom Metazoa; phylum Arthropoda; class Insecta; order Lepidoptera; family Nymphalidae; genus Dione; species Dione juno. The sequence goes on along the minus strand of JAXRJS010000022.1, from coordinate 411,795 downwards.
ATTTCACATATAGGCGAACACGGGGGAATCAGAGCCACGGGGTAATAAGAACCACTTTAGTTTACGTGTATCTGAACAGGTTTGATCGTGTAACATAGAAGCACGCGGGAGAGGTACGTATCGCGAGTTTGTAATGCAAACGGACCGCACTCTTGTTTTTCGGCTAATTGATCTAATTCTTTACGATTTTCCAGGTATTGAGTATTAAAACTGTTTTATGGTAAGTATCTCCTGTTCTTAATTGTAGATTTATCATTATAAAATAACGTAGAAAGATCCAATAACGTAATAGACTTACTATATTTTGATAATAATGTGAAAACTTAAAAGTGAGCATTTGGGGTAGTTGGAGTCAATTGGCTCTTTTTTCAGATGCCTCGAAAACGTGACTGAATTACGGTGAAGTCTCATTGAAGTCTGGATGCACAAGACCTTGCTATCAATTGATTTGATTTAATATTCCGTATAGTAATTTGCAAAAAAGATATGGCAAATTAGAATTATCATATTCTCATCTTGGAAGACATTTGACATAGAGAGAAGATATTTGACATGAAAGAAAATAGAGAACCAAAAGGTAAGGGTAAAAAAATTATACAAGCAAAGAAAAAAACACTAAATAACTAAATGAAAAAGCTAAAAAAAATCCTATTTAAAGACCATACCAGCTCAAAAGATGAATCAGTCAATATCCAGAATATCTGCGACGATGATGCAGACATGTGCATGATTTGTTGAGAATGTGGAAAATCTAATGAAATGTGGTATAGATACAGGGACCTGTGGTGAGTGGGCACACGTTCATTGTTCAGGAAATTATTCCGCCAAAGTTTAGTAATTTTTGTACCAAGCAATAAGTAATGATTTATTTGTATTATAAGACTGATTTTGCATGTTCGTAAAGATAATATAACTACGTTTAACACACAAATTATAAGCACATGTTAGAAATGTTATAGGTTTATAATTTTTGTTAAATATTCCAGTCCTGGTTACCATTGCCCCGGTGGATCTCATTACCCCTATCGCTCGTTCTAATTATCCCATATTCTTAAGCAATGGGAGCCAATGACACTTTTATTACAATTGAGTAGAAATATTTTATTTCCTTTTTTTTAAATTCTGTCATAATAAGATGAACGTGATTAGTGATACTTGCTACTAACGTGATTACTGGTAATAGTGATAGTAAAAAAAAATTTAATCTTTATTAAAAAACGATGTTTTTCAAAAGATATAGGAGCTTTTCCTAAGTGGCGCCAATTTCCCCGTGTTCCCCTAATACGAGTATTTCACCTAAAACCTTTTAAAATTAACTATTTATTTATCGATATTCTTTCTTCGATTATTGAACTATTGAGAGATATTTTCATCGTAAACGCCAAATGACTTTAGATTATGATAGCAAAAATAATGTAAGCGACATAAATAGCATAAATACTTAACATTTTAGTTATTTTTTAATTATATATACAATATGTATAAAAATAAATGCTGTATTTCAGTTTATTTGCATAATTATTATTAAAAATATTTAAAAATACCCACTCCTTTAAAATTTGTGTTTTGTTGGTTACGCTAAAATGGTGGTAAAGGCTCGATTTTATTTTTACGCTTATATTGTGGTAGGTCACTAAAGAAACCCTATAAAGTATATATTAAGATTTACGTAGTCATTGCGACTAGGGAAGTGGAATTAGAAGGTGTTCACCCGCCAATGTCAAGTTTTTTTTTTTTTCGAAAATGGTCTTGACAGCGACACTGGGCAGGTAACCGAAGAAAATGAAAATAATTCAAATACATTCTATTAGTAGGGGTACAACCTTTAACTATAACGCGTACCTATCTAGAAAAAGCACCTACCTATTTTTAACTTATTATGTTTGATAAAAATTGATATTGTGGTACTTTAAAGTGTAATAGTGAAGCAATTTACTTAAGTAGGTACCTACTCATGATGATTATTCTATTATTGTTCGTTGGGTGGCAATTGATAGTCAGAAATATTATATGTAATAATTATTTATTTTATTTAATAATTATTTATTTTAAGTAATAATTATTTATTTTCGTTTGGCTAGCTGACGAGGGAAATTTTTTAAATTTTATTCTGTCACAATTATGGAATTATAAAAAATTGCGACAAATGTTTATCTATTTATAATTTTTATGATTCTGTATCTGAAGTCAACCTTGTTATCCATCTGCCTGTATGTTAGTCAACTAAGTTGTATTTTTTTTCAAGATTCAATGGAGTTTGTGGTAGTAATAAATGTGGACCTATGCCTTATACACATCGTTAATAGTTACAGAGATTTGATTCTACAGACTGTTTTTTGACATCTGTAGTTATATCTACTAAAGGTATATTTACCTTGTTAATTTATCCTGATAAGCAAGCAAACAGCAAATATTTTCTATAAACAAATTGAGCCTAAGTTATAAGCATATTTATTTACCTGCGTATAATCGTCCCATAGGATCGGCCTTGCCATCGTTGATTCGGCTCGGCGGTTCCAAATCTTTGTCGATCATGCCAATGTCTTTAACTATCGGGGCCGGGGTCCCTTCTTCACCATTCCATTGCACAATCAAAAATTTCCTCTCTATTCCAACTATAAATTTATCAAGTGTCCCCTCAACAGGTACAATGAAGCCTACTTTCCCATCTGTTAAAAGTAATAAATGTTTTAATAATTTAATATGATAATTTATTGTTGACATTTCAAAATTTATTGCTGGGTAATATTATAGTTGAAAATGAATTTGTTTATTTAAACGTAACAAGCGTTTAGGAGGTAAATAGTACATAGGTAGGTATAGCGCGGTTGTTATAGCAAGGGAACCTTACAAAAATTCAGATTTATGTATAGTATAACGTTGTCATTAGTTTTGTTAGCTAAAAAATTAAAAAAAATTGTAGGCTCGCGCTAGTTAATGCTTATTATTTATATTTTATAACAAGACAACACTAGTGCAGGACCCAAAAAAGGCACTGGGTCGGAAGCTTTTACTGTTTTGCTTGTGGTTAATTCAATAATAATAATTGGTACATAATATCTACACAATATGTCGTTAAGTGCAAAATCACTTACCCACTTTAGTTTTCGTGTGCTTCTTACTAGCGGGTATATATTTGTGTATCGTGCACCCTTTGATGTTAACAAAATATAAAGCTTTCTGCCGCTCATCCCAATGTGGACCCTCGCCTAGCTCGAACGATTCATCCAATATCTTTTCCACTTGTACAGACATTTTTCACTAAATAGATACAAGATATTAATACAAATGCTCACGCTTACCTAAATCTAATTTAAGACAGTTTGTGATACGAGAAGAATATTCAAAGTACTATATATGGTAGATAAGTAGTACCTAAGCTTAGCGGATGTTGAAAGGCATATTGCAGCCAGTAACAAGATAAACGGTGCTTTTATAGTAGATGACCCAACCTATTAAATAGTCCAGTTCAATTTCTTATTTATTATTATTATAAATTGAACAATATAATGCATATTTATTTATATTAATTGTAAAGAATTTATATCTTATATAATAAGACAGGTATGCTCTATATATATACAAATTAAAATACTTATGTGTGGTATAGTCATATATGCCACACATAAGTATTTTAATTTGTTGATACAACTTCTAGTGGATACATTACTAAAACGAAAACATTTTAAAATATGTTAAAATAATATATATTTTAATTATAATAACCAAACAATTGTTAAAAGAACAAACGAAAACGCCTAACCTCTATTGTATGGCTTGTATACACAATACTTGTGAATTTATAGCAGATGAGAAAGAATGCTAACGTTGATAGCAGTGGCTAATTATATTATTCCACGTTATCTTTGCACTAGAACGACGCAGTGTCACCAAGTACGTACACGGAGTACGACTACTAAAGTCGTGTTCCACAACAAATGAAACAACTTCACTGAGAAGTGAGAACAAATAATAAAATCAAACCAAAAAATTACTCGCACTAAAGGCGCTTATAGATTATACTTTTATGATAACGTTATCGTCAGTGTATGTTTTATTTCTAAATAAATAATATTAAATTAATAATATTAAATTTGCTATAGTAAATCTTTATTATTTTAGATGATGCAAATTTAAAATGGCGGCCTGCCTGCGGTTTATATATATATATATATATATATATATATTATATATATATATATATATATATATATATATATATATATATATATATATATATATATATATATATTAATTACTATGCTTTTTATTTATTTTCTTCTTTTTTCCGTTAAAAATACGGAAATGCTGATATATAAATACATATATTTTAAATTTTCACAGTGTGCAGTTCACCTAAGCGACCCCCACCCCAGACAAGCGCTATCAACCGTAGTCCGTAACTCGATATAAGTTGTGTGAATAGTAACGTTGATTATATTTTTATATTACTTACTTACTTGTTACTGGCCGCAACGTTCTTTGCATGAACTTAACTAACTTACATAAGTACGTGCTACTACTTCTATTTGCCATCCGTTGTCATTGAAACTTGTCACAAGTAAACAGAAACACACTCTGTTGGAGACATTGCGTATTGATAACTCGACGCCACACTTAGCCGTACAAAAACATAAGTGTCTCTAAGTGGATAATCGATTCACAATCATTGCAATTAAAGTCAAACGCTGTATTTTTGCGCCACAATTTTGAGTCATTTTTAGCGTGCCATACCTCAAAAGGAAAAAATAAAACCCTTTATAGGATGGCTTTGTTGTACGTCTGTCTGTCAAGGTCATTTTCTCAAAATGCGCGTGGTGGTATCAAGCTGAAATTAATATTAAATATCCAGGTCGATAACCTCTTGGAGCATTGAAAAATTAAACCTCTAAGTCAACGCAATCACCAGATAAGAGCGTTATGCTTAATTTTATCTTCATTATACATATGTGAAAATCATCTGTAGTTTTGATGCAGATGAATAAATATAAACAATGGTTCCCTACATCACTCCACTCCAGACACCGTATCTACTGTCCACGGATGTTAATAATCTCTGAAGAGTAGTTGTGCGTCTGTATGTGTATACGTATGTGTCTGTGTCAAAAAATGATGTGTATGGATGAAGAGACGTATGGGAGTTGCACAATATATAGGTTCTCGCTTACGGCGGTCTATAGGTACTGTGACGTATTTACACTTTACGTCCATTTTATATACTTTCTTGTCTCTTGACAAAATTTCACAAGGATCAAAGTATGCAGCTTTGTAGTGAAACCCGTAATGTGTCTTTACGAAAAAAGACGTGGCTGCAGTATTCGAGGTCCTTGAAAAAACGTTTTCCGCTTTGCCTGGAGGTGCTGCGTAGGGACTGGTGGAATATTTTGAGTGGTGACTTTATGCCTGAAAATTCTTCAGACCAAGCAGTCACAGTGGCTCACCATTATCGCGATCGGGTGAAGCTTGTAAAACCTCTTTCAATGCACTTCGTATGCCGAGACGAACAAGTGGAAGCGATTCTGCCCAGATGTTGCCATCGTGGCAAATGATGGCGGCTTTCAGTTGCCTATCGAACCGCTCCACTAAGCCAAAGCTTCTGTGGTTTACGTAAGGCCTAGGAATCGTTGTATTGACGTTGCAGTACAACTCAGTACGACTTCCAGGGATTACCAGCCTCTTTATACGTAAAGAAGTGTGCACTGGCGACTGGCGAGAACATTTACATTTACGTTTGGGGCTTGGCCAGTTTCTCCAATGTGACGGGCATCTGCAATTTATCGATGCATGACAGTGTATCGGTCACGACATTGTCATGGCCTGATATGTGTTGTATATCGGTTGTGAATTGCGAGATGAAGTCCAGATGTCTATATTGGCGTGGAGAGCAGTTACTTTTCCTCACATTGAATCCGTTATACAGCGGCTTTTGGTCTGTATAGACAATGAAGTAGCCCCTTCATTTCACACTTCATAGTCTCTAGCATATGGCGAAAGTATTTAATACTTTCGTACATCGCAAGGTGCTCCCGATAATAAAATGAGTACTATACCCATAATGGGCCCAACTTGCGTAAGAAAAACGCTAAAGGCTGCCATGCTCCATCTTCTTGTTGCTGGAGGAATTCAAATATGGCCAAGTCAGAGGCGTCAGTGACCAGTCCAAGAGCAGCGATGGGGTTGGATTGTGCTAGAAGTACAGCCTCCCCCAGAAGAATCTTCTCTTCTTGCAGTGTTCGAATGCCTGTAAAGAATTTTCGTCTTTGTCAACGGGATGCAAAGCTTTGACTGAGCCTGTCAGTCAAGCTTTTTTATAAAACGACGCTAAAAGTTAAACATTACCAAGGACCTTCGAAGTTCCCAAACTGTTTTTGGAACGGGGAAAATCGTGGAGCGCCGGAGACGCACTTCGCCGTGTTTACTTTTTATTGAGTTGAATTTAAAGTTTTAAAATTTCATCTTAGTATTTTAATCTTAAAATGGTCTTAACAGACAGACAATAAAGTGACCAGACCACAAAGACCAGTTATTTTTTATGTACGGAAAAAAAATATTCATTTCAATTGTGTCTCATGTCAGAGTGGGCCATGGTGTTATGCCACCCTATAGGCTATATTTTTAAAATCTAAGCATTTCCATGTGTTTTGCAAGTTGATGAAAACAAAAACAAATATATATTGTAACATTTATTTAAATTAGATATAACTTATATTAACTAAGCCAATGTACATAGGTCCATTTAATAAGAACTAAATTCTACAGAACACCAAAATACCATATTTTATTAATTTTGGCAGTAACCACAATCTTAGAGCAATCCGGTGAAAAATATAACAATACATTTAATAATATGGATATTATATAAAATAAAATCCGATCTCATTTTAATATTTTGTTTGCAAAAAAACAACATTCATAATTTTTGTTATTAATAAAAACCAATTATGTAATAATATAGAGGAAAATAAAGCGTACAGTTAATTTGTAAATATTTTTCTATAACTTTCTAATACCAATACAAATTATTTTGATGCTATCTTAACACAATGACAGGCCTATTCCGACTGCTTTCCACCCTCACACAATTATTGAATTAAATTAAATAAGGTATATTAATATTATAACTAAATAAAATAAAATGTTTATATGTTCATCTTACAAATACATAATACAATTAATTATAGTATAATAATATACATTATTTTTTTGATTTTATTCTGTTATAGCTAGACTCAACATCAAGTTAGTCAAAGCCGGTACAGCCGGAGGTGATTGTACTTTCTTCTGTCTCTTTATAGCTTCAGCTTGTGCCCATTGAGATAATTTGTACACTTCCTTACGTTTTGTACTGCCAGAGGACTTATAATGGGTCAGCAAATTATTTGTAACCTGAAGTTTTAATTTGTTTTCATTATTTCAATTTTAATATACAGTTATTATAAAGGAAAATAATATTATTGCGGGAATGATTTGTAATTTGAGGAAAGTTTGTATTAGTTCTCAGATTAGTGTTTGGCTTGAAATGTTGTCTCCAGAAATAAATTAATTGGAGCTATTAAATTGATTGAGCATTTTATAGAAAAGAAATAAGAAACAATTTGGAATTATAACTTATTATTTTTTAAATATTCATAAATTTGAAAAAATAAAACAATGTACTTACTAAAAACAAACCAAGCAATGCTCGCATGTTGTCTGGATTTAGCTTCAAAGCTTGACAATAATAGGACTTAGCTAGCTCCATATTATCTACACCACCCTGGAAGAAATACTCATTATCATATAAAATATGTACAAAACTTGGACAGGACTTGTGATTCTTGGACGATAGTAAGTACTCGAACCTATTGAGCTATTATATGTATAGCATTGGCTGTAAAATTGTTACAATTACATTATATTTCTTGATTTTGAATATTTTAAAAAAGTATTACTACACCAGTCAGCATCTGCCTTTAAACACGATGGCTAGAGGTTCTATCACACCTGGGGGAGTTAAATATTTTCATGCCCTAGCAAGACAAAGCCCAGTGCCAGCCAGAAAAATCTTTAGCAGAACCAAAATGCATATATGCACAAACTATATTTACATATGTCTATGTTTGAATGTAAGTGTTCATAAATTACCATAGTGTATCGTATATCAGCATAACGTTGATGCATTAAGTGATTATGAGGCTGGTGGAGTATAAGTTCCTCTACGCAGAAGGCGGCCTTTGAGTACTCTTGAACTTGTAAATAGAATTCTGATAGCTCTTGCCAAGCTTCCATGTCAGACATGAACCTTAAATAAAAAAAAAAAATTAAGAAAAACGTAATATATTGAGGGTCAACACAAGAGTCTTCACCGCATCTGTCCATCCTCTTCAGGAATAGCAAAGATTCATTGATATCCAATTCATTCTACATATTTTTTTATTAATAAATTTGCAACAACCACAGTTTTCATTTTCTTTACATTCATTGTAATAAGTTTAAACTTTCTCATGTATTTTGACTTAATTTTTTTTGTATTTATGACAGACAAGAAAGAAAGAACCTAGTAAAATGTCATTCTAATCACTTCTTTCCAATCACATGAATGAAAAATATGATAACACACTTCCTTTTCCCACTTCTTCAATAAAATATTGATGATACAAATAACAGCTCAAAAATTAAGTATTAATTTTAGTCTACTAACTTTTTCAAGTAATCCACTAATTCCTTAATAGCTTCGTTAATAAGCCCTTGTGCTTTCAAAATGGCGACACGACGCTTACGTGCCAGTGAATTAGTTTCATCCATTTTTATTACACTGTCTAGGATTTCTAGGGCTTCATCATACCTATAAATAATATATTCACAAGATTTTTGAAACTTATGTCATTTGCTAATACCAAATTTGCTAATAAAAAAGTAAGAGAATTGAGTGCTAAAACATTTTTTTCGGCTAATTATTATGTGAAGGGTGGTAGCATCCAACTCTGGATCTGGACCTGAGAAATAATGAGAGTATAATAATCCCATTGAATGGAGATCAAACTCAAAATCTCCTTTTGACCACACTATATAACACTGCACCAACCACCTGGTGCTTATGACGTTTTGTCTATTTATTTCTGAACACTTTTTTGCACATCACAAATAATAAGAAAAATAAAACAAACAAAAGAATACATAGAATCACATGAGGTGTTGTAGTATTATATACTAGTACTAGATTATTATTAGGCTAGTTTAATAACTACTTAATTTAATGACCCTATAGTAAGATTTTACGAAATAATATTTAATAATTTAATTTCTTTTTTAAAGTTTTTATCTGTATTTGAATTTAAAAATATATATTATATTTACCTAAATGTCTAAAAACTTAACTGCAATAATAATTGTAAATATTTCTACAGCTTTAAAACTATAACAATACAACCAATAAAGTGAATAATAACTCTATAACAAAATATAGACTGTAAACTTAATTTGTTAATGCATCAAATCTGTAATAAAAGTGAAATTATAAGTACTTACTGTTCTTTTGCTTCAAAACACATAGCTTTGAATATCATAACTCTAAGGCTTTCTGGAAATTCCTCAGAGAGCATCATTATTGTTAATTTTCCTATACTATCAACACAGTGGCAATCCAATGCTGCATAAATTATTTGCTCCATTATAACATATTCTGGAGTTACAAAAAGAGGATATTTGTCATATTTATATTATTGTTATAAATTATTGTTGCTTAAAAAAAGCAAAGATTCTAATTTAAATAATAGTATAATATAGAAAAAACAATTATAAATGTAGTAAAATTCTTTATAAGAATAGTTTAATACTCACTTTCATTGCCCATTTTGGGTAAATGCTTCATAATAGCTTCATACATATATAATAATTCGTGATTCGGCCTTTCATTATTTTCACGCCATTGCCGTAATGTTTCTAAAACTTCTGAAATATATCAATGTGATTTTAGGTTAGGTAAAAAGATCGTATTAGTAATAAATATTTAAATTATCTTTATCTAATTCTAGAACGTATACCTGTGGGACTTAAATCGTTGTAATTGTAAGACATATTAAATTATGAAAAAATTACTAAATAACTTAACAAATATGAATATATTTAGGCTGTTTTTGTTTAAAATTGTGAGAATAGATCAATTCATTTAATTCTTTAAATTATAAAAAAGATTTCCTAATTCAGGGTGAAACTAAAACTTTGTCATATGTCATCTATATGATATGCACAGAGCATATTTACACAAGTGATGATATGTCAAAAATAAGATTTTTTTCTGAAATCAAGGCGTTTAATACGTTCACTATAGATAAACATTTATATTAACATTTTTTTACAGAATTATAAGATTATAGAACGTAATATAATATAGTATAGGTTAAATAATATAATTCTAATGTTTGGACTACTGAACTGAATATAAATTTCTAAATGATATTCCAGATATTTTTTTAATTTCAGCTCTAATTTTATGCGCTTTACACGAAATATTTATTATTTAGTAAGAAGATACACATCACTTTCATCAATTATTAAAATTATATTTTATAAAAAAATCTTCAATAATCATACTAATATAATCTTAATGAAGTGATTTAATTTATGTTACAGGACGCGTATTAAGCCAAAAAGTAAATATTTTATAGTGTGTGGCTGTGGCTTTACAGTTTATTGACACTAAATGACTACTTCTTTTCACGCATACATTGGCAGTTGTAAAATCGATCGTTGAGCACTATACTATAGTATTATGAAAGATATCATGTCGCAGAAATGGGACTGTCGTATATCGGAATATAAAAGATTTTGTGTGTGCCGTGAGCATTCTGTGGTGATGTGATGTGAACCTGTGATCGAGACGTCTGCAATATCACAATATGTCTGACTATTTGGAAATATTTTTAGAATTAGCGTAGTAGTAAATAATAAAAATATCTATTTTAAAGGTGTCCATGACATGGACTATATATGACACATATTATAAAGAGGTAAGCCCCGTTATTATGTTAACACTACAAAGGTATTCAATTCTTTCTTCTCGCATTCGACTTTTTTATATATCAATGGCCTTTATCTTGGACTTTTGTTTTCTTTTGTCTCTTATTCGCATGTCGAACGAGTTTTTGGTGTTTGTTCATGCGAAATCGTTCATTTATACTGACATAGCTTTATTTTGTCCGACAGATCGATAAGGAGTCGAGTTATAGTGAAGATATGTGTTGTGGGCCATTCGCCTTACGTGTGTATAGTGAATATGCGCGTGACAGCATTGAGGGGCGCTGTGCAAAGTGGTGCTTCGATTTAAGTGCGCCTTGGACGATATAACGTTTCACGCCTCGCCAGGGTTAACCTGCGCGACGCGTTTTTTTGTATATATTTATCTTATATAGAAAATAAACATGGATCAAAGAGTTCAGTGCCCTGTGTGTACACTGTATCTACACAGTGGGATGTCATTAGCATCCCATTTGGATACACATCCAAAAGATCAAGTTATAAAAGCATTATGTAGTCTATCAGCAAAAAGTTCTAACTTTGGAAGCAGATCTACCACACCAATGAACTCAGAAAGATCATATAGAAGCAGATCACGCACTCCAGCCACAGATGACAGTGGTCGCTGGGGCAACTCCCATCGTAATATAGATAATGATAGATATTGGAGGAGAACACCAAGCCGCACTAAATCTACTCCAATTTCAAATAATTCAAGAAATCAAACTCCAGACATAAGAATTGGTAATATTTCATTTGAAAACAATAACTCTATTAATAATTTCAGTCAGTGCTCTGATTCTTATACAGTGAAGTCTGATAAAACTCAGAAGACATATGATTCTAATGGTCAGTTATCAGTTTCTGAATTTGACCAACAATATCCTTATTATGGAGATCAACCTGAAGATACAGAAATAAAATTTTCAAGAAGCTCAGAGTATAGTGCACAGGTAGAGACTCCAAATAACTTATTTGCATACAATATGCCAGGAGTAAAGTTTCCACCAGGTATGATACCACCAGTGCCTAGAAGAAGTGGGGACTTTACAAAAGTGTTACCTAAACAAGGAAACTTATTAATGAAAGCAAATATGAGTGGGATGCAATATATGTCTCCTGGTGGGAAACCAATGCATGTAATGATGCCTACACCACCATCATTTATGCAAAAGAATATGCAAAATAATATGATAATGGCTAGAAGTATGCCAGGTTCACCAATGCTTGATCCAAAAACAGTGCCCCCAATGAATCCTCTTAGTAGCCAATTCAATCCACTGAATGCTGGAGCTTTTACACCTGGGACTACTGTTGTCACACAAAACTCTCATATAATATATAGGGAGATGGTGCATAACATTGATGGTAAACCTTTTCCATCAAACATGCCACCTGCGCGTAGAGGCCCTGAAACTGTTACAAATGTAGCTCAAAGTAGTTCCATGTATCAAAATGTAATGGTAGTTGACCAGTATGGCAACACATCATGCATGTATTCAACGCCTCAACATCTGCCAAAACCATGCAATCCTATATTTAAAGAAAGAATACCAGCACACATGCGAAGCATGACTAATAAAGCTTCCCAAAGTCTGGTCAATGATACTAATAAAACATTGATTATTGAAGTCAGTCCTATGTCAGATAGTCAACATAATGAAGAACCTCAAGTTTCTCGGTCACCTCTACAAAAAATTCATCACATTAAGAGAAAACTTGAAAAACAAATGTGCGAGTTGAAACCTGAATCACCAGGATCTAGTAAAGGATTGAAAATTCTTAGCAATATTAAAGTAGAAGTTCCTGTACAACATCATAAAAATATGCTTAACACTGTTATGGATTTGACTGGTTCAGTTGATTCTGATTACCCAGATCGTTCAGTATCTCCAGAGAAGATATTGCCAGATTTAGATGAAGATCCTACAAGTATAATGGATGAATGTACTCAACGATCATGTATAAGTGTAGATAGTATAACTTCAAATGCATTTACTGGAATAAAAAGTTCCTCTAATCAATCTTTTAAAGATTCTTCATCTAAATCTATCACTGTAGAAAATAAATTAGATACAGAATTTTCAGACAGTTGTCCAGTTCCTGATCTTATATGCAACGAAAAACCGTCTATATCTCCTTGTAGCGAATTATCTGAACAGGGAGATAACTCAACAGAACACATCTTACCATCACCTAAACCTGAAAGTAGTCAAACATACCAAAGTTCTTTATGTAATAGTAATGATACTGGCAAGAAACCAGGTAAAGCACAAAAGAATAATCTTTCTAGGCTGAACAGTATTTTCGTGAAAAAACATAAAAAAGTTTTGCAAATAAAAAACCCTAAATTAGAACGTTCTCCTAAAGTTGATGGGGGAGAGCAAGAACCGAGAGCATCATCATCGTCAACATCATCATCGTCAACATCATCATCTCGTAAATCACCAGAAAATTTCTCCATGACAAAAATTCGCCAACCAGATTTAGTTGAAATTAAACCTACTCTACCGACAGTTGATGTTGATAAAATTAAAGATAATGATGTCGACGATCGTAACGATTTTGACGCAAACACAGAGGAACAGTCAATGGATATTGAACCAGTCACTCCGTCCAATGTCAATCATTCTAATGAATTTTCCAATAACGGGTTTAATATTTTGGTTCAAATTAAAGAAGAAGTGAATTCCAGTAATGAATTTAGCAACGAAGCTGTGAGATCTCCTGCTGATATTGCTCCAATGGAGACACTTAGGCCTATTAACGTGATCAATTATAGCAATATGGCGGATTTTGACGATGATTCCAATCACAAGGAGCTGTTAGAATTAGAGGCGACGTCTAAAAATAAACAATTTGTGTCTATGATGAACGAAAACTACTTTGGCGATAATATTTATGCAGATTATTTTACACCTGACAGAGGAGACACTTTTGAAGCTCAAAAAGAATCTAATTTCAGTAAAGATGTAGCTAAAGACGCGATGTACGTTTGGGGCGAGCCATCACAAAAGGAGAGTGAATTTGTTCTGCCGAATTTCATTCATGAAAGTTATAAAATAGCAGATAATGGTATGGATTATTCCGACGTTGGCGCAGGGGAAGAGCAGGCGGATGGGGATAGAGCTGAAAAGGACAGCAAAATAGACGTTTTAAGTGAAGGTAGAAGTGAGGGTGAACCGCCCCTGAACATTTGTGCAGATGAAAAAATGCCGCCGAGAGGTGAACTTAGCGGACAGGAAAGCAATGGAGATATGGAGTCACCTTGGAGCGGGGTAAGCTTGGTGATTAAATTATCATTTATACATTAAATTTATTCACAATTTATATTCAACTGTAAGAGTTTAACAATAATTATACAATTAGCTACGAAATCGCGGTTTTTGTGTCAAGGTCGTATACGCGATGTAAATAAGTAACTCCTACTTCATAAAGATAGTCGATTTAAGGCTAATGCCGAAAAAAAAGAAAGAAACGAACTCAATATATTTGTTTGTGTAACTGGATTATATAACTTTTTTTTATTGTAATATTTTTATGCTTAAAATTCTAAGGGCTCTGAATTAAAATTTAAAAATTTTCATCTACGTAAGAAAAATGTTACACTATTTAAGCCTATATAAATTATTAAGTGAAAGCCTTAATTTTTTAGTAATAAAAAAACATCAAAATAGTTAATAATAAATATTAATAAAAAATTCTAGATGTATTCTGGAGTGCCGCCCGCGACTGAAGCTTACGATCTAATGGCGCGGGAAAGTTGGGTGTCCGACGGGTCTGACGTTGAAGTGACTGAAAAAATTGAAACTATGTAAGTAAAATATTTTCATTTGTTTCATTAACATTTCATATTTAAGTGATAAAAATATTAGTTTTTCTTTAATTATTTGTGTATAATTATTATGCATACTAATACTGAACACTAGTCTCATGAGATCCTTTCATAAGATCCTTACTTTAACAGAGCCATCTGTAATTATAATAACTGTTATTTTTAAATATAATAATGAAATAAGATTTATTTATAAATATTATGTATGAATTTAAATTACAGAGAAGAGGAAATTCCATTTCCGAAGCCACAACGTATGCACAATTGTGCTCAGTGTGGTATCAAGTTTCCATCGCTCAAAGAACTACGTGCCCACAAAGCCCACGTCCACGTTTTGCCGACTTGTTCGAACACAAAAACTTCGTACAGCCGCCTTATGACCGCAAGGACGATAAAGAAAGAAGAGAAACCCGATGAACATGTATTAACAGGTATTAATTAATAAAGGTTTATTTACTACATTACTCACAACTGCTATATGGGCTATAATCGAGTATCAATTATTTAATAAACAGTAAAAATTAATAATAAACTACCGAAAGTAGAAATAAATTAAATAATCGGCGCAGTGAATAATGCTCAACTGTCACGCTCGAAACGTCATAACTAAAGGAAAGGAAATTAAATAAAAAATGGTATATTATAAATGAGATTTTTTATGATCCATTTTGTACAAAATGAATTCAAAATCCCCATACTCTATAGTACTTTATAGTTTATATATAAATTCGCTTGTTCTTTGTAAGATATATATCTTACAAAGAACAAGTACTCTGTTTTGGTAGAAGAAAAGTAAAAAAAATCAATTGAAACATGATTATATTTAAGTCATTTCACATGTTATAATATTAAACGTTTTATTAGCAGCTTCATTCATTCATTCGTACTTGATTTGCTTGTATTCCGCATAGTACTGGATGGACAGACGAGGAAAACCTAGCGTTACGACACGCCATTCCCTATTTTCCGTCCGATTTTCCAAACATTGAGTGTCAATCCCAACTCCACGTCTACGTCGCACTTTGTCTACTAGAGTGGGAATATGAAAATTATAATGGTTATAATAAAAAATAAATACCATGAACATGCTGTCCTAATGAGCGTTTTTTTCACGATTAATTCATATATAAATATGATAAATAAACATTTTCAGGCAATCTTCTATCAATAGACTCCAAAGAAACAATAGCATCAGCTATGCTGCAAGTCTACCAGCAGTTTGAGGCGAAACCGTCCCTCGACGGTATTCTGAAGCAGGAGAACAAGAAGCGTCGCAAAGATTTCGTATGTCCTACGTGTAAAGTGGACCAGCTCACGGACGCAGCGTTCCATGCCCACCTTAAGACACACCCGTTGGAATGCCTTACTTGTGGCAAGTGTTTTTTCCGACGAGCGAACCTGGCATTACATGTGAAAACACATTTAGGCATAAAGAACTATAAGTGAGTTGTGCATGTACGTCCATTTCAAGGATCTATTGCTTGCTTAGTTCACACTACGTAATAATACTATTAATATGGGTACATACTAGTCATACGTGGCATTTGTGAAACTAATGTTTGGTGTCGGATTGATCTGTCAATACTAATATTATATATGGACATTAACTCATACATATATATTTACAATAATTAACCTATTGGCTAACCTTATGCAAGTATATCATGATATTTATATATGAAGGATATGAATTTTTGTATTATTTTCGGTTTTTGAATAACCAATTTCTTTCCAAAAAGGTCACTCTTATCCATTAATCTTGTATGTTATAATATCTTTAAACTACTTTAATGATAATATAACATACTATTATAATAATATATTATAAAATTAATGATTTAAGTCATTTTTATCATATATAATTGTAAAAATATAATATTTTATTTTACAATGGTATCTAAAATGACCACAAGAAAGCTCCTATCATAAAACAAGTCCTGCTATTTAAATTATTTATTAAATTTGATATATACTTTTAACAAAATTTTAGTGTATAACCCTTAAAAACTATTATATAATATTAATAATTAATATACATAATATAGGTTTGGTTTTCTTTGGTGTGCTTTCTTAGAGCTGGTTTTGGGTGGTTTTTGAGTGTTTTTGAATAACTTAATTTTTTATATATTGTGTGTTCATTACTCACTATAGAAAGACTGAAAAATTAAAAGAAAGCTCTCTATATTTGTTTATTTAAATAATTTATCAATGATTTCCATATTTGAGGATATATGTTTTTTTTTATTACATTGTCCTCAAAGTAGGTGAGATTAAAGGCATTTTACAAGCTTATTTTAATGTAGACATTTTCAAAGTGTAAATTGAATTTGTACCACTGTACCACTTTGCAATGTGGGTGTCAAAAAGAATAAGCTTTAAAACCTTTATGATATTGAAAATTACAGTTGCAAATAAGTTTTTACATATTAAATCTTCATCATTTTGGTACGTGACAGTGAACGTTTATAGTGTATACTGGGAAAAATTGAATCATTAAAAAAAGTATCCATAAATATATGCTATATTGCACTTGCACCTTGCACTTGCACTTGTTCATATAATAAAACAGTGGCACCCATAAAAATGGTGCATCTAAAATTGATAGCTAAACAATATTACTTTTTCATTATTGCTCTATTTGGTTTTAGCTTCATGCTGAATCCTGCATGTAGCGGATGTAGCTAGGTGGAGGGAACCTGGAGCTAAGGATACTCCGTCCCCCGACATTGGATGTTGAGTGACGGATCTCAACTCTTGTCTTTTTACCAGAGCGTCGAATATGATGATATTATAAAATTAAATAATTCTTTCTTCCCGGGTTGGATTGGAGCCCACGACCGTCGCGATAACAGTGGAGCGCTTTGCCGCTGCGCCTAACCTAAATTTAGTTACTGACCTATGTTATTTGTGTTCGTTAGTATATTTATGTTTTATACATTTCAGATGTGACATATGCGAGAAGCGCTTCATAACGCGCCAGAAGCTGACGGAGCACCACAACACGCACACCGGGCGCGCGCCCGTCAAGTGCACGCTCTGCGACGACACCTTCCGGCGGTACTCCAACATGGTGCAGCACCGGTACGGGGGACGGGCATTTTTTATCGTTAGCTCTTACGCTCTATCCAGTCAAACCCTAGTGGCGGAACTCAACGCCGTGTTCTGTATGTATTATGTTAGGTAGAAGGATTGCTGCGTTTTTGAATCAGCATAGATTTTTTTTTACCTTTACACATTGTTTGTAATATTATTGCTAAGAAACAATAAGACAGGAAATGGGAAAAAATAAAAAATACACATACATATAGTAAAGAATAAGGTTTCTATTAAAAACTTATTCTACAACAGACATCTCAATCTTCATCAACTCATCCCATATCTACAACATTTCAGAGACCGCCATCACTTCAAAAAGAAGTCGAAAGTACGCGATTTCGTCTGCCATTGCGGTGCCGTGTTCCACTCCCGGGCGAAGCTCCTCTGGCACAAGGAGACGCACGAGGACAAGCCCAAGGCGTGCCTGTACTGCAGCGACAAGTTCGTGCACGCCGCGAGCCTCACGCGCCACGTGCGGAGGTCTCACAACGAGCACTTTGCTGACATGCAGAAGGGAAGGGAGAATGTGCCCTGTCCTGTGTGCAAGCAGGTAGGTTTTATATCAATTTACGCGTTATAGTTAAATTGTAAAACTGTAGAATGTTATGCTTTTTCATATTAGAGTAAGGAAATGAAAGATGTTTTTCCCCCTGATTTTGTGAAACGGTTTTAGTAATCAATGGTAAGTATAGAGAATTAATGTTAAAATTACTTTATTTATTTACGGTATATTTTTTGAAGACATTATCTGTTGCATGGTGAAGCAAAACCAGAGCCAAAAAAGGCTGATATTTCAATTTATTATATATTTTAATTTTCTAAGTGCAGCTTCCAGTAGCATAATGGCGTTAAAGTCACATTTAATATTAAACTAATCACTTTTGTTACATTATTGTCAATGACCTGTTCCAGTTATACCTTCGAGCGAATCTACGAGCTCATCTCATAACGCACAGCGGCAAGCGTCCCTACAACTGCATTATATGCAACAAGGGCTTCACTACCAAGTGGAACCTCAAGCTACACCGCTGGACCCATCTCAGCCGCTCAGCAAAACCGTACAAATGCACTTTGTGCAAAGGTGCATTCATACGACACACAGAATATATATCACATATGAATGCACATAAATCCGTACGCCCCTATACGTGTAATTATTGCGGCTGCCAGTTCATAAGGAAGTACAACTGCCAACGGCACGTCCGTGAACACGAAATGGCGAAGAAATATGTGTGTAAAGTGCCTGAATGCGGAAAATCGTTTCACAGGAGTTATTACTTATCCGAACATATGAAAGTGCATAGTGGTGCGAGGCCGTTCTCGTGCAACATATGCGGGAAGACCTCGAGCAACAAGTCTAACCACAACAAACATGTCAAAATACATCACGCCAGAGAACCTGTGGCCACTGAGGCGTAAATCTGTGTTTAATAGTGCTGCCTTTTAGGAATTCATTTAATGTAATTTTCATTTAAAAACAGTGTATATTGTATAGTTAGTACATAATTTGCATATGATGGGGAATCTTTATTATATTGACATTGAAATAGTATATAAAGTAATCAAGGCTGCTAAATTATTTAATGTTGTTAGATAATCTCTTCAAATTGTACGTATGTATGTATGTATGTATGTATGTATGTATGTAAAAATGCAGCACTATTATTGAATATTCCAATATGGCTCTGCCACAATGTAAATATTTAGTTAAATTAAAATTTTATTGTGTAAATACAGGACCAAGTTTGCGTGTAAATTGATGGTGTTATGGCATTTTACAGTTTCATTATGACATTGTGACATGTTGTTGTGCGACGGGATGGCGGGTGTCTTTGTTTGCGTTCTGTTTGCTTTAAATTGTAATACTGATACTGAGTGAGCTTTAACTGAATTTGTATGAAAAATATTATATGCTTATGTTACACATAACATTAAAATTATATTTATGTTTTAGACTTTTATAATTCATCAATATTTTCAACAACTATACTACTACTGATTTGACTTCAATAACATTCAAGGTGGCGAGTGTCGATGGTAGATGGTATGCAGGTGTTGGTATTCATATAGCAGGGTAGGCAGGGGCAGGTTAACCGTAGGTAGAAGGAACCTAGTGTTAAGACACTCTGTTTCTCGCTTTCTGCCTTTCGAGGTATTACGTGTAGAATAGGAATGGAACCCATAAACAGTTGTCTCTGCGCCACGACGGTCCTCTGATAATAATATTAATAGCCATAATCAAAATGCTATAATATAAATTTTAGGAATTATTAAAAAATTATAGATGAAATTTTCATTTAAGACAATTCAGTGTCAGTACTAAATTATATTTCTATCTACATAGGTTGTGAACACTAAATGAGTCCTACGAATTTTGTAAATAGACATAGTGTATATGAGACCCGTTGTCCAGCAATATGTATAGCTAGTATTATAGTCAAATTAAATGGGCATTTTTGATAGTGGTACCCCGCTTTATATTATAATTTTTATATCTGTTTATATCTTTATTGGAGGGTTTAAGTAACTGTTGTAAATTTCTATCTTTCAATCGATTTTTTTTTAAATTTTCAAGTTAAAATTGAGCTCATAACTGATATTTACAATGTGACTGCTCAATTGTTATTCATCCATACTACATATACATCATTGTCCAGTCTCATAGACTTATTTAAATAGTTCCTACATTTAAATACATCTGACACAAGATTATACGTTTTGTATAATCTCGTGTCAGATGCCAACTGCGAGACAAATTATTGATAATTGTCATTAAAAATTATTTATATTATTAATATGAACAGTGAAATTTACTTTAAGAAAGTGATAATGCCATATGGTAGGAAAATGGAGAGCTGACATTTAATTCTATTCACTTTAACTAATATAGGAATTTGCATCAGTCTTAAGCCCTCATTGTATGCAATAGCTTTAATTTCTTTATAATCCATTGAAGAAAATTCTGTGAAAGCGTCGGATACATATCAATGTTTAATCTTGTAATATTAGATAGTCATTAAAATGAATTAATGGTTTTTCAAACATCTAAACTTTTGTATATCTAATTCTCTAATAATTGACATGCTAAAGAACCTTCTAAACTATTAGCTTTTTAGATTAGACATGTCTAATTGTTCAATGTGATTCTGAAACTAATGTATGAAATTCTCTACTAGGTTTCTTTATAAAATTATATTTTTAATACATTTGTCGATCGATATAAATAATATTATTAAGAAAATTAATGAAATAAAATATCTCAATGTTGGTAACTGATAATCAAGTTTCATATTATGTGTACTTCCATAGTTTTTAGGTGATTTCACAGGATTTTTTTCTATACAATTATATAAATATTGTATAAATACATATAAGTAATAAGAATTGCTCAAAAACTATCCTTAACGCCTCAGTAACTGTCCTGTACAGGTTCAACTTTGCATACAATTGTCTTTGTGTTTTGTGTAACTAAAATAATTACTACTAGTTTTGTATTAATTATTATTTATAGCAATAGGTTTATTTATTTTTAAACTTTATTTAATAGTTATATTTTAATTATATTTAATAATATTAATTGATAACTTTATACTTTTTCATACAAACGTCTTCCGCCCTTCAGTATGCAATGGATAACTGAGTTTAATATTAATTTTTATGTTATTGTTTGATTTATTTTAATTATATAGATTTATGACAGAATATACCATTCTATTAATTTTATAATTTGAATGTTAATCTTAAGGTCTTCAAATGCGTCACAAATCACGGGACGAACAAAAAAAAATGATGTATATATATATATATATATATATATATATATATATATATATATATATATATATATATATATATATATATATATATATATATATATATATATATATATATATATATATATATATATATATATATATCTCACGCTGTCTCACGTAAAAGAAAAATAAAACTTAAGTTAAAATTCAAAATTTGATATAAAAAAAATATGTTACATTTTTTGAACTTTGATAGAAGGTACATTTTGCATATAATTCTAACTTTAAATTATATTTAGTTAAGTAATATTTATAATTTACTTGGACCTTTCATAAAAATTAATATTAAACACCCAATTTGATACGACAATGGATGTATAAAAAGCTGAATTCACATTTATTTATATACTATAAACTCCTTGTGGAAATTGTATTATATATATATATTTTTTTTTAAACAATATGAATTAATTTAATATTTTGTATAGATCACTTTAGTTTTTTTTTTTATTAGATGCGCTGCGCTGAGCGAAGTTTAGAGTTATTTTAGCTTCATTAAATCACTTTACGCTTTCTCCAATATCTGTTTCAACCCAAAAATTGCATACCAGCTATGCTATAATTTACCACCATCTGCGTAAAATTTGCCTGAGACGCTAAAAATTTGATGATATGTTTACAAAACACTTGTTAAAAGAAATACTTTGGTCGACAATATTTTTAGGCTGTATATTTAAAGCAATTATATATATTTTTTATAAGTGGTGTGCAGAAATTGTGATGGCTTTTGTGTCTCCTGTAATGTTCACGCAGATGGAGTTAGCTGGTGTGCGAATTAATGTGTTCATTTTCACTTTTTAAAGGCATAAGCTGTTAAATTATTGCCAAATTTTATTATCTAAGTTATTATTACCAACAAACCGTTGTCCGTTGAATATACAAGAGCAAGAGCGTTTTTTGGGCATACATGTTTTTAGGCTAATCTAAGCTCAATCATGTCCGATTAATATGCCGGGGCAATGTATGCCACATGGTACTTACAAATACTATCTGTAAGAAAATCTTTTAACTTTTCAAATACTACACAAATTGATCAATACAAAGAAGTCCGCCTTAGATCTTTTCAGCCACAGGTTATTCAGTAAAAGAGATGGGAGATAAGTTTCAATGAGATGTTTGTCTCTTTTTTTGTTATAGTAATTTGAATGTCTTTATTGGGACATTTCATGTAAATTTCATTAATAATAATGAAATGAATAAATATATGGGTTGTTTTGATCTTTAGTAAGCGCAGCAAGGCGAAATTTTACAGCCATATTTAATATTTAAACCAATTGAATTGAATTGAAATGAATTCTATGAATTTGTATATGCTTTTTTGAACGCTTTTGTACAATGTCACAATTGTTATCAGGAGGATTTATAGGAAAAGAAAAAAAACTATAATTATAATTTTCTATATGTTATAATTTAAGAGGTCCCACCGTTTTCGCGAGGCGCAGTCCGTCTGTTTCCATTGATGATGCATAATTTTATTTTAATTTTTCTTTTTTTTATATGTGTATGAAAACACTTGTTGCCATATAAATTATAGGCGACTATGACGTTAAAATGTAGACGTGTGTAATTATAAGTGCATAACTAATCGATCTATATGAAAAAATCAACTGTGATTTCATTGAAATTTATAATTTATTGATATGTATTTGAAAAATTCAAAATTGTCAACACATTGTGCAATCCAAGGCCGTTTGTTGTTATTGTTGTTTATAATTTGGGAACCTGACGTCCACAAGAAGTTCTCTAACGAGTGTAGGTAAATAAAAAAAAAATAACTAATTAAAAAAAAAATATATTTATGACAGCAATAAATAAATATGTCCAAAGTGACATGAAATAAGTTTACAGTGACGGTGGACGTTTCGTTTCTTTTAAATAAATATTATATATTGTAAAATTTGTTGTGTGTCTTTATAAATGAATCACACCAGCTGTGTTCATACGATATTGTATTGTATTGTATTTATATATTATTTTTTTGTCTTCTATATTTTTAACATAAAACAATGATCTCGTAACTTAAACCGCAACAAAAGTTTGATTTTTGTTATTTATAGGAAAATTTCATAGCTTTAGTTCGTCATTGCTGAGCGCTCGATGAGCGATAGCATCCATCGGGAGTCGATGGTTTGTCGGATGCGTGTGTGTCATGGCGGAACCCTACTCGGTTATTAGTATGAATTGGTTATTTATTTTTAAAGTAATTTGTAAATATGTAAGGTCTTATTTTGTAACACGTGGGTCGTACACCAAAACTCGGTTCAGCGGGGTTACTGGACTGGACATTAGTGTCTGCAATAAATTTAAATAAGTAAATATTATTGAATTTTAATCAATTATCCCTTAAAATGTTAAAGACGATTTAATTTAGTTTTATGTTATTCATATTACTAAAATAAAAATAGAGAAGAAGCCAAAATTATTTGCGAAACATCAGTAAAGAGTATAAAATCATTATACTTATAAAAAATACACATTAAGCATTTTTTTTATGTAAACATAAAGAAAACTTTAAAATTACTTAATGTATCCAAAATAATAAATGAAACGCAATTGGCTCTCAGCCTCTATCAGTACGATTAAATGGTCCTATATTATCAATAAATTAATTATTTTTGTACAATTTGCTCTACATAAATATTTTTATCTAATTAACAAAATTACTGCCTGTGGTTTGATGTTTTAACTTTTTAGTAATAAATGCGAAAATGCCTGTAAATTTATTATATAAAATGAAAATGACCAAATATATGTTTAAATATACTTTTACTTACTATTTTAATACTGTAATTTTCTAGAAACTCGAAAAAGAAATAAGAGGCGCTCGAGGAGTAGTGGGTCACATGGGGTAACGAATTAGTTCCCCCGCTCCAATAAAACAAGTGCGAGGTTGACTCAAATTCAGCCAGAAAGAGAAGAATGGTGCATCTTGGCACTAGGTACTTTGTTTCTACTGAAAGATAGATTGATAAAACATTTGTTTCGTCTGAAAATCCTGAAACAACGACGTACTTATATAGAATATAAATATATTGATTAAGTATAGCATAATTCTGATACGGTCGACATGCCCTTATACCTAAGTATATGATGAGATGATTAGAAGTATGGTAAAGATGGAACTGATTCCATCTTTACCTTGGCTTATGAACTATGAGGACTTTCAATAGTCCGTAAATAGTCATGTAAAATTTGTTTCTTTTAACTTTTCAACTAGACTCCAAATTGACTGATTTGATTGAAGCCAAAAAAAGATCAAATTGTACCACCTCGAAATTTCCATACGATTATTATTATTCAATATTATCGAATTAATAATAACAAATAATATGTTTTATCATCTCTTAGTATCATCTATTTTTCTCGAGGTAGGCGGTAGGCCTTATGAACCTATATGGAGTGATGTGATAGTGGTATCATTGCATATTTCAATTGCGTGTTGGGTGGCGCACCTCAATTATCTAATCGGGTCGAGGGAATTTATACAATTTACTTATAAAACTCACTTTAAGTGTAAATATTGAACCAATTAAAATCTGAACACACACTCGTCCCGTGTTTTACGTAGCTACTGCGCTATTAGGGGCCATATTTGCGATAGTGTAGTATCGTCGTTATATTTATCATTATCACCCCATCGGGTTAGTGGCCTCTTTATGCGAACGTATTCTACTTATATTCAAACATCAATACAGCGTATCGTCTACAGATAACCTTGCGATTTTTCGCTTCTGGATATAGCAATTAAAATGAAGCATTTTATAATGTTTTACATTTAATGTTAATTGTGGTGGAATTTTCGTATCTTCTGCGTATTTAGTTCTATAAAATAAGATTGAGGCCAACATGACGCAATGGGTTTTATTCCCATTTTAAATTGTAACAGTTTATTATCTATAGAGGGTAGAAGTAAGGAGGACCATCTTGTGTAGGGGACAAACTGAAAAAGTAAATAGCTAATTATTATTGGAATACCTAGCGAAATAGCGCTAGTGTAGTTAGTGGAAATGATATGAATATACATGTTTTAAACAGAGTGAAGTGTGCTGTGTTGACTATATTCCTTGTCTGGCAGATAAATAACAAATTTTGGTTTCGGATACACAGTTTCGGACGGGTCTCGAATAAAAACCTCTGATAAAAACCTGTTTAATGTATCAGCCTTTATCTGGTAGACAGCATAAATTATCAGTTTACTATTTGACACTCTATCCATAACCGGTGAAAATGGCTCTGAGTATCCAATTGTAATAGTTTATGGTACCGTTTTTAAAATTCTTACACTTCCTACTGTGGTGCCACTTTAATCCCCTTTCAGTGGACACTTTTTAATACACTGAGTGAGTCGTCCTCACAATGCAATGTCTCCAATTCGAAAAAAAACCTCAATCTACGTCATATTACTTATATATTTTTTTCCTAAGTAGTATGATATATAGCTATTATTATTTATTGATAATAATTAATAAGTCTAGGTCTTAATACTATATATAAGTAATCTTCAAATTTAGATAAATACTAGAAGGTTAGTCGTTGTCACGCTTAAAAAAAGAAAAAATAAACAGTTACACTTTTAGTGACACCAATAACCGAATCGGGTCTTTACAAGAAGCATACTGACAAATAACGTCATACTTACGCACCGAGGGGTTCTCTAGCAATTTTACTGATTGTAGGTTAACCGAAACTCTACCTACCAGTTACTCTACTTAACTACCAGTTACCACACAATTTTATTTCTTGCTAAATTTCTCATTTCATATAATATGTGGCAAAAACAAAACATAAAGAGAAACGCTCATAATTTTTGATTGTATTTTGCAGTATATTTTTTTCTAATCTTCAAGGGATCTAGATATTTCATGTTCATTTCACGAACAGACGGACAACACAGTGATCCCTAAAAATAAGCTTTATGTTAAGATGTGCTGAGCTCAGATATTAAGTATATTAAATTAAAATATATTTAAAATAAATTGTTACAGAGGTACCGTTTTCAATTAGGCATAACTCAATTAGACCAAAGCTTTTGCTTGACCCTCTTCATCATCGCGTCAACAGCAACGACATGACAAATATTTACCTTATCTGTAGTTGGAAATAAGAAACCAAAATCCCTGTAGTAAATCGTTGCAGAAACTTATATAATCTACAATGTCCGTATAATTTGAACAAATGAAAATTAAAAAAAAAAACCGATATGCGGTTATGAATCTCCTTCTATGAATCTTCAAAGCCTTGCTTAAGAAATATAAATAAAAAAAGTACTGCACGTATCCATAGTGGAAAAATAACTGGGAAATACGTGAGAAAAAAATATCTTTCCTTCCCATATATATTATGTAAAAACAATCAATACCCAGTATATACAAATAATATTTAGGCTTAAATAAATATTTACATTTCAAACGCATCAAACGTGTGACCTCTGACGGAAATTTCGCTATTCTTATTAGATTCTATAAAACTAGATAGTTATACACAGATCAGGATAAATGTAAACATTGCGCTGATAATTATATTTGTTTACGTAAGCTCCATTCATTTTATTAAACATTAACTGTTAATAACTTCCATCACTATAAATATAAAAAGTATATTATTGTTTATACTTACATTGTAGAGGACACGTGTAGCCACTTCTTATTAGTACGACAGAGAAAGAAAAGAGGAAATTGTACGTTGCCCATTGTGGCGCGGTGGCACAGCATATGACCGTAACACGATGGCTGTGGGTTGACTAGGCGGGGCGTTCAGTTCCGCCACTTAACACGTTCGGATAAAAGAGCTTTATGATGATATAAGCATTTTTATTTTTTAATTTTCATTAGTCAGATAAATTTTATAAAATTTCAGTTTTAGTTTTCTTTGGTCATCAGTCCTTACTACTTATATTAGAAGCAAAGAGATTGTGCTCAATTCAACCTTTCCCTGTCTTGTATTCCAACACAAAAGCATCAAAATTCATGTTAAACGTAGCTGCAAAACTTTATACAGCAGCAATTATTTTATAACCGAATTATCATCGCTTAACATTATCTATAACATTTTATTATCTGTGATGTATTATCTATACAGTTATTAAGTTTTCCCGCGCAAACAATGAAGCGTCGTCAGGGTCTCGAAGCGTATCTCTGGGCCGAGCCACCGCCATATCATATCGCTATTTTGCCTTACGTCAAAACGGCTATATTTATTGCTCGTGTTATTGTAAAATCGGCATGGGTCAACGTGACACACCCTTCCACGTGCGCTTGTTATTATTACGTAAGAGATTAAGAGAATTTAATACGCAGTCCGATGTGAGATGAGCCGTTATGTTAACCTGAACGAGAAACCAGCTTACACTTTTTACTAAAATATATATTGATCGTTCAACATGTTCTTGAGTTATATGATCTTCACAGACGGACAGAAAGACAGACAGAGGGACAACGAACTGTTATATGAGCGTTCCGTTATTTCCTTTTGAGGTACAGAACAATAAGTATCAAATACTTACAAACGAATGGGATTTGATAATACCTGAAATATTTACTTTGAATTCATACTTTTCCAGCTTCTATTGAAAGCAATTCATGACTGGTGTGTAGTTCAACAAATTTAAATCCTGTCCTTTTGAGGAGTTCAGGATTTCATACATTACTTTTTTTTACTATTACCACCTAATAATTAATAAATGTACAATATAGCGAGATGATAAGAGGTACCAAAAAAATTTATATAACTGGATATATATTTTTTTTTCTTGAAAATCTTGTTCTTTAAATTACATTGCGAATTATATGAATGAATGAATCTGTATGATAATTGATCAAAAACAATTCCGTGTGAAATTGACATACTTAAAATGATATTCACTTAATTATTTAAGTTATATTACGAGGATATTGTAATCAATTGTTGTAAAATAAATTACATCCACTTAAACGATAAAATCACATGTGTTTGTGTCGTTGCATATTGTGCATATTTATTTGCTGCTATTCAATATATAACCTCTCCAAATCTAGTAATTGTGGTGAACATTATATTAATTCTGCCTACATTTCGTCGAAAATTGAAAAAGTTAAAGGCTTTTTGAGTCACCATGTTTTTTTAAAAAATAATCTTTCTTAAAGATCGAATCGAGTAATGCGGAAGCTATGCAGAAAATTTTACTTAATAATTCCAGCCCGATCGTCGGCCGCAAGCCGAGGCTCAAGTCCCGCAGGGGACGCTCTTGCCGCCGACGTTTCCTCTCAAGCAGACACGATAGTGCTTGCTACTTCTCAGGGACAGAGTACCCTCTTCCCTCCTCAACCGGTGTCGCTGTCAAGGCCAATAGGGCTCTGTTAGCATTAAAATAGAAATATATAATACTTTTTGGATAAATTCTTAGTATGCCCAAATATAAGAAAGAAGATGCTTCTCTAAGATGTCGTGTGATAATTGTTACACTGAAATGTAAGAAATCTTTTAAGTACAGTAATACCTCGGGTATTACTGTACTTACGCGTGCTTACGCGATAGATTGAGCAATAAACGCCTAAGTCGAGGTATAATGTTCCCTAAAAATAAATATATATTTTTTGTGATTGATGCCAGGAGCCAAAGCGAATAGCAATTAGGACAAAAAAATAGTTATTACAAACTTGAATTATATAAACATTAAGAAGAAAGCTTTTTCTGTCGTGAAAATTCCTTATAGTGTGCTAATGTGATTTTATAATTTTTTTTGTGGAGGAAATGCGCTCTAAATATTTGTCATTTGTGTATTTAATCGAACTGAAGCCTCCGTGAAAGTTTCTAATATTATTCCATGTTCTAATTGAACTAGATCTAAGAAACAAGGTCTTCTAGATCGTTCTTTTCTTGATTTTTTTATGACAATTGTCAGCTGACTGTCGCAATTGTGAGACAACTTTATGATGTCCAAACAAAATATGAATCAACGTGTATTGGGTAGCGTAAGTCCAGGTTTTACTGTATTTAATTAATCTAGTATCTAATTTAGCATTAGGAAATTAAATATGTATCTCATCTCTCTCTTGCCAAATGATTGTTCTTGGCAATTGTCTTAAAAATTTGCAAATTAAGCTCGCTACGTTAAAATTATATAAGTTTACAAAAAATATTTGTCTATTCTTAAGTATGGGATTAACAATTTAAAATAATAATCAAATAATTTTTAACCAAACATTTAAACGAACTTTAAAATTATACCATACTATATATACAAGCTTAAACACAAACACAATCGAATGTAGAAAATAATATTTTAATTACTTTAGAATAAAGAAAATAAAAATAAATGAACCAACTGTTTAGTATTAACAACTTGTTCATTTTGGAGTCGGTGACAAAGCTAAAGCAAGAAGCTGCAAGAGAAATTTATTTAAAAACCAAACTGGCACCGGGATCACTTTACTTTGTTTCTATCCAATGCTCAGCTTGCTTAATTGCTTAACTACTCCAAATATTAAACACTTAAGCGCAATCACTTACAATCTTATATAAAACAGAAATGTAGACTTACAGAAATTACTTATTTTTGAAATCGGTTAAAAGTAAAGCTAGTTATAATTTTATAATTTTTCATTTGGTTTGTTTATTTATCTTTGGTATACAAGTTAATATGAGCAAGCAAGAATTTGCAGTTGAGGAATTGTACGTTGCGTGAACACTCCAATAGTACACAACTAGTCTTAAACGTTTGAAGAATTATTCTCATAACTCTTAATTATAGTACATTATATTTCAAAGCTTCATGAAACTTGACTAATAGTTGAACTGTCCAGTATTTTAAAAACATAATCTAAAATTGCAATTGTATTACAATATCTATCTAAAAATCAATAAAGATTTTCTGTGTAGGTGTGTCGATAAGATATAATCAGAATGATAAAACATGAGATACAGTTAGCGTCATTAATCAACATGGGAGTCCCACAAGGGTCTATTTTTGGTCCTTTCTTCTTTTTAATAAATGTTTTACCATATCCAGTTGGAAGGAGCCATGAGACAGTATTGTTTGCTGATGACACTTAATATTAACAATGATTTCTCGAAAATAGTACATTGGGTTAGTGCTAGTTACGTACTATTGGACCGAAGAAAAACTAAATGAATAATTTTTCAAACGAATGATAACTATTGAAGTCAATGTACTCTTGAATGGTGAAGCCGTAGATTCTTTGAAGAAGAAGTAAAGCCGCTATTCTCTCAATTTTATCAATAAAAATTTTCGTATTTTATCAAAATCGGTTATTTACATAATATTATCGCACCTGTGACTCGATTGCATCAAAATCGAAACTGTTTTATGGGACAGTATGTACGCTTTTACAATAGGACACCAGATAATGCAAGAATTGTGAAAATACGTTTGTGTGGGAAAGGTTATAATGAAAGATTTTATAAATGATAACATACCTTGGGAATGAAACGCTCGCTCCAGTTTGTTTCAAAGGTACCATTGTCACTTATGAATAACTAAAACTTGTACATTACCAATTTAAAAAAAAATAATAAAAGCCCCGCTGAGTTTCTTCATCCGCTGCTTATCAGGCATAGGTGATACACTAAAACTAGTCGTTCTCACGTCTGAGGCATTCAATTTAGTGAACCGGTGGTAAATTATTATTTGACGTTCAGAAAATAAAGCTTGAATAATCTTCTTATTTTTTAAGCTAAGTAACGTCCACTTAAACGACAAAATCACATGTGTTTGTATCGTTGCATATTGAGCATATTTATTTGCTACTATTTAATATATATACTCTCTAAATCTAGTAATTGTGGTGAACATTATATTATTTCTGCCTATATTCCGTGCGAAATTGAAAAAGTTAAAGGCTCTCTCAGCCACCATGTTTTTTAAAAAATAATCTTCTTAAGGATCGAATCGAGTAATGCGGAAGTAATTTTACTTAATAAAGTAGCATTAAGAATAGCAATATATAATACTTTTTAAGTTGCTAAAAGTGCTTATGAAACTGGACTAGTAGTCGAACCGTCCAATATTTTATAAAAAAAAAAAATTGCAATTGTATTACAATATCCGTCTAAAAGTCAATAAAGATTTTCTGTGTAGGTATGTCGATAAGATATAATCAGAATGATGAAACATGAGATACAGTTGGCGTCATTAATCAACATGGGAGTCCCACAAGGGTCTATTTTTGGTCCTTTCTTCTTTTTAATAAATGTTTTACCATATCCAGTTGGAAGGAGCCATGAGACAGTATTGTTTGCTGATGACACTTCATTGATTTATTAAATAAAAAGAAGGCAAAATTAATATGACGATATAAACAATGATCTCTCGAAAATAGCACATTGGGTTAGTGCTAGTTACTTACTATAGAATCTAGAATAGTACTCTTGAATGGTGAAGCCGTCGATACTTTAAAGAAGAAGTGAAGCCGCTATTCTCTCAATTTTATCAATAAAAATATTAATATTTTATCAAAATCGGTTATTTACATAATATTATCGCACCTGTAACTCGATTGCATCAAATTCGCAACTGTTTCACGGGACAGTGCTTTTACAATATGACCCCAGATAACGTAAGAATTGTGAAAATTCGTTTGTGTGGGAAAGGTTATAATGAATGATTTTATAAATGATAACATACCTTGGGAATGAAACGCTCGCTCCAGTTTGTTTCAAAGGTACCATTGTCACTTATGAATAACTAAAACTTGTACATTACCAATTTAAAAAAAAATAATTAAAGCCCCGCTGAGTTTCTTCATCCGCTGCTTATCAGGCATAGGTGATACACTAAGACTAGTTGTTCTCACGTCTGACGCATTCAATTTAGTGAAGCGGTGGTAAATCATTATTTGACGTTCAGAAAATGAAGCTTGTATCTTCTTATTTTGAATAAAACTATTTCACTTTGACTATATTAATGTATAAATTACTTCTTATAAATTAATGATTTTTGTATTTATTGTATTAACTGCTGGCTTGAATTAAAAACAAATTATAGTTATACATTGAAGATTGAAGGGTACAATGGTACCCACTGCAGCTGCAGTTACCTTGGGCTTTTACTATGTATTGAGCTTTACATAACCCTTAGTTATTTTCATTGACACGTGGGCTGAGCCGTAGGTAAAGTTATTATTTTATAAGCAGATTGCAGATAAATTTAAATATATAGATATCTTATCAAATTATCTTAATATGTACTTACTTGTTAAGAACAAGTATTATGAAAACATTTGAAGTTTTACGTGTGTCATTGCACGTTCTTTTTTGGTTGGTTTGATTTGGTTGATTAAAATAAAACTAGATTAACACGTGGGCATAAATTTGACTTGGTAACAGTTAAAATAAAGGAAAATATCCATAGAAAAAAAAAACCGTTACAAACTTATATTTCACTAACATTAATTTAAGTTTGTCAACTTGACTGATATTTTTTATAACAAATATTTATTAAAAATATCAGTAAAGGTAACAAACTCATTTAATAACCCACAACTCTGAAGTATCGTATCTATATAAGCGGATGTATGTTCTAGAATAATAAAAAAGAATATAATATAAAGAATATAAATTATAAATAAAAAAGATAATTATAGATAGATAGAGAAGATAATTTATAAGATTAATATTTAAGATTATTTAGAGAACAAGTTAATTTCAGTCATATGATACGAAAATCATACCATGTTTATCGTCTGACGCAATTTTAATCACGTTTAAAGAAAATACTTTAATAAGTATAATATTCACATAATAAAAAACCTATTCGAACTTGAAATATTGTTATTAGGTTAGATTAGAGATTGCATTATAACGAATATAAATTAAAGAGGTTTTTGAAACTAAAATTATTTACAATTAAGATTATTTAAATGTCCATAAATGTTTTATTTATATTAATGGTATTAATTAATGAATATATTATTAATAGTATTTTTATATTACGTTAATAGTAAAATAAATATATTCTTTAAATGTGTATATACCTAATTTGTTTTATCATGAAGTTTCTTAGATATTATTTTTTATATCCGTTGGTATAAATTATCACACATTGTAGCGCAATTAGTATAGTGAATTCTATTTTTATTTATAGTAAAACTTTATTTAAATCACATTAAGTGTGAGTGAGTCAAAAAAAATGTCCCGCTGAGTTCTCAGGTCTGAGGCATTAACTTTAGTGAACCGGTGTTAATGTTTTGACGTTCAAAAAATCAATTATATATTCTTACTTTGTATAAAATTATTTGAATTTGAATTTGATTCATTACATATTACCTCTGTAATACATGGACAGCGGCGAACAAACTGATTTGGTTTTCGTTTAGTTTATTCATACAAAATGATTTCCGTTGTGCGTTATCAATCATGGACTTCTTTAAAATTCCTCAGCTACTCCCAGTTTGTTTCATGTTGAAATATAAGGCGGTGACAAACTTAACTGATAAGTTAATCAATATTAGTCAAGTGTCACAACAAAGTTGGCTCTCGACCCTGAGATGCACGCGTGTAGGTCCTTTCTTTAGCGTTCAGTAGAAACAATTCTTACTCTGTAACAGCATATTTAAATATCGAGCGTCACTTGGCATAAATTCATTCTTTTTGAAAAAACAATAGTTTTATATAAAATGTACGATATATAGAAAAATTTGGAAAAATTTTTTAGAATAAATGCGAAATTTCATTCCGCCATTCGAGCACATGTCTCTATAGATTATTTATTAGTAGAAATTGCGATCAGAGCGCTGATTTAAATTTTCATGCTTAACTCCTTAACTTAAATAAGTTTGTATTATACTGAAATTTAAGGTAGCTCCTCTAAAGGAGGCTAAATAATATCTAAGAAACTTCATAAAGACTATCTTTGACCTGACTTAAAGTACTCCTTCGCCCGATTCAGTATCCCGAGGTTTTTTGATGCCAATTTCGCTTTGCTCTCCAAATTACCCTTAAGTTGGACCTCATTCGAAATCTCAACCTCAAGAATCCCAATACTTTTACTAATACAAAGAGGAATGCCATGGAGTTTAGACGCTAAAGTGAAGGGGGATTTTTTGCGGAACGGGATTTTTTTGCGAACGCGGAAACTTGTGTCTTAAGGGGGTTAAATTGGACAAGGCCCACCCCACTCCGAGACTTGTTCCAAGGAAGACTCAATATTGGACACAAGTTGCAATCTCCGTGTCGTCACCGCGGCTCGAGAGATATTAGTCCGTCCATTGTAAAAGAATACATCAAGTTTACAACATGTCATATGCAGAAGAAACAGCGTGGTAGATAGCACTGAACCCTGGGATACTCCAGCATTGACGGACTTGATTTCCGAGTATGTACAGTCAACTATGACTTTTATGCTCCACCCATCAAGAAAACTGGTTACCCATTTGCATTATCCCTCAGGAAGTCCGTATGATGGCAACTTCGATAGCAGGGCTTTGTGCCAGACCCGATCAAAGGCCTTTGCGATATCAAGGCTAACTGCCATAGCTTCCCCCTTACTCTCAATAGCGGCTGCCCAGCGGTGACTTAGGTAAACCAAGAGGTCTGCAGCACTGCGACTGTGATGAAAACTATATTGTCGATCACTAATAAGCTGGGTTTCCTCAAGGTAACCAAGTAGTTGGGAGCTTATTACGCGCTCCATCACCTTACGTAGTAATGAGGTTATCGTAATAAGACCGTAATTGGATGGGTCTGTACCGTCACCCTTCTTAGGAACAGGGTGAGCTACAGCTACTTTCCACGAAGATGGGACAATTCTGGTGGCATAAAATAGGGAGAACAAGCGTGTCAGGACTCAACTCAACTTCGTCAACTCGGGAGCACACGTCTTGAGTACGATAGCGGGAATACCGTCAGGACCATTAGACTTGCGACGTCAAGGGAACAAAGAGCACGACGCACTGCGGTTTGCGTAAAGCGTACGTCTGGTATAGTGTCCTTGCACCTAGGATAGGATGGATGGTGGTTGTTTTCCCGTCGTCGTCGTCAATCACCAGGCAATGATCTTAATTTTTATAGGGGTAGTGAGTGACCTAGAAATCAATTGCATAGTCTATAGAGATCAATCTTCTATATAAGGCAAACCTGACTGACCGACTGACCTATGTATCAACGTACAGCCAAAATTACTGTACCTAGAAACTTGAAAATTGGTACAAGGGTTCCTTTCATGATGTACGGATTTTTAGAAATTCATCCCCTAAGGGGGTAAAATAGGGGTGTACATTTTATATGGAACTTTTTCATTTTTAGACCTGAAAGTATGATGATAGGTACATTAATTTTGGATTACAATTAAAAATGATCATGGAAAAATGGTGGGGTAAAGTTTCTCATTTCTGGACTTAACAACATAAAAATAGGTATACGAGGTCATGATTAGAAATAAAAATGATCTATTTAGGTGAAATGGACAAAATTCCCCCTAAACGGGGTAAAATGGAGAGATAATAAATGTTAAGAACACGTGGATGAAGTCGCGGGCAAATGTAAAGTTTGGTTGGAATGACAATCCTTTATCAGCTATATGACTTTAAAAAGTCGGAGTCTTGTAAGGTATGCAGAAAATAATAATATCGAGAAGGCTGGAAAAATCTTATCAACTTATCAGGATATTGAAACTAATGAAACGTTAACGTCAAGAATATTATGTTGTTAACGGATCTCGACACAAGTGTAAATTTTCGAGTAGTTCGAACCGTAGAAGATTTATTAAGTAATTCATAAATGCGAGTGATGCTTAAATAGCAAATTATTGACTCTCAATTCCTAAACGTGAATGGAAAAAAAGGAATACACATCTACAAGCGTTGTTTAAAAATATCTAATATTGTACACTAACATCATGAGATATATATTTTAAAGTATTCTGTCAAATAAATCTGATTTGCCGTATTTTGTTAACCAAAAGAAGCCGCTTAGCTCTTAGCTGATGCTTAAAAAGCAAATCAATTACTATTAATTAATATCTAAGAAAAAAGAATATACAATATACAACTATATAAAATTGTACTCTAACATCAGGTGATATTTTTAAATACAGTTGCGATGTTAAAAAACAATATTTATAAATATGTCATCAGCTTTAACTGGTCGTATCACCACGATTACTCGAGTACTTTTTAATTTGAAATATTCTTTATCACGAGTGACTAATGTGTGATGGCCGTCTTCATATATAATATTCAACATATAGAGCTAATATGTTTGTAAGCTGTATGGTAAATTATAATATTTACATATTCATAAATCTTCTAACCTTATGTTTCTTATTAGTGTTGGCATTAATGCCATTGAACCTTAGACTAATATTTTTTACATTTTAGATTTTTAGCATTACAATACTATTTCAGCTGAAAGTCCAGAGTCACGAGCACACAATTTTCATTTCTTTCTTACTTTAAATAGATTGTTATAGGCTATCGAATATGACTAAGTGATATATTGAGAAAATCCGCATTGAGATACCAATTGATAAAATACCATTTAATATAATGAATATACAGTAAGAGAGTTTAAGCCAGCCACTTTTTACATAGAACAATGTTTATTAATAACTTCTTTGGCAGAAGTATAGGTATAAGGTTCGTTTTGGGCTCAAAAATACAAAAAAATTATATTATATTATATTATATTGTATCTGTGTAGCTTTAAAATGGCGCACCTTAATTCACGTCTGGTCTCTAGTACTCTTAAAATTTTTATCTAAATGCATTTCAAATGGCTTTTCCAGATTAAAGTAATTAGGTAAGATGGGGTAAATCTTGTTAGCCCTGTAAAGAGGTAGTAACAACAACTAAGTACTTGCTGGTAGGGTGTAGGGTAGATAGTGGTCACTCACACACTGGTACTCGCGGCGCCACGACAAAGTTAGGTTAGGTTAAATTATTCAGTAAGAAGAGCAGGGAAGCATAACTACCAGCAAACGATCAATAGAGTTTGTGAACGAAGGCTCTTAAAAAAAAATAACACAAAAGCTAGAATTATCATCAATTAATTTCTAGAGCGTAATTGGTTTGTTAGTGGAGATGAGCGTCATAGCATTTTAAAGGCGACCCTACATCTGAGTCTCAAGTCCCAGGCACTGTTCTGAGCTCCTCTCTCTACAACGCGATGGGCCTGGCATACTTGTAAATCAATTTTTGCTATAGTATTTCCTTTATAGAGTTCTAAAAAAAGGAATAAAAGTCAAATAAATTGTTTAGAAAAATATTTATATTAATCTGGATTTTGTGGTACTCTTAAATAAAGCGCCAAAGTTGTATGTACCAAGGTGATCAAAACATACCTAGATGAGGTCCCAAGATGGGATGCAAATAGGCTTGACCTTCTTACAAAATGTGGCAGAACTTTGCATTAAGTTAAATATTTTTGTGATTTGTGATATTTATTACAATTATGGGATGGGATATAACCGTTAAAATTACAAAATTATATAATTTTTTTATTAATTGAAGCAATAAAAAATGAAATAGAAAACCAAAATATATATCACAAATTACATGAAAGCTGCTCTTAGTTTTCATATAATTTGTGATATATCTTTTGGTTTTCTATTTTATTTTTTTAATCTTTTGTGTATAATATAATATATATTTTTTAATTTTAATTTGGCGACAGTTACATTCTTCATGTAGACGTAACCGTCGAATAGAACTAGGTCAGATATTATTTTTTTTATCAAAACGTGAACTTACTTTACTTTAATTAAAAGATATAATGTTGAACGCGTGCTTGAAGTTTGAATGATAATGTTTTTTATAATGAAAATGATTGCTGAGGAAGTGGCCTAAGTACGATATTGAAGACATTTCTATTCTAATATGAAATTTTAACGAATAGACACTAAAAATGTCATGTATTGTATCATAAATACTTAGAAATAAATAAAATTTATAAAGAGATTTTTAAATATAAGAATTTATAATTCTTTAGTTAGTCCTTTTTTTCGTGGGCGCTATCATAAATATTTTGTAGTAGTGCGTATTCAATCATTACGCAGGGGCGTGGCCTAGGCTGAGTTTACATAAGATTCTATAAATAAATAAATAGTAGCAATAAATTAACGTTATTTTTAGTATTATTGCGTTGTTATTTGAGATAAAAAATATATATTGTTTCTGGGATCATGGGAATGGGGGTTTTGAATAGAAAGTTTAAAAAAAATAAAAATTTGTAAATAATTGATTGTTGTTATATCAAGTTATCGTGAAAATTGATTTTCACGATAACTTGAGATATCGAGTACAAATTGATTACGAAATAATTTTTAAGCATACCTATCTAATAAACATATCATATACACATTATAATTAGAGATAGAGTAGATATTTGTCTTAAGTTTCCTGTCTAATAAAGTCTAACCTAAATAGTTTTGTCTTAGAATCCGATATTTCTTATACAGATTTTATACCACAAAAGGTAGGTAGGTACAGAGCACGTACTACTATCTTGACGTTAAATAACCACAATAAATCCATCAAAATTCGAGACATTGCGTTGCGGAGTTCAACGCCGCGCTTCGACTTTGACGGGAATTTAAAAAATCCATTTCTCTAAGGTTGGTTCTGGTTGACAGATGCTGTCAGTATGACACCACCACCATGGCCCCTGGATATATTGGGAAAAAATTTCATCTATGATCTTGTACAGAGGGAGCAGTTTTTACTTACGTACTGCTCAACATCTTCCAATCTTTAAAAATTAGATTAACATATTCTATTTTCTAAAAATATACTGTGTATTTATAAACGTAAAACACAATATACACAAAAGCTAATTAATACTTAAAATATTTTTCTTACATAAGTAACAGGACCAATGATTGCTTACTCAACAGTATTGCATCAAATTAAAAGTGCTTATTTTGACTATATATTTACAATGATAACTTAAACTAAAACTAAAATAATTTCGTTGCAAATATATAAGTTTAAAATGGTATGTTAGTAGATATATGATTTTTATATTACTGATTTTGCAAAATATGTGACATTTGACCACAGATGTAATAAAGGACAAGATCATATTAAATAAAACTTGAAAAAAAAAATTAAAATAAATATAATCATTCAATTTCCATTGAATTTCATAATCTAATAGTTCAAGTTAAAAAGTTCTTTAACAATCAAATTGAGCCTTAATGTACTGACGAAACATAGCACTGTAAATATTATAAACAAATT
The DNA here is from genome assembly GCA_037127375.1 of Dione juno. Taxonomy (NCBI): domain Eukaryota; kingdom Metazoa; phylum Arthropoda; class Insecta; order Lepidoptera; family Nymphalidae; genus Dione; species Dione juno. The sequence goes on along the minus strand of JAXRJS010000022.1, from coordinate 371,884 downwards.
GGGAAATGTTTATTCATTATATACATTAGTATAAATGAAAATCACTTCACATAGACTTAGAATAAAAAGTCCAGCTAAAATATCAAAGGACTTTCAATAATGTATTTAGGATATGGCTTTTTATCATAATGAATCTGTAAGTGCACTTGTCCGTGGCACAGTCAGCAGTCACACAGCAGTCCGGGGATACAAGCTTAAAAATACAACATACCTGTTGAAAGATAGGGAAATATATTCTGTCAAATAAATTTGCTTTGCGGTATTGTGTCAACCATTAGAAGCAGCTTAGCTCTGAGCTAGCTTGAGAGTGACAGTACAAGTTTAATTTAATATAACATATAATATAAAACTCTTTAAATCAAAAATTTCGTACAACTTAAAAATGTGAAAAAAATGTCGGAATTACCATCGCGATAGCTCACGTCTGTTCTCTCAGAGAAAAAACCATGATGTTTTGTAAATAGTTCGTTGTTTTTTTATATAATTACCAATTCAATATTACCAGAATATACTTCAATTATTTATATATGGATAGTTATAGTAACAATAAACTTATGAGCTAATAAAAAAAGCCTTTTGAGCTAATAAGTAAACTTATTAGCTAATAAGTATATTGAAATTCGGTATAAAAATTTCGGACACAACCGGATTTGAACCCGCGCCCTTTCTGATAACACATCCAAATGGTTTTATTGCAGATGTTCCAATATCATTTGTTACTGTTATTATGTTACTAAGATTTGTGGAATATTAAAAAACTAAACGTAATAATATTCATTTCAAAGTCTGATTGTGTGATAATGTATTATAAGTTTTTTTAGCTTCACTGTGTATCCCGCATACATCAGGGTAGGTGGTTCCTTACATCAATAACCTCCGTCCTCCACTTACCGCCCGATTTATAAAGAGGTTAGGTGGCGTGATTTAACGCCTTAACACCTACGCTAGAGATAATGTGAGATTATAGCATTGCCCCACGATGTTAGCCTTATGATTGAATTATACAAATACGAATCTAATTATACGTATGAAGTATCAACTTACCGCTCGGTATCTAACGAAATTTGTGGAAACTTTCCCATTTTTTTGTACTTCTCTATTAAATTAATTAAAAAATATCTTTTTTATTTCACTAGAATAGAAATCTGCCTAAGTACTTACGTAATTTAAATCTCATAATACAAATGTTAACATAGTTGTTTGGGATGTAATATACTATTTGAAGAGATTTTAAGTAATAATCTTCGAGAAATAATTCGAGAATCGAAAATTATAAATCGTTATCGCCTAAAATTAAAAGCATCTTTGGATATAAGCTTATCAAAAAAGTACATCACGCATACGTCTGCTGTATGTGTAGTACCTATATTATGACTCTATATAAACAATTGTTTTAAATAGTGACATTTTTAAATGAATTTTTCTTCATACTGAAATATGTAACAAAATTGCATCAGAAATATATATTTTTTATCTGTATGGCTGGCTTGTGTTTGTTGGGTCAACATACGAACATCGCAACTACCTCGCAAAAAAAGCCGAAGTACTGGAATAAAACAGTACCTACTGAACATGGTATAGTTATATAATTATAATATATGACAGCATTGTTGGCAATCTGTAAATGGTGAATGTAGATTATATATAAAGTACTGGCTTTATTAATAATAAAGCCAGTACTTTATATATAATCTATACCATAAAAATGAGAACCTGAATAAAATCAAGTTTAAGTAATAAAAATTTATAAAAGTCGTCAAAGTTCTTTGATTTCACCAAAATAAACCTATTAATAATATAATAAAAACCGCAATATGATATAATAATGTTGTGTGTACATAAAGCACTAAATGTAATAAAAAACTTATTATTTTTATCACGAATTGAGTCCGGTTGTGAAAACTTCCAGGTCACAAAAATCGCCATTTTGAAAACCAAGAACACGACGAAATTGATGAATCTAAGTACTTAACATCGGACACCGGTTAAGGTTGAACAAGGTACTTCTAATTATATACAAGTGAGATCATGTTGAAAAGCTTTTTAATGTAATTCTTCCCTCTACACAATGGAACTGAAAAGACTTTTATAACGTAACTTCGACATTTTTTTTCACACATCACGACATCACGAGCTTTTATGTTCATAAAAGCTCGTGAATTGTTTATTATATCACTCTGTGTATAAGAAATAAAAATATATTAAGAAAAGTTGATACTATTTGTCATCAAATAATTATATTAATTAGAATTATTTGTTAATTATTGTCTATATCATTAATTAATGTCAAGCCAGTTTTGACAGAATTTATTATTTTTGAAAATTGAACCTCCTTGGAGCTTTAAATAATTTTATAAAGGTCACAGTATCTATACTTCTATATTAATATTTAAAAGATCTCAGGAACAACTGATTGAAATTGAAAATAATTTTTTGTATAAGTTGGTAACCGACATTAATCGTTTCGATGTAACCTGTGAAATTTACCTTCGGGCAGAGTTACCTCGGACAACTAGAATGATATTTATAATATTAAATACTTTTTATTAAATAATATTATTTATAATATTACTTATTATTACATAGAATATTACTGTGTCATATACAACTCGTAAGTTATTTCCATTTCACTATTCGAGTCACTTGTGCAATAAAAGTATGTCTGTTAAAATGACATAAGCAGGAGCAAATCTTTAGAATACTAAGTTATTCATGAATTTAAACAAAAAAAGGTTTACTCATACTTCTGAACTGAAACAAGGTGTTATCGGACACCAAAAGTCTGGTGATCATACAAAAGAGATAAAAAACAAATGCAGTTGGCTGAATGTCAGAACCTTATTTGTGTATAAAAGTGTTACATTATATTTCTCCACACAATGGAAAGTACAACATTCAGCCTAGGCAGAGCTTTGAATACAATTTAAATTTTTGGACGTAATTATTGAATAAAATAGTATATTTTACTCGTTGGTTTCGTTCCTCCCGTTCCTTATTATTGTATTTGAATGTCCGTGTTAATTTCTTTGTTATTATAAATAATATTCTCTATATTGGCTTTACAATAGCTGTATGATTTATTGTTTTTATCAATATTAATGTTTATTGTAAGTAGAAATGCATTATTTGCTCGTAATATACACCATTGCAGCAAGTTATACTTAACCTTTGACTTCATTTTTCTCTTACGTATATGTAAATAATATCTATCATATTTTCTCCAAATGAAAACAATATATATATATATATATATATATATATATATATATATATATATATATATATATATATATATATATATATATATATATATATATATATATATATATATATATATATATATATATATATATATATATATATATATATATATATATATATATATATATATATATATATATATATATATATATATATATATATATATATATATATATATATATATATATATATATATATATATATATATATATATATATATATATATATATATATATATATATATATATATATATATATATATATATATATATATATTCTATCAATCTATACTAATAAAAAAAAATAGTGTCCTTTTGTAATATTAAAATAATCGCTTTTTACTATATATATACGGTATACCTATATACTAAACTGTTTGTTTCGGCTAACCTCTTTTCAGAGACCGGCTGGACCGATTTTGACGGAACTTTCACCAACAGGCACCTGATGTAGTAAGCAGACTATTTTTATTTTACAAAAAAAATGTTATTACAGTAAATACGAGTATATTGAACGTGTACAATGTGATTTCGTATAACATATCGAAACGAACGCAATTCAGTTTACTTAAGAGGCAAAGCCGCGAGAGTGTCGCTAGTTGCCATTAAGATTACAATAAACAGTAAAATAGTCAAGTTATATTTTCCATGAATCATCACTTTTCTCAGAGTAACCAGAGAGAGCGCAGTGTTACGACACTTCGTTTCCGCAGCACACATATTTCAAAATTTGTCACAATATGTTGTAATATTACAACATCATATATCCTTCGAAAAGGGGAGATAATTCTGTTTAAAATAGATATCTTTAGTACACAGAGCGGAATTTACACAAGCTGTTAAGTATTCACCGCTCTTACATCGGCTATTGTCAGTTCTAAGAGGATACAATCTAACAATTTCATCAAAAATTGTACGAGAAATGGTTATTGAGAATATTTCTTTGCTAATAATACTTATAATAATAACTAATATTTCTTAGATAATCTGTAAGCCGTCATGTCGCCGTCGTAAATCTTTTGTAATTGGCAAATATCGGTCAGCAAATTTACCATCGCACCACCGTAAAAATCTTTCGCTGTAGGCATACCTCATGCTCATATTCATTTTAACGGTAATATATTTTAAGGATTAAAAGTAGGCAATAAAATAGGTGCCATTTTACTTATTTGTTACATCATTATTTATTAGTTATTAAAGATTTACGTTGATTTATTAAAATAACTAATTTCAAGAGAACTAACAAAGCTTAATTAGTATGGAATTATGTTCTTGTCATATTAATTTCAACGTGACTTTCTATAAAAAAAACTCTTTAAAAAACTGTCAAAAGGTTAAATGACAAATTGGGATATACGAGATTATAATTGAATCTCAATACGTTAATTAAAGTATTTAATTGTTGTACATATAAAGAAATATTCAAATTAAATTAATAATTAAAATTAAAAGCAAGTCAAATGGTTCGTTAACAAGCGTTCGTTCGTTTATTAAAGAAAATATATGTGGTTATCAATAATCAGAACACCCACTACCTGCCACTGACACTGCCCCGTGCTACGAGTCCACATCCATTGGCTTCCTCTTACCGCCCCGACGGTCATCGGTTCTACTGGCTTATATCCTATATATGTCCTGTCGTATGGACGAGAGAGGACATCAGTAGGGAAACGGGTGATAAATTGATTTCACATCAGTTAAAAATACTTACTACTACTTAGTACTTAGCTATAATACCGATTAACATCTGATACTATAAATCATAAGTGCAGGAATTATTTTTTTATTAAATAGTTTTTACTGCTCATTTAAATGAAATTGATTAGATTTATAGACCGATAATAACCAATACTTGGTTCAGTACCAAGCAGTCTTTAACTTTAAATGATGCATATAGATTAAAAAAAAATCGCATGTGCCAAGTGACGTCCATAGTTAATTTTGGAAGCCGAATATTTAAAAAAACAAATATCCGATCAATATTACAGCGACTACAGTTTTTTTTTTATTATAATTATATATTATCGATAGAGCTCACGTGTCTGTTGATAACAAATTTATTAGACCTGAGTAATAAATATCACTCAAACATAATTACTATTACATAACCCACTTAGATAAATATTGGATACCCTGTTAGAAATCAAGGTTTTTAAATCACATTGACCCAATTAACTATTAATGAGGTGTGATAGCTTAGCAAAGAGGTCACAGTGTAAAAAAACTATTTAAGGAACTTGCATGAAAGGAAGTATAGAATGAGCTGTTTTATACATATAAAATACGCTTAAATTTTTTTTTAGCTTGTGATTAACCAGTATTTTGGTAAGTTAATACAATAACGCGTTTTCCGGTTTTTCAATAATTTATTCATAATATTGGGAATAACTTTTAAAAATACGACGTGTACATTTTATTTATTTTAATTAACACGTGCTCTTTTAACTATTTATACCTAATAGAAGTTATGTTTGTCTTTAAATGATTTAAAGTACATACTTTCGTAGTTATTGTGTAGAATATTAAAATATTTGGGAAGGTAGCGAGAACACTTTTCCTCGCACTCATAAAAACAACTCAACGCGGTCCGCAATTTAATTCATCAAAACAAAAGAAGTCGTATATATAATTAATAATATTTTTTATAATCGAGTTGTACTCACTATTGATTTAAATCAATGCTAGATATATAATATTTATAAAAATAATATATTTAAATACAATGCACTTCTTAAATAGAAATCATGATCATTACATAAACCTTGTTAAATATTTTATTGTGTATATGTAATTAATGTCTGTAATAAGTAACATTTGAAGCTCGTTAGCGTTGCGATAAAGTATCTAAGTAGACAACGATAAATTGGGGCAGGTCATCATTGCTTAAAGTTTTCTCCATATTCGAAATAATTATATTGAATTAAAACATTGACAATATATATATATATATATATATATATATATATATATATATATATATATATATATATATATATATATATTAAATAAAATAATAATTAAAATATTATACATGTACATATATATATATATATATATATATATATATATATATATATATGTATATATATATATATATATATATTATTTTATTTAATATTTCTAAATCTTACACTTACGCTTCTGCGTCGGGCACCAAGTGTTTCCCCGGAGGCTCCCTCTTTAGTCGGAGAGAACCTCCAGTAAGGTAGACCAGTAGGGTAAGCGCTACTATATGCGGAATACAGGTGAAGCTATTTATTTTATTTATTACTATATTGGAAATAAAATAAAAATATTTTTTTTTAATGTCAAATGTCAATGATTAAAACAAAATGTCGATTGCGTCATAAGGAAACTTAAAAAAAAATGACGCCTCGAGTGATGTGCTTAAAAAGGATTTACAAATGCTTATTTAAGCATGAATGGACTTCGCCTTTAAAGCGTTCACGAGACACCCGGTACCATAACCTACCTATAGAAAGATAATTTTACTACAATGAATTGGTTGACATTGAGCTCCAGTCATCGAACTTAACGTATCGCATTTCGGTAGGTTATCACACACGCGCGAGATAACCCCGGCTCCTTCGTATATAAGAGTGAGATACACGATAACATCTTCAGTTCTCATTCAAACGCCAATCGATAAGCTCTAATTAATTGTTCTAACCCTTACAATATTATATGAGCCTTTTGCTCCCCAAGTTATTTGTATTGGCTGAATTGTGAATTGTCTATTAAGATAACAACACTGATAAGCAAGATGCGTTTCTTTAATATTTTTATTGTCATCTTCGCTGTTCTGCTGCTTCTTGCGCAGACGGATGGTCGCCCTCCAAGGAATCGAAGGAGGCATTTTCAAAAACGTTCCTGGTGCCTACTTAAGCTGTGCAGCTACCCACCAGCTTCGCACAGGGTTCACAAATTCAATTAAAACTACGTGTGCTGCTATTGAAAACACTACGTACACGATGAAGAACGAAATTAATTTGAGAAAAAGTAATTGTAACATTTTTTTGAGTATTTACTCGTTATATTTGGCCTATATTAGGTCGCAGCCTAACAGAAGTAATGTCTGTACTTAAAATGTAATGAAAGTATTTTTTTTGGTTTATTTATATGTACGATTGTTTATTTGACAATGTAGTTGGATAAGGTGTAGTGTAACAACTAGTATTGGTTAGATAAGTATTAGTATCGTAGTCTAGTTTTTAACGTACCATAAACTATTTGTGATAGCGACTTTTCTAAAGTGTACTTTTTGCTATTTAAATAGTTTTTGTAAAATATAATAAATAATAGTAAAATTACAAGGATTTTTATTTATAGTATATGACTATTCAAACGCGAAATAAAGCTTTATAAAAAATATCAAATGAATAGGTTTTAAAAAAAATTGCTTTTATACATATATATTTATATATATATATATATATATATATATATATATATATATATATATATATATATATATATATATATATATATATATATATATGTATGTATATATATATATATATATATATATATATATATATATATATATATATATATATATATATATATATATATATATATATATTTATATATATATATATATATATATATATATATATATATATATATATATATATATATATATATATATATATATATATATATATATATATATATATATATATATTCGTGTGTATATATTACGTTTGTTTTAATACGCAATATAGAACGTCAATGCCAATCGAAAAAAAAAGAATCTTATATTATCACAATAATTAATAAACGATAAAAAATATTGAAGCAAAGATGGCGTGAATATGTATACACGCCTGCAGTTGCACTAAAAGGTCGTTGTGTGTTGGTAGCACTATCTTTAGCACCCATAGAGTAGAACTAAAATAGACTATGTTAAATGGGAAACTATAATTATGGGACTATAATTCAATAATCATATTTCCTATAGAAAAGAATTTATCAACTTAAGAGGCATAGACAAATTTGAAAATATCTAAAGAGTATTTAATGTAAGGCAAACAAGTGTATGTATGCCATTTGTTAAATATAATTAATGTTTAAATTGAAATAAAGATTAGATTCTTGCGTTCCTTCGATAATACGAAATTAAAAAAGTGCGAATTAAACTCGCGTACAACGTTATTTTTTTTCTGCAGAAAAATGGCGTTAATATTCGGGCACACAGACGACCAAAACATATATATTTTTATTATGCATTTAATTTCTCGAATCTTCATGATTGTTTTTTTTTTAGTTTAGTAAAGTAAAATTTAACCGATACAAGAAGTTATTCTAACTAAGTGAGAATCAACCAAACAAATAAAATTTTTATCTTTTTAAATTTATTTATTCATTTGTTTTTTAATTATATTTTCACGAATATCCCGTCCATTAAGATTGCTTGGACACCCCTATAAGTTCACAAGTTTAACCGAAACAATATTGTATAATATGTAAATAAAGCGATTTAATATCAATTCAATAATAGATATCGGTGATTATATACGAGTACACGAGCTATAAAAGTTATATATTGAATTTAAATATAAACATTGAAAATTATTTTACATATATCGTTGGCACATACATTGTCTGTATCTAATACCTATATTATTTCAAATCCCATAGAAATATAATATTATAATTTATAATGTTTATTTGGTTTAAAAAAGTAACTTTCATCTGCCACTTTGGCAGTCCAAAACGATCTGATCACTGATGTACACAACATGGTTCTGATCGTACGCACCCAGTGAAAGCATTGCTTCAGCTGATTGTGGATAACCTGCCGAAAACGTGCTAGGCTATGGTAATATTTATTCATGATAAAGAAATATATAGATAGATAGATAATTTAATTATTACACATTATATAAGTTTTAATAATTTAATACAAATTTATAATAAAATTCAGTTTCATAAACGTCTATTTGGAAGCAAGCAAGTAAAAAGTTAGTACTTACCAAGGGTGATGCCATATGTTGTATATATTTATATAGAAATAATCCTTAATAAGTGTTAAGACGAGCTCGACGCCACGATTGTCTTCTTACAAGGACGATGAAATGAAATTAACCCTAGTGGGTATCCAGCCTAAGCCCCAACCCGCTGCGCCATGGCGCGCTACGGCCTTATAATATATTATGTCATGTTTTCTATTAAATTGAATTAAAGTATGGCCAGATTATAATTTCTGTGGTAAATTAGCTCGTAGATTAGCCGTAAATTATAATTCTAAGCAACGAAAGCGCTTACTTCACTTTACTTTAGGTAAGTTGTAACGATAGAACCTACGTCATTTATTACGTTCTACATTGGTATCTTTTATATACATACCTACATTTGAACATAATACATTTCATGTAATCGGATAGCTTAATCCAGCATATTATAAGAATATAATTAAAGTATATGTATATATATATATATATATATATATATATATATATATATATATATATATATATATATATATATATATATATATATATATATATATATATATATATATATATATATATATATATATACTAATAATAATCATAAGGTTTCAAACCTGGTCAAGGCTTGCAGAAAACGCTACTCCCTCAATCCTTTTAAACAATAATATTATAAGAAATACAAAGTACGAGGACCGTCGTGGCATAGAGGCACAGCCACAGCCTGTAAGCGCGACGGTTTGTGTGCTCGATTCCCATGAGGGGATAATGAAATATTTTCATTTTCTTTGCTCTGGTAACAAGGAAAAAGCGCGGCGTTAAGTTCCGCCACTCAACGCAATCCATCGAAACGCAGAAAGCGGGGAACGGAGTGTATATATATATATATATATATATATATATATATATATATATATATATATATATATATATATATATATATATATATATATATATATATATATATATATATATATATATATATATATATATATATATTTATATATATATATATATATATATATATATATATATATATATATATATATATATATATATATATATATATATATATATATATATATATATATATATATATATAGCTTTTAGTTTTTTTTTAAACGAAAATTAGCTAATCGTGAATTATTATTATCGACTTTACAGATTTGTACCAGTACGAACAAAACAGCTGGTGCTTCTATGCAGCATGCACCCTAAGTTGACGCACTTCGACACCCAATATTATAAACAATCGAATCGTATGATATACACTTTATACCTACATGCTATACGATTATAGGCTTTAAAACGAGGCGATATGAGGTTAGCGTGTTTTAATGACTTCAAAGAGAATGTTGTCACTACCATTAAGATAGCGAGCGACGTGGGTGGGAGATGGGGGAAATATCATTTGCAAGGTCATTTTAGTATGTGTGCACTTAGGATTTTATTTAAGACTAGTAATATAGACTGTATTTCCATGGCTTCAAATGGAATTGGTGTCACTTCACTGTAACTTCTATGAAAGAATATATTTTACTATCATAATAAAATATACACAGTCGTGCCGCACGTTATTTCTGCTGAATTAAAAAAATATACATAATATATATTATCTGTAATTTTTCTTCCATTATAAGAGGTTGACATTTAAAAATATCTGTTTTTTCTTTTTAGAAATGCATGTATTTCGTGTTGTCATGGCGCTGCGTGTGACCGTAAGGCCCACCCGCATTTACGAAGCACGCAAACAGTCTAAAAATAAGTAACATTTTAATTTTTCTTTTATTTAGGTAGTTGCATAATTAGCAGTGTTAGAACTAAAAATAACCCTTTAGTAAGTTAATTAGATCACAATTTTCTGTTTCATACTTTGTGAACGCCCCTCGATGGTCCTAAAAATTATAAGACAAAACATGAAAATATGAGTTAATTTTTTAAAGGCGCTTCTAGTTGATATCTTTTTATTTTACATAACATAATAATGATGTAATTTATAGAGAGATTTCGAGATAGTTGTTATGGATAGCAAAAGGTGTATGTATTGGAATGTGAATTTCACGTTTCCGAAATGTTCCATGATTGAAGAGTTTCTGCAATTTAATATCCGTAGTGTTACTATCACATTACTATATGATACATCATAATGAAAAAGTTATTAAAAGATAAATTTACAAACAACCTTACAAAACGAACTGCTACTAAAATGTTTTATATATATAGGCGCATTAGTATTAGAAGTCAGGACATTAGCTCAGTGCAGATGCACTCATAAAGTTCAAGTCATTCTATTCATTGAATACGCAATGGCTACGTCATTTTGTGCTTAACGTTTGATTGAAAATGATTTTGACATCCAGGGTTTTGTTACTTAGTTACTGTTTTGTAAGTATTTCCACTAAAAAATAAAAACGAGAGAGACGAGAGCAAAGTGAGGTAAACGGAAAATCAGAAATAAATAAATGCTGTTGATTTCTCATATAGAGCTGCTCATTTAGCAAGTGCTTAACATTAAAAAGAATTGAATGGAACAGAACAGAACAGAAAATAAAATGGAACAGTTTTCATTGCTCACACAAAAACTAAACAAAAATAAATAATGAGTCTAATAATATATCAACTACATACGTATAATATGTTTATACATATACTTGTATGTATACACATATACAATGCACATGTAAATGGACAAGGATGATTTAATATTACAAGTTAAATAGTTACTTTTTAAGAGGAATTTTAAAAATGAAGTTTGATTTGGAATGTCCGACATCAATAGGATACTCTTTCAACAGGATAGCAGATCAGTAAATGTCGATGATGCATTATAGGAGGGTAAACGTGCGGACGCTTCAGACGTTTAATGTAGTCTTTTCTATAAGTATATAGTCGGTGAGGCCTTGTCGTAGCAGTCAAGTTTCAACCACTTTTTACACGTTCGATCCGAACCCACCTCTCTCTGTATGGAAACGCTACTATGTAAATTGTCATTACGTGTTGAACGGACTGGGTAAATACGCTGCTCCGCTTCCCAGAACTGAGCGAGTTCATTTTAACTCTTTCTGCTCGCTCGATCTATTCCGTCCAATTATATGTTGGTAGTAATACAAGTATGCAGTTGAGTGAATGAGAGTTGCCAATTTAATAGTTCCTCCACTGGACCGTTTACGACCACGTAGCTATAAACTAGCTGTAATATAGAATGATTACGTGAGCTGTTCTGTTCAACTGTTTATACGACAATTCTGTTGCTTATATTCTGTCTATTTATACGAGAAATCTGGATAGTAAGCTTAAGACTATTTGCATCTTTCTTGACCTTTTTCTTGAGCTTTTGATACCGTCTCATCTTGTCTCGTCTCGCATCCGGGGTATCGCTCATGAATTATTTAAGAGTTATTGGATGGGACATCGTCAAATGGTTAAAATTAACGAATATGTGAGTGTAGAAGAAGAGGAGATAAATTTTGGTGTCCCACAAGGCAGCGTCCTCGGTCCTATCCTTTTGTTAATATATGCCAATGAAATTTGTAATTTAGCGTCCAACATCTGCAAGACAATAATGTACGCTGATGATGCGGCACTTGTAATCTCTGGCGCGACCTGGTGTGAAACGTTTTCCCTAGCTCAAACAGCCTTGAACACCGTCACTTAATGGCTTTCAAATAACTTGCTCACATTAAGCTATTCGAAAATAAAATATATTACCTTCTGTAACCGTACCCAACATTTTTCATCTGAATCTCTTAGCCTCCGTATTCATAATGATGACACAATTTGTAGTGAATTAAGTGTATGTCTATGTCCTCAACTAGAACGTACCCCTTTTATTAAATATCTTGGTGTATGGCTGGATTATTCATTATCTTAGAAGAAGCATATTGATTGCACAGTTGCTAGGATTAGGTTAGCTAGGATTATAAAATTAATGTATACATTTAAATGTTTTCGGAATTCCGCTGATGTCCAAACTCTTAAAATGGTCTACTTTGCACTGGGCCAATCGATACTTTCATACTGCTTAACATCATGGGGAAGTTCAGCCAAAACCCACATGTTAAAGCTAGAAAGGACACAGAGAGCGGTTTTGAAAGTCATCACGCATAAACCTGCATTTTTTTCCACAACAAGCTTATACTCATTATGCCAAGTACTTACTGTCCGGCAGTTGTTTATACTGGCAACAATCTTGCGCAAACATTCTCAAGTTCAATTCGATGCCAAAAACCTAACTATACGTCGTGATAAAAGAATATACAGTATTGAATCACGCAATACTGCACTAGCAAGCCGTCATTTTTTTTTAAGTAGTTCACTTTACAATAAAATAAACAAAATTTTAGATATTCATCCTCTAAGCCGATTACAATGCAAAGAAACATGTTGGAAATGGCTTACAAGCCGGTCTTATGAGGAGACTGAAAAAACTATAAATTGCTGTGGACAACTCTATATTGACTTCTGCATAAACATACAACACACACAGCAAGGTATGAGCAAAAATTAAATTATAATTTATTTTGGAGTATAATTTTTTAAATTTTTTAAAACTATTCATTTTATTTTTTATTTTTAATGTTTAACTGTCACTGTTTGTCATATCTTAATATTCTTATACCTTACGTTTGGAGCAATATTTGTGTCTTAAGTACGTACGTGGGCGTTGGCGCTGCGCTGCAGTTTTACTTTTAACTTTAGCAGTAGTCAACGTATTCTCTTGTATATGTAGTACCTCTGTATGTTCCTAATAAACTTTTAATTTTGATTTTAATTCAACCTAACGCTACGCTTGCAAAATTTGTAGCGAATCCGCTGAAAACCTGTGTATAATATTTTTATTAATAACTAATAAAAAACGCGGCAGTTTTAAAAGATACACTAAATTAAATAATATACCGTTTTAGTATTTATATATTTATTAAATACCTATGTATATACTGTTTTATACAATCCATATTACAATGTCAAAACACTACGACGCGTGTAATCTTCGAAATAAGTGATGCAATTATCTTAGGGGTTAGGTCAATATTGAGGATATTACTACTAGTAACTGGTTCAGATTTTATCTGGTCAGATTTTTTTTAAAATTTAATTTAGTTCACGACTATAGACAAAATAAATAAATATTAAATACAGTTATTTTCACATACATTCGAGAATATAATATATGAATTAATTAGTAATTTAAAATAAAACATTATACTTCTAGAAATTGTATTACAATTTTTAGCACCGCATTATAAAAATTTAAACATATCTTAAGAGAATTTACCTAAAACAATTATTCTTTTTTTAAATATCCAAAGAGTACGTTGTTATCATTTTAGTATTTAAAAATGAAATACAACATTATCGTTATAAGCTTTTAAGTTAAAATAAATATATATAGTAAACAATCACAATCTTTCGTTTATAATTCAAAAAAATGCAGGCCAAAATTTCACCACACACACACGCACGCTTTGCAATTAATTCATAATTAACTCATCGTTCTGTATTATCATCTGCTTAGTTTATTTTGTAGTAAAAGCTGATCATATTTCTTCATATGTTTCGAAGCGAGATCTGTACTGACGTCGGTAAGAAAGTAAGCTTCAAAGTTTTGAAGAGGACGTAGCATTGCGTAGAGACGCTCTGCATATTTCCTGCAATCAAACATAACCGTTTATGATCGACAAATGACAGAAATGTGAGTGAGATTTAGACTTGAGACATTGTCACGCTACTTCCCGGATATAGGAGGGTAGACAGAGAGAACCCAGTGTTAAGACACTCCCGTTCCTCACTTACCGTCTAATTTTGGCGCAGTGTAACCCAACGGCGCATTTTTTCTTTTCATCATAGCAGAGAAATGAAATAATTTATCCCCCCCGGAGTGGGAATCGAACCTACAATGCCGCTGCGCCAGGACGGCCAAATACATTCTTTGTTGCACTAAATACATACATATAAGAAGACAATCAAAGACTTTGTTTATAACGGAGGGCTTATTTCTAGAAGATCTTTTCTAGACAGACTTTGGATGTGAATTTTTAGTTGTCAATAAATTGGGAACAGGGTGATTTTTAACTCTGTTCTCTATATTTTGGTTTCAAATCTTTTTATCATCAACATCGATGATGGTTGATGCATACCTAGGTAGAAATCTTATATTTAAACACAATTTTAACGTATGAGGGTTTCTATTTCATGATTATTAGGTACTTACCTTACCTTAAGTATACACTAATTTTGTATGAAATAAATTCATTTCATACAAAATTAGTGCGTAACGTCTACCTATTTGGTATAAATATATTTGGTATAAATACATTTTTTATTTTTTTTTAAATATATTTTCTCCTCTTGCCAAATTTCATAAATCCAGGTCAATAGGCCTATAGGTATTTATTATTTGGCGCATTTTATACACTATGCGGAAAAAATTAAAGTGACTGTATATCTGGATATTTCATATTATTTTCAGCTTGATACTCTCCACAGTATGATTTCGAGAAAAACGGTCTTGCCAAACGGATAAATATTTCGTATTTTGAGGTACGGAATCCTAAAAAATGATTAAAATAACAAAAACACCTCGTCTCTGTATTCTTATCTTGCAAAAGCTCAGCTAAGGCGCGTAGTGCGTGTTTCCGCGCAGTGACTGCGGTGGGCGGACGCGAGCGTAGCATTTGCCGCCCGCCCTCCGCGAGCGCGCAGCACACGACGAGGAGGCGGGCGGATGCACTGCGTACCAGTGCGTTTTTGTGTCTGTAGTGTATATATAGTCAGATAAATTATTTTTATTATATTTTTTTTTATTTATCATGTATATCCCAATAATTGTAGGATGAAGCGTGAAAGTATGACTTTATTTTATATCTTCACGCATGATCCGCTTTATAAGCATAGAATCTAGGACGAAAAAGTATTTTATTATTTACAAATGTAAAATTAAACATTTTAATATTTTTAAATGCACCTATGTGCATAGATTTATCTAGAGATGAAGATTCATGTCAAAGAGGTTTGGCCTTGGCTATAGGTGACCACTTACCAATAGGTAGTCGTACCAACATGTCGGCCCACTTTTTTTAATGAAAGAAGTATAATATAATTTTCATGACTAACCCCACACCATAAATACATATTGCGGTAATGGAGTGCGTGATATCCACTTTGCATACAATGTCGTCGAGGGCGACGTTGGCCGCGTCTCGTACTGCTTTATTGAAACTGCCTGTCTTCGTTAATAACGTGGAAATACCTTCATAAAAATCCTGGAGGAGGTAAATTATTTATATATTTTTTATATACCTTAGTATTTATCAAATTATATTTTATAATAAACGGGGAATCTCTTGATATACACAAAATATACAATAATTGATTGAAATCGTTGAGTGACAATCGAGTAGGGCGACAAATGCACGTTCAAAATAATTTCGTACCTACAGATGTAGGACAGATTATGTTTGGAAATTAAAATGAGCCTAGTACGTACGAGGTAGTGTTTTATAATCAGTGCACAACGTTTCTCTGTACTAAGTTAATATAAATGTGTGACATAGTGTGAGTACAAAGGGAAAATGGGAGCCAATCGTAGTAGTGGGACGTTTGCGGCTAGACATTAAATGCAATTGTGGTGGGCAACCGTTCCGTCCGATTTAATTTTATTTTTCGCTCTAGTAAGACAACAGACGTCACTAGGCTGGGCAAAAAGTGGAGTAAGATGGAGAATTGAGTGACTTTACATTAGACTTTCTCTTGCTTTGCGAAAAAAGCATGATACTAAAACAATAATATATTTACACATAGTCGTACATATACATACACTATTTTTACCCGTTAAAATTTGAAAAAAACAGACACACAGATAACTTACAGGCTTCTTAGTATAGTTAGTGTTCGTGATGATTTCAGCAAGGGTGTTACAGGCAGTGCGTGAGATACGCGTCCGCGGCGACTCGATGTGTCCAGCCACCTATATTCTACTTCTATATAAATGGGAACTTAAGAAATCTTACGTCTAGGCTTTGTTAGAATACAATGTTCTATGGAAAATCCACTATAATTTAAATGATTTTTTTAAGTTTAAATATAAAAAAATATATTTATAATGATGTCCTGGTAAAGCAGTAAATCAAGTGTTTGTACATCATCACGGTATGCCTATTTATGAATGGAAAGAAATTGTCGATTAAATATAAATCAAAGAGACTACACGACTACTTTAAATCAATGCTCACATACTTTTCTTAATAAATCCGCTATTCGATTTTCTGATATGACGAGCCAGAATTTTTCTAAAGTCTTTGGCAACTCGTGTAGAGTTTCTGTTACTTCCAACCTACGACAAAGTGTTAACACATATCTGTATATATTTTATTAAAATTTAACAAAATTACAATATTGTTCTACTTAAAATTAAAATTAGAAAAAAATATTCACAATTGTTATTAATTAAAAAATATCTGCGTTCACATATATTTTGGTTATTTTCCTTATAAGAGAATTAATGGAAAACAAATGAACTCTCTAACGTTTTGTTTGAACGGGATATATGTGGATATAAATCACATATATGTATATGATATATAAAATTACTATATTCAATATTTAAATTCAAATGACTTAGCGATATATAATAAAGTTAATGACTACGACGCTTATGTCAATAATGTTTGAAGATTAAAAAGACGAATACCACGAAGAGGACCGCAATTTCCGCAGTAGCTCGTTACACAACGCTTCGCAGCCCTTTTCAGCTGCCTCATTTATTTTTCTTTCATCCGGAGATGAAACACTTGTTGGAGATCCGCTTCTACTTTCATATTTGTACCTACATTTGAAAGTTTTCGAAGATTTTATATATATATATACATTTCTTGCTTATTAAAATTTATTTGCTTTAAAGAAAAGCTTTATTTAAAGCTTTATTTGCAAAAGATTTTCAATAAATAAAAAATAAAATATAGTCAATTATTCATTTATATATGAGTAAAATGTGATTATTATTTATATGAAGCTTTCATGTATTTTAAGTGTTATAAATTACTTAGTAAGTACCCAGATTGTTTAGAGTTCATTTTAAGCTCCTTAATTTTTCCATTGATGCTGATAACATCAATAGGTTCCGTGTATGAAATTTTCCCTCTGGGAGTAACGATCGTCGAGTTTCCTTTATTTTTCGAGACAGTAGTGCAGAAAATACCATCTAAGTGAATCGGGGGAAGTCTCACGTGGTCTTTAGAGTTATTGGAATCTAAAAATACAAAGAAAAAAATACTATATTAATATGTTTGTTAGCACTACTGTGCATTTTTTTTATCTTAACCCTTCTAGCGTTTTGCTGTTTAGCCTGAGAGAAACTATTGAAAAATTACAACTTAACTTTCCTTTATTTTCATTAATTTCAATTTATTTTTATATTTTGCGTGTATCGGAAAATCTGTAAAATATTGTATTATGTCTCACGACAGTAGGGAGGAGACACTTATATGGAAAAATCTATTTCGTAAGGTTAATAATACAATAAAATAGAAGAAATCATTACCACTTCTTCCGGTAATAAGTGGGCTTTCGCCTGATGCAAGCTCCTTAGCACCAACTTCCCACCGATCAAAAGATTTATTAATATTTCTACTATCAGCGGGATTTTCTAAATAAAACAAAGAATTTAAATTTGGATGTTTAGTAAACCGTTGATTTATGATAGGCGGCAATTTTAACATGTCACTTTCAAAATTTTCTTCATTATTGGACAACATTTTCACTTTTAACCCATTGTTTATAAATAACGTCTCGTCATCTGTGTTTTGGGTCAAAGTTTGGGCGCTTGGAGATATGTTAATGTCTCGCCTCTGTGCAGACTCCTCAGTAAGCGGTGTTAGTATACCAATATTTTGTTCTATAGGGTTAGACGAAACTATTGGTGAAGGCAAGAAAGGACTTTCAGATAGTTTGTTATACAACTCTTCAATATCATAATCTACAGATGTCGGAACTTCACTAGTGTCGCTCTTGCTATCTTTGCTATTATGTTTCACTTCGTAAATGTCTTCTAAAGAATCATATTCAATGTCAGAATCAAGTTCAGTACTCGCAGATTGAATACGTCTTTGTTGATTTAATGTATTTTCTTTAGATTTATCTAAAATTAAATTTGCTGATTCATCGTCGCCGCCGGTTTCGCTAAGATTTTTATTACACACGGCTTCAGTATGCCTAGCTTCATAAGAACCATTTGCTATGGCATTTGTTAATACTGGCTCGTTAGCGAGAACTGTATTCGTATGTTGAATAATTTTACGTAAATCATTGCCAGATAAAATGATCTCTTTATTTTCGCATGTATTTTTTGTATCCAACAACTGTATGGTATATTGGACAGTTTTATTTTCAGTGATGGACACAAACGACGTCTGCGTCTCCAACGAGTCGGTGCGTTTATTTAAATGTAGCTCATTTTGCGCCAATTCCATGATTGTCTTGCTTGTCTGAGTAAATATACAATTCTGTAGGCAAGTTGCTTGACCTAATGTCTTCGGTTGATTTCTATCTAGCTTTAAGTCGTCTTCGTCCAGTGTTTTAGTTGTATCCATTAAATTTATGGTGCTTTGACTTTTATGCAAATGAAACATTTTGTCGCTGTCATCACTGTCGCAAGCAATTACATATGTTTCTTTGCCAGATGAGGTGTTCCTGTCGGAACTGCTGTCGGTGAAATCCTGGGAGTATCCAGCTGATATGGTTACACTTTTTTGGGAATCTGTACATTTTACTTCGCCTACAATATCTTCAACTTCTTCATCCTGTGAAATAGTCAACGTTGACTCTTTTATATTAATAAATGAATAAATAAACTCATTTAGGGTTGAAATTAGAGAAAAATTAAGTTTGAACATAATTGAGGTAGCTTACCATATTTTTACAAATTTAGAACAAAAATTATATAAAATCACAACATGTAGGCGCAGTGTAGCCACGCGGCAGCGTGTTTAAGTACTTTTTAGATTTAATTGCAATTCTGACGGGCCATGACACTTTGAACAAGGAAAATGTCAAAACTTTCACTTTTATTTCTGATTATTGTCCATACATTATATTATAATTAAAGTAATTAGGACCTTTTTTTGTTGAATAAGCAATATTATCTAATCCATTACATACGGTAACATTTTCTTTAGTATATATGGCTCAAAATCACCAAGGTAACGAATTTAAAAATTGATTTAATAGACAAAAAAAAATTAAAGCTATAATAACGAATCTTAGTTTATATTGTTGCAAAACTTGTATACTAACAAACTTTGACAGGGCAGCGCACAGAACTCTATATTTTTATAGTAATATTGGTTTTTATTAAACATTTCACAGAAACCCATCAATTCGGGAACGTTTTCCTAATTTAAATAAAACCAACAAAACATAACAAAGTACATAATTTAAGGTTGTTACGTTCCCACACTACTTGGGGATCGCTTGGTCAGATTTTACATAACTTGTTTACTGCATTGCATCAAATCCAAGAATTGTAACAGTAAGAAATGTAAAACGTAGAGTCATTTTTCATGCATTGTTTTAATTCATGTTAGTTTTAATATTAAAATAATTATTCACTCTTGTTTTCTCACATCGAGCAATTAGTCACCATTTTAGTTATTAATTTAAATTGTATTTTTTAATAAAAAATTTTTAAGATTTGGTTTTTTTTGGATCCTACGCTGCCACCGTACTTAATATATAATACGTATGAAATTATATCTACATAAAAACATCTCAATTTATGCGTAATTTATAGCAATATTATAATGTTTCCGGAAATGTTCAACCGTTCCTGGAATGACAGATATATTACCAAAATGATGATATTAATATCATAAGGTATAAATAAGGAAATATTAAAATTATAAACATCAGCTTAAATAACAAAGTTATTTATTTATATTTCCATATTTTTATACTTAAGAAAAATTACTCTGATTATTAATAAATTCTATTATAATTAGACTTAAATTCTAATAAATTCTATTATAATTAGATTTAAATTCTAATAAATTCTATTATAATTAGATTAGAGATCTCAAAAATGTTACTAATATTACCCCGTCATCTTCATCGGCGGATATCTGGCAGGTAGCAATATATCTGAAAGAAATATTTGGCTTCGCAGTAGGAACTTTAACAACCAAGAATGTTCCAGGGGAAACGAGATTTGAATTTATATTTTCCTTAACCTGCTTTAAAGTTTTTATCTATTGTCATGAGCTCTTCGTCAGCAAGAGATTCAATTGTAGGCATAAAAATATTTTTTATGCCTACAAGTGAATCTCTTGCTGCTAGTTAATAACTACATTTAGGTTCCAAGGGCTTGAAAGCTTTTTCTTTTTCCCTGTCCTTAGGCCGTTTAATTTCTTTCTGTTTTTCAGTCGTCTTATCCAAAACCTTTCTTTTTCTAATATTTGGCTTTTTCTTTGGCGCGAATGAGCTACACTATCCATTTTAAGCAATTTTCGAGTTTTTTATTTATTTTTTACTTTACCAAGAAACTTCATATCGCTGTAAATAAGAAACAACGAAATTATAAATGGATTTAATAAAAATTTTAAGGAATTGGGCCTTAAAAACCGCAACAGTCATTTTGGAAACGTGGCATCATGTCCGGGACCGTTTCCGAAATGACCGTTCACAAAATGACGATTTGAAATGAGCACACGTTTTGATTATACGGCGGTCATCTTAAATGTAACCTGACTTTGTCAATAGTGAAATATTTGAGGTTACTTTCTTATTTTGTATCGTAAAAAAGAATTTCATCAATAATTAAATATAATAAATACGTTCACGGATTGACGGACTATTCATGTACGCTCAACAAATGATTAATTGAAAGGTACTTACCACTTAGCTTTAATTTATTTGACGATAAGTACACCCACAGCCGGCTTTATTGTTGTTTTCTTTGTCAACTGATGTTTGGCACCGAACGAATGCGCTCACTTTAAGTTATTTTTGTTCAGTTAACGATCCGTTCACTGAAATGACTTGTGCAATGTCGGACAAACTATTTTTGCGTCTTTATAATTAAAAATAAATAATCTAAAAGATTTCTGTTTCTAAACGTATATTTTGTATAAAAAAGACAAGTGTGTTAAGTAATTACAGGTGTCAATTTTATATTATAATTTTGACTTGTTTTTGATGATCGTACATTAGGACGCGTTCCCAAAATGACTTTCTATGCATGTATATTGATTTAATTTAAAATTTACTTTATTGATAAATTTTATTGTTAGCTGTACACACAAAATAGGTTACTTGTAGTCTTTTATTAGTTTTCTTTTCTCATTTAAATCAAGATTTAAGGCATTTAATTGCTAGCAAAGCTAATTCTGCACCTTGGTGATTTTGAGCCATATATATTAATATTCTTTATACATTTTAAATGTTTATTATCAAAAATTGTAATCGAACCCAAAAATGATGGAAGTAATTATATAGGAAAACTAGTTTTCAAATCTAAACAAATATATTTTCGTCTATCGTCTTTGTTTTTATCTATCCTTTTTGTAATATTAAAAATATTGCTGGCTATTTGGGCGGTTATTTAAATAAAACATATAAATTAAAATGATGAAATATATATTCAGGTCTAATAAAATCACATCTAAGACTACATCATCAGTGTAGAACATTATCACAACAAGAGATACCCATTTGTTATATACCAATACACACCAAACCATTAATGATACATAACGCAGTAATATATTTGAAAAGCCACGATGACAAAAAACACCTTTAAATAGTGATTTCTTTTTCTTTTAATTTTCGCGACAAAACTAAAGAGTTAAAATAGTACAACAACAAAACTTAAAAGTTAACCTAAAAAGTTTCAATATCGAGTTTTCTTTTTATAGCTAGTACTATCTTCACTTGATTGATGGTATATAAATATATTTTTGATTGTTGTATATAATCTGTGACATTAAATATAAATAATTAAAATAAAAGTAACTGGCTGTATAATTTTCCCGTCATAACATTAAATAATAAAAAAATCAAATAACACATGTTCCAGTTTTTAAGATTAAAAAAGCACGACACAAAAATTGAAAGTGGCCATAGTTATACAACATTATGCCAATAATTTTAAACTTATTGTCTTAAACATACACGACGATATTTCATATTATTAAGTAAAGATGTCGTGGTCTTATCGTTAATTAAAGATGTCACGATATCGTTGACGTTTGTTAAATAGATTGACGTTTTAAAATTCCGTCGTCTAACGATTGGTATGACCAAATTCAAATTCGAAAAATAATAAACGAGATATATATTATATACCTTTAAACATATTAACGATATTTCAATGAAAACGGCTTTTAACATTTACAAAATTATTTAAATTGCAAAAGTATAAACTAACTTTAAAATATCTCATTTTGTGATTTTGATTAATTCCACACGAGGCAGTTTTTGTGGGCTAAGTTAGGTTAGACGTTTTTTTAATAAGTTAGTGCTCATTTGACCGATTATAAAGAAGATCGATTAATTCACAAAGTTAGTTGATCGATAAACGTTGACGTTTCAACAATACGGTCGACTATTTCATGAAATCGTTAATTTTACAATAACACCGCGACATACACAGAGTGACAGACTCAGTGACAATCTTCATCTTTATCAAGGTGAAGGCTTCTAGAAATTACTTTGATATTTTTTTTATTTTTATTTCAAATTGCGAAAGATATTTCAATGTATTTGATGTCGTTTCATAGTCGTGTCAGCCCTGTGTGCCTATATAAATATAATATACACAATAAGGCAACAATGACTTCTTTTTCAGTTTATACACATGATAAAAATAAAAGGCATTGTCACTTCATCCGTAAACCAACAACATGTGTTGCACTACATTTAAACATTTATAACCATATCATGAATATTAGATATATTAGAAATAAAAATAAATGGTAAATATATTATATAAAATACACAATAAAAGGACAATTTGTCTTAATATTAATCATATAATGCTCTTACGTCGAACTGAAGATACGAGTTTAGTTGCTATAAGAAAAAAAAAACACATACAATACATCTTTAAACTAAAGAAAAAATCTTTTTTTACAATTCTGTAAAATTTAATATGATACAATAATACAATTGACAGTAATGCCAACATTTGCTTGTCAAAAAATAACACATTTTAAGAAGAAAAGTATCACATACACCTACGGTACATATATTTCAAATAACTTGCAAAGACAACAATGTGAAGAGAAATAATGTTATATATACTATTAATGAATACATGTTTAAAACGAGTGATATATCAGCACACTTTACGTCCTAAGAAACTCCAAGATCAGAATTTCCAAATGTCCCATACAGAGAGTACACAGTACAAATTTTATTTTACAGAATTTCCAAATGTCCCATACAGAGAGTACAGAGTACAAATGTCCCATACAGAGAGTACACACACAAGATACCACAAACACTTAATAAAAAAATACCCTTTACATCCAACATTCATAACAAATTATTATGGACTATCCTAGACACAGATTAAAGATATATTTTAAGATTTTATTAAGTTTTCATTAAATTTATTAAATATTTTTAAGATTGTAAATTAGTTTTGTTTAAGTAATTTAGAAAATATTCATGTTTTTGATAAATATAAGTTTCTCAATTTCTAGTTACTATGCCTCTAATAAAAAACGCAGTATAAAATAATTCTACATCTTTATATATTCTATATTTTGTTTTTTCAAAAATAGTTCCGAAATTATTATTCTTTTGATATTTTAAATTCATTTTTTTTTATTAGAGGCATATAAATGTTACTGTCATTTTGACTTAAGTTAGCGACCATTTTGTTTTCCACAGAAAATATATTATCATCAATTTGTATGAAATAAGGTTTTGAGTCTTTGATGTTGACATTGATATGTATTTAGTGGGTTATATATATCAGGGTAGACCTCTTTTTTCTGTTTTGATGACTTTAATACACAAAAGTACTAATTAAAATGATATATTTCATGAAACATTTTTTTTTATTGTTAATTGTTAATCTTTTTGAAAATACAATTTCAATTAAATTTGCTAACCCTTTCAACAAATATACCAATATAGAGATATAATTTAAAGCGATAATATAGAAGACATACACACATTGAACACGGATATATTATTTATAATGACTAATTAAGCCATAAAATAAATGAAGTAAACCATAATTTTAACGATATATTCATAGCCAGAATGTTAATAAAATTACGTTCGGATATTATTATTGTTAATGTTCTTCACACATATAAAGAAACTGATATAAATTATCAAAACTTATAACAGTTTCTGCGAATATTAGTATTATTTTTGGCTTTTATAGAGAAAATACAATAAACCATGACATGCATATTTAGTAATAAAAGGTTGAACGACGAACCGACATTGTATAATATATATCTATTCATGTAAAACATTACAATATATTTTAGCACATAAAAAACTATTTAGCTAAACTTGAAAAATAGTAATAAATAACAATAAGTAGAAGAAAAATTATAAGTTATTTTAACCTCTTTTATACGGTACGTATATCATACCGTGTAATCGTATCACTATGAATATTTACATAGTTATTATACATTTTGTTATTAGCATTGCTTGAAGAATGATTTTTACGAAGCTCCATTATGAAATTGCTAAGTAAATAATCAATTAGCATTTTTTTTCCTAACATTTGGACAAATAGTCGAATATAAGGACTACAGAAGTGTTAAACAATTTAAATAAGATACTGAGACAAACTATTACTAAGCTACAGTTTACTAAAAAAAAATTAATAAACATCCCTAACTCAGTCGGTTTTCGAAAATATCGTAGATATTTTCAATGATAAATAAGAAGAAATGCTATGCATCAAATATTCCTTTTGTAATTTCAATTTGTGTTTAAATTTTCTTTAGCTAATGAGGTACATATTTAGTGAACCAAGAACTATTGAAAATTAATATTATACAGATATTATAAAACAATAAAATGCATAAGTTATTTTAATATTATATTCAATGAAGTAAAAAGAATCTTTCATAATAAAGGAAATGACACTATGGAGATATATAATAATTAAACAGAATAAATTAAAGAAATTGGAAATTCATTTGTTTAATTTGTGAGGTAGAGTTGGTAGCATTGATTTGAAAAATCACTACAATAATCAACTAACAAAATATTAAAATAAAAATGCTTATTATGTGCAAAAATATAAAGTACACACATACACACACAATATAAATGTATAACATAAATACGAAATATTATTACCAATAACGATTATGACAAAACACTTAAAACATTTAAAAATATATTTAAATGTCACTGTTACTTTACACAGAAAGATGTACCTCGCATATTAGGAGAAATCGGCTGAAAGTTCTTGCATCTACGACATAATAAAAAAAAAAGATGTTTTTACGTGAGTATATAAGGAGGGGGGATGGTCCCAGGCCGCGTCTAGTCGGTGAGGTAGAGCCGCGCTAGACGGGCGCGCGAGCCTCAGCGCGGCGCCACGCCCGCCATGTGCTCCGCGTGCACGCGGACTATCTCAGCCACTATCATGGATTCTATGTCCACTCCTGGAAGGAGTAACGGTTGCATGGTGTCATAAAGATGAAAAACTTTACTAAATATATCAAAGCATAAGTGTAATTTAAGCTCACAACTGTCGCGTTCAGTTAAGCAGATGGCTATACGTTACAATACTTTATGCAAGTTAATTTCTTATGTAATTTAATTTACTAGTAACTTAAAAATTGATTGAAGGAAAACAAAAAAATCTACAATATTTTGCTTTTAATAATAATATAATGTAATAATACAAACCTGCATGTACTTCTTCCCTTGTCAGAATAATTTCTTGGTTAGCTTCAGGGGTCACCAAAATAACCCTTTGACGACGGGTCTGTAGCATATTCGCTACCACCATCTGAAATCAATCGTTATTATTACGAGAACTCCATATATATGACGTGTTGGCCAAACTTGGACTTTCAATATTAAAAATAGAATATATAAATATAAAATAATATATATATATATATATATATATATATATATATATATATATATATATATATATATATATATATATATATATATATATATATATATATATATATATTTTAACTGTAACATATCTCCCACATATAGTAAGGTTCATCGCGTTTACAATTATAGGCTACGCCATGATATCATGCTTTTGCTTTTGTCTGATGGACAGTATGCTGAGGGCCCTGAGGCCTCCACAGCGTCGCCTAGTTTCTGGGAGGCCGAGCTAGAAGGGCTCCGACCTTGGCACGGCGACCATTGAAGAGATATCATGGTTAAAATGAATTAAAACATTGCAGTCTAAGTGGTTAAAGTATTTTTCATAATGATCGTAAATACAGTTAGATCCACTTTTATGAGGCGTCATTGTTGCAAAAAAACCCGATTAGAGATTGGCCAAAATCAGTCAGACTGAGATTATTCACATTAGGGGACTACTCTACAACACATAAAAGTACATATAACTATATTTATGATCATTATGAAAAACCCTGTGACCTCTTAGACTATTTACCTTATGTTTATATTTCTCCAAAGCAGCCCGTGCTTTGGGTATAAGTAGATTTTCATCGGTCTCCAATTTAAAAGAAACTACATAGGCTTCTGGAACCCAAAGATTGACGAGAGGAGCTAACATTTTTGGCACTAAATGTAATTGTATGACTGGAGCTCCACTGCCTGATTGCATTTTATGGGTTGGCTGAAAAGACAATTAAGTAATAAGAAATACCCTTCCTGTACTTTTTAAGGGATTTCTAACAGTTTTTATTATATTTTTTATTATTTAGAAAATATATAAATATAAAGCTTCGAAAATGTATAAGAAAGGAGTATGTTTGAATTATAATGACATAGACAAAAATGACTCCTAAAAACCTGTTAATTGCGTTTTGACAGATCTACAGATTAAAAAAAGCCTTATTAAAGCTTTGGACACTGTGGGACACACGGAGGGATAGGCTAGCTAATATATAGTTTTGATGTAAGGAGATTCCTACAGAGTTAAAATGTTAAATAAATAGCATTCTCTTGCCAAATGACCACATTAAATATATAATTTAAATATGTTACTATAAATTATGATAAATATAAAATATAGCCACTTACAACTTTACTCTTGGGTATATAAAAATCAGAAACAGCGGCTGCTAAGAACAGCGTCGCCCTGGCTCCACTGCGAGCCAAGCACTCGCACACGGCTCGCAACAGCCACAAGTAGTCCGAGACGCTAGTGAATGACACGTACAGCAACGCGCCCGTCGCGTGCGCCGCCTGGTAGCGGGCGAGTACTGGCGCGAGTGCGAACACACTGTCTGGTTTTACTGAAATAGTCGGTTTCAATTTCGAAATAGTAGTCAAGCCAATATAAATGAACATATACAAATCTCGTATAGAAATTGATTAGTAGTGAAATTTTTTATTATGTTCTCTCAATGAAAGAATTATTTGTAAAAACATTATACGATATTAAATGTTTTCTTATAAACCAATCAATCAACCCAATTCTGGAAAAATCCAGAGCAGTATGTGAAGCAACTAAGCAGTCGTCGGCTATAGTTTTATATAATAATTGTATCAACTGGCAAACGAATGCCTCAATCTGACGGAATGCGTCCGATTTCCAGAAAAATGTTCATAGAATACGAAGATATTGGAAACCAAAGTTGCTTAATATCGATTAATTGGTACTACTAAAGCTAGTAGTACAATTGGTCAGTCAGCCACTAGTCAGTCAGTAACAGTTGCAGTTATTAGCAAAATTGACTTGCTAACTTTAAGAACATTTGTATTAAAGCGTTTAATTATATATTTCTTTAGGAGTGTCTTAATATTAGGTAGATTACCTTATTATATATATTAGGACAGGAGGATATATATATTAGGACCTAGTATTAAGATACTTCGTTCCCCGCTTTTCGTCTTGTGTGTGTGTCGACATTGCGCACTGAGTGGCGGAACTAAACGTCGCAATTTATCTTGTTTCCAGAGCGATGACAATAATTGATTCTCCCCGAGCGTGATTTGAACCCACAACCGTCGCGCTTACAGAAAGATACTGTGCCGCTACGCCATGACGGCTATAAGCATATTATACACAGAAAAAGAAGCATTTCCGAATTATTTTTGTTATATTTTATAATGTATATGGAGTCGGTTTATAAAATTCTCGTGATTTTTATTAATTTTGCTTTAAAGGTTAAGATTATCAAGATTTTTAGTCCAAGGCTATCTTCAAGTGTGCTACAAAGATAAGTGGTGCAGAGTTTATTTCTACTTAGAAATCAGTATATGTAAGATCTCTTCTTACATATACTGAAAAAGAAAAGAATTATGTTAAATATCGCACAACCATGTAACAATATAAATTTTAAAACCTAAGCTTGATGAATGTTACATTTTGGTATTTAAGTTGTTTACAGTTCGGCACACTAAAGATATAAGTTTTACCTACATATACAAATATGTCAAACATGTACAAAATTTATTTTAATGGGATTATTTAATGTAATAATAAATAATTGCAGGAGGATACTGGAAACAATCACAAATATGTTTTGCAAATTATTTTCAAAAGATCTGAAATTTACAAAAACCAACATAACACAAACATTAAATTCTAATATAAATTTCAATTTTTGAAACATATATTAGCAGGTGGCATTACATGGCACTGTGGCACAATGGGACCATCAACTATCCAGAGAATTGTTGTATACAAACCATTTGCATTTCCCTGCTTTATGAAAACAAAGCATTGGATTTTGCCACTTGACTCAAAATCATTAAGAAATAGTAGATTGGAATATATTTAACATTTTATAAATTACCTGTGATAGTCGTATTTGATCCCTGTTCTTGTAAGTCCAACATGTCCAATAGTTTTTGTCCATTAAAATTACGTGTAAAGGGCTCTAATGATTTTTGCCGATGCATAAAAATTACTGCATAGCCATGTTCCAGAAAATATTCAGCAGACGCAGACCCTCTTGACCCTGCACTAAAGTTATCAACAAAGCGTACTGTATTATGCTCCAACGGGACTGTTGTGCCTCCAGACTGAAAAGGCAAAATTTTATTTTAAGTCAACTTTTTTTAAGTACTGTACAAAATTTTAATATGATAGATATTTAATATGATTTTATGCAATTATTAGTTCAGTGTAGTTCTTATTACATTCCAAGTATACCATAAGAAATATTAACAATAAGGTAAGGTAAAAACCTCACATTTCTTTGGTTATTGAACAATAATGAAATTTAAAAATAATGTAAGTAACAATGTATCATCAAACTTACAGTAACTAGGACAATTTTATTTCCATATTGGTTATGTCTCTCACAAAACTCTTTGAGTAATGACCGATTATCTTCAAAGTCTGTGGGTGGAAGATGTTCCGCAAAGAATTCTTCCCATGAACCAGTTGCCATTTTGTTAATTATTTTAGAAATGCTAAAAAAGTATTTATTTAATTAGAAATATATTTTTATATTCAATATCTATATACAGTATAAGGTAAGGTAAAATAAATAAACCATTTTCAAAGGTGTATTTTTTTAAGAAAGTGGTTGCCTTAAAAACACCTTATGAAATGAAATATGTATGGGAAGTAATTTGGTAATTGGATTGTGTACTTAAGTGATATTTGGCACACATTAATATGGTCTCTTCACATTAAATGTTGTTGTAGGGATTCTTGATAGTAGCGTTATTAAGTATTACAGTTTCTAAAAATATTTAGGCTTACAATAGTTTAAATAAAATAAAATAATTTGAAAGTATTATTTGAATACATACACTGGCACAGATATTTTAAACATAAAATATAGTCTTATTATTTTTCTTATACAAATAGGTAGCATGTATGAAAATTAATTACATAAAAAATGACATGTTAGCAATGTGTTACACGTACCTTATTTTTTTTATACTGAAGTAGGTGTGTATTACACCCCTGAGGAGATAAGGTATCGGAACAAATACACGAGGTGAAATCAGATTTTGAACTTTACTCCACCGAGCACAACGTCACTGTGTCTACACAATATAGCTTTAGTGATGGACTAATCAACCTGCGGCTTTATCGAAAAATCGATGCTTTAATAGAACATCACATCATGTTTGCCTAGCCTATGAATTAAATAGGTTGAACAAATAAACAATTTTGTAATCCTTTAAATAAATTATGTTTTAACATAAATGTTGTTTAATTTAGATAATTTATTTTGCCGCTAATTGTTAAAATATTCTCATCGCGTTATCAATCAGCGGCAACCTGATTGATACATGACACTTCAAAGAAAGATATACGTCATTTATGATTATGACAAGTGGCTCCATTCGATATGCGTTCCGTTTCACGTACGGAGAGATGTATGATATAATTTTAGCTTTTAAAATACTAATTTAAGGGATAATTATATGTAAATCGTCAAATATTTCTGAACAGAATTTTTCAAAAGAATTTTTTCAAGCGAATTCTTTCCTAAGCGCGTTAGACTATTTTGATAGGATACATATTGAAATCTTATGGGTATGCGTCACCAATTAGCGTACGATGTTTTACACGTGTATTAAAGATTTTTATACACTTAACACATTATATTAATTAGAGACTTTTTCGTGATCTCGATAAAGCACAGCGATAAGCTATAGTAATAGTAATATATATACAAATAAAGTTTAATTTCTAACGTGGAAATTTCTATGTGTACCTTCTATTATTCATTTAAATGTGTTTAAATTTAAATGCATACTACATTTTATTTCAACTGTATAATTTGTTGTTTTACGTTCTTAGAAAGTATTGCGTATTATAATTAATAATTTTATTTTTGCTTATGTCGGCAGCTCTTGTGACTCTCTCCAATAAATTTAAGCTTGATAAAATGGGCATAAGGTAGCTGGTATATGCAATTTTCTTCTTTAATTTCTTTGTTTCAAATTAACAAAACTATTAAGATTTTCCAATTATTTTTATTATGTTTATTTACGTAATTTTGGTTAAAATATAACAAGTATTTATTATTTTCAATTATTTTCAAAATTAATATACCTAAATTTACTAGCTAGGCTAACTTACAGAATTTGTTTAATAATGTCATTTAGCTTCACTAATTAAATATTTAGTACTAGCGACCCGCTCGCGGCTTCGCCCGCATAGGTTAGTTAGGTCGCGTTCGTTTTAAAATTTTATACCTACATAGCAATGTAATTCGATTTTCACGTCGTCTTTTTTATCACTCTTGTCTGTTATTAAAAATCGTGAATAATATACATATATGTTTATTGCATGTATATATTATAACGTAAACGTATTTGTAATTAACATATAGTCTGTAACCAGATAATGTTCTAGCTTTTCCACTTCCTACAATTGATTTTGAAATTCAAAATCGTACTATTTATTTTTTATTTATTTATTGGAACACCATAATTAAAAGAATTAAATTTAATTATTTTTAGATCACTAATTATTTTTTAATCACTCTGTTGTCTGTCTGTCTGTCTGTCTGTCTGTCTGTCTGTCTGTGTGCCTGTCTGTCAAGACCATTTTCTCCAAATCACGTGGAATAATCAAGCTGAAATTGATATCAAATGTGTAAGTCAATAACCTCTTGAAGCACAGTAAAAATCAAACTTCTAAGTCAACGCAATCAAAGATATGAACGTTTATGCTTAATTTATTTGTAATTTGTATGAAAATTGTCGCGTAATCAAAACCTACAGGGTCTTCTACTTCCCGTCATCCTAGAGTTACGAAATTTGGTACAAAATAAGTTAGAGCTTATAGTACAACCCAAGGAAAAATAAAAATTTCTAGATACATCCCAGAAAAAAAACGATTACAAATTTATACTTTTTTATAATTTGATAGAAAATTTGTGTTACGGCGAACTTAAGTTTGTTGTTTCTTATTAGTTGTATTTCATTGACTTAGACTCAGTAAGTTCTAACTTACAGTATATTTCTATATAATAATCCTTTATAGGATAAAATCTCAAATTTCATCAAATAAATCATTGCAAACTCATATTGTACACCTAAGTCTCGATTTGCGTCGCTAAATTTTCGGAGGTGCGTCGATTTGAATCTGAATTATTTTCTTTTTTCATTGATCTTATTTGGCAATAATTTTCAAATTTTTTTATATTTTAAATAAAAAAAACTTTTACCATTTGCCACTGTTACTTAGTGAGATTGGAATAGAACTACCTTTACTTACATGTAATCGACGTAATTTAACCGTCTCTGTTTTTAATTTTCGTTCGAGATTTGTATTGCACATCATCATAAAAACTATCCTATAGATATTGTGTAAGGCTATGGACTATTAGCATGCCAAATCTAACTCACTTTTCTTCAGTAATTTAAATAATTTTAATTTATTACTTTTTCATTTATTTTCCGTAAACAGCATGGGACACCAGGATAAAAACTAAAATTTATGTGCGTCGGGATTATAAGCTATTACTATACAAAAATTAATTAATTTCTGTCCAGTAGTTTTTGCCTGACCAATCAGAGGACAAATAAACAGAAAAGAGACAGACAAACAGACAGACAAACAAACAGATAGACAGACGACAATTTTGCTGAGTGGAATGTTAGATTCTATTATTGATATATTAACCGACCCAATCACTTTTTTTTAAATCTTAATGTATAGAACTGACTTTATATATATAGATATAGATTAAGACGCTTCGTTCTTCACTGTCCGTCCAATTTTCGAGACATTTACAGACAGATGATGAAGACTTAGATAGTTGGAGCAGACCGGACACGACTTGCAAAGGACGGGATAAAATGGAAAGCTATAGAGGTGGCCTCTGTCGGATGAGAATTTGAAATAGAATTTCCGTTTTTTTCACGATGTAGTCTATTAAATTTTGTAAATGTTTAAAGTATTTTTTTATAATTTTTATTATTTTCCATTTTTTAAGAAGTATATACATAAAATTATATATATATATATATATATATATATATATATATATATATATATATATATATATATATATATATATATATATATATATATATATATATATAACCACGCCATATATAACATATGGCCAACGCCCATACCACGTTGAACACACCGGTTCTCGTCCGATCACCGAAGTTAAGCAACGTCGGGCGCGTTCAGTACTTGGATGGGTGACCGCCTGGGAACACCGCGTGGCGTTGGCATCTCAGAGGGTGTCTAAGCCAATTATCTGTCCGATATTTGGTTTCCGGCATACGGGTACGCGACCCCGGGACCTCGAGCCACCACTTTCATAACCCGATCCAATCCATGTAAGTGGTGTCCCTCCCCTATATTCCAAGTCTTTCTGCCTCTTATTCCCTGTCCTTTATTGGTTTCTCCCAGTAATGGGTTTGGAGGTCAGATGGCAATCGCTCCACAAAAAACCACTTCGCCACTCATATGGACCGATTGGTCTTAGTCGGAAGGCAGACCCTGGCAAAAGCCGGGACTAATGCCAGGAAGAAGAAGAAGATATATATATATATATATATATATATATATATATATATATATATATATAATATATATATATATATATATATATATATATAATATATATATATATATATATATATATATATATATATATATATATATATTTAAGCGTGCTAATCATGGTCAATATGTGGTATTATTTTAAAGGCTGTCTTTTCAAATTTCTAGTTATACGTTATCCATTTTACACGGTTTTTATGTTTCATTCATATGCGAAAAAAGAATTCTTGCAAAGTCACCTACACACGTAATCAGATTTGATGATAATATTTCAAACTAAAGACGATCGGGATAAAAAAAATAAAGTATCTTTGAAATTTTTTTTTTAAAGAACTTTTAGATTTTTTTCCACCAGCTTAAAGGTGTCTCACTAATGCAAAAAAAAGGTTCTTTACCTACGAATGAAGATGCTGCCAAGATGCCTCTCTGTGCGGTAGTCGTGCTGAGTTCACACGCACTTTTTGGGATTATAATGGTGATACCATAAGCCGCTAGCCAACTAGTAGATAACTAGAGTATCCTGAAATGTAAGTAAAAGAATCACCGAAAGATAATTATTTTCGAGATATTTTATTGAACTGGATTAACATTAATAAAAATAATAAAGTACAGAGCTGCTTATTAGCTTGAGAGTGGGGGTCGAATCCACTGCCATCGTATGTACAGCCATACTCTGATAGTCATCATATTTATAGATTTGACGTACAAAACGTTTAGAAGCTTAAGTTATGTGAGTACGTTGTACGAGTTGTCGCTAATATTTTGATTTATTTGGTCTTGCCATAGGTAAAATTTTTAAATTATATATTTCTTAAATTGGAAAAAATATATATAGAATAAAGAAAAATCTAAACTACTTCGCCTTTCTTTTCCCTCTTTCCGCCCAATTGCGAAAGTGACGTTGCGTGTTGAGTGGGCGAAATGGAAAGATTCTTTCAAGTATCATCGAATCCGCACTGTTGCACTCAGTACTGTTTGCAGTCAGTCAGTCGTTGTCTTTTGCAAAACGTCCTCCACATTTGTTATAATACTATGTTATAATACAAAAAACAGAAATTAGTACAATCAACATAATTAAACCATTAAAAAAAATCTACCTATTTTATTGAGTGCCTCCTCGAAAGTGACTCTGTCGTTCGAATCAGCCATCTTAAAGCTACACTATTTTTTTTATTACTACACTATTAAAAAATTAATATTTCTAATAATATTTCGTCTATATGATGTTTAGTTTTTTTATTTATGAATAACATAAGTCTAGTATGAAGTTGCGTGTCTTTTTAAATAGTTCCATCTAACGTATAGGCTGTTAGACAATTTAGGATAATATCAGTATTGCCTCCTTACTTCCACTGTATGGTAGGGTCGTATGTGGAGGGTAGATGCGTCACATATCGGGGACGTGACGGAGCTGGTCGGCATCTCATGTCATGTGGTGTTCCACAGAAATCGGTCTTGGTACCGACGACTGGGTGCAGAGAAGCGTGCTTCCCTCGGGCGCCGACTTGACGTGTTATGCGGACGACACGCTTGTCACTGGGCCCCGGGGGAGCTTGCACAGGGAAACGACGTTGATAGCTACGGCTGCGATGTCACAGGTGGTGAGCTGCATCCGGCACCTGGGCTTGGACGTAGCCCTACACAAGTTGGAGGCTATGCTGTGTCATGGCTCCCAACGTGCGCCGGCGCAGGGATTACATATCGTGATCAGCGGGGTCCGGATAGCTGTCGAGTCCACCATGAAGTATCGAATATTGGTGATCGACAGCCGATGGGAATTCAAGCTGCACTTCCGGCGAAATAATGTAAATTTTGTCAATTTTGGTGTGAAATTATGTTGCATATTGTCTATTTAACAATTTACGCTAACAAAAGCTTTACAATTTACTTATACACCTTATGAAATGTGGCGATGGAAAAGCCACAAATTAAATATATAATAGGTGTATACATATATGTATAAAAGTTTTCGGTGCTACAGTCTATGTTCGTAATAAGACTACAAAAACAAAATTTGATATCTCGTAGAAAGGCTACGAACTAAGCAAATAGATAGTTTATATTCCTGAAAGTGACAGACATTTTGTAGTGACATGTAACGAAATAACTAACTACTGTGAATTTGTACAATTTGAGTGACATGGCCAAGAGGATAGTTTTATTTAAAATTTTAAACCACAATTGAATATAACTTTTAGTATTTATTTTTACTTCGTAGTGTATGTATCAACTGTGCCATGATCTGTGTGGCTATCAACAACAATATAATAAAATAAAATAAAATAAAATGCGATCTCATTTGTTTCCACTACATACAAAATTGTGTTTAAGTAAGCTCTTTGTTAGACAAACGTTTACAATGTTGTCATCATGCTTTTTATCGGACCTTTTTCTAGTATCTAAGTTACTGTACCTTCGATACTGAGTTCTTGAAGGTCAACCTCTCTCCACTCTTAGCTCGCTTACCAAAACATAAAAATAACTAACAGCTATAGTGATATGACGCGACGTCACGTTATTAGTCTGAAGAGTGACTTAAACGTTTCACTTTCACGTATTTAAAAGTAAGGTAAATAGTTTAGCGAAACTCTATATGAAACTGTGGATTTTAAGAAGCAATAAGTAACTGATTATAATTCAATCCCTGAGTTAATAATTACGGACACTTTTAACAATTGCAGAAACAAACTCTTTAACAATTTATTAATAATCTTTTCCAAACATAACATGTCAGAAAAAAACAACATATAATTATAAAAAGGAACTAATTCGCAATATCGACACCGACTGACTACCTTTCCGAACAACCGACCCGCACTTGCTAATGAAGTAAGTAAATAAATGGCGGCATTACGAGCGTGCCAGTTGAGCGCATAAAATATCACTTTGTCACGTTGTATGGAGATTGTGTCACACGAGATAAAATGACTGATGTAATGAAAACTATTAACTTCAATTTTCATATTAAAAAAATTATTCTTTTTAATTCTGATAGAAACAGGCCCAGTCAAATACCTATTTTAAGCCCCAATTACCTATTTAAAAAAAATAAATAACCTATTTTAAGATCTCACTTTTTAAATAACAGCAATTGTTACAGATATCCAATAAAACAAAGAAATAGAGTGTCATACTTGTTCATAATGTTATTTTGTTCCTATAAATAGATATTTGGATTTTGTACAGAACTTGGCACTCATTTAGATCTCCATTCTTTTTGTGGCGAAGCCCACAGTCAAGCATAGTTTTTGTATTGAACTTGGCTCTCCATTTTTACAGTTGTTTTTGGTGAGGTCGTGTTAATAATTGTAATTAGTATCTGTAAGTAAGTAAGTAAGTATCTGTAATATGTTATTTGTTCTTCAAATGATGTTTATGTACCATATGACATTTAATTATTTGTTAAGATATGCTTTTTGCTATACCCTATTAATTCGGAGAGAGTCGGAGAGAGTTGTTTCATTCCTCGCTCTGGTAATAAGACAGACGGCGGAACTCGGCGTTGAGTTCCGCCACTAAATACTCAATGTCTCAAAATTGGGCAAAAAAAAAAAGCAATCTACATGCATAAATGAACAAACTTATTCGATTATAATATGTTAAAGATATAGTGAAAGAAATGGTGCTTCAATTTTTTTTATTTTAAAAACAATGATGAACATATTATCAATTGTGTACTATTCCACTCTTAGCTCGCTTATTGGTATACATATCTATGTAAATATTTTTATAATAGTGGAAATAAATGGCGGAGTTGAGGATCGGTACTGTTCACAAACAAAGTACCGTTTATAATAAAATATAATATATTTAAGATATTACAATAACTTATGATATCTTATCACTTCTTATCTCTGGCTCATCTCTTAAGGGTTTTCGGTCATCTGCTAGGAAAGCGGCTATCACAGCAGATGCTGCAAAAAATTTAATTAATATTTTTATTAAAGCACTGAAATTTGATATAAATCAAGTCGTACAAATATTTTTAATTTTTTTTTGTAATAGTCTTAAACATTAAATATGTTTTAGCTCCATACTGTCGAGACATTGCATGTTGGGTGGCGGAAGTCAACGCCATCTAACTAGAGCGAAGTAATCAAAAAATTTTACTTCCCACATTAGGAATGTAATTAATAATTACAAATATACAAATAAATACGATGTACTCAACTAAATTTGTTGAAACTGCGTATATATATATATATATATATATATATATATATATATATATATATATATATATATATATATATATATATATATATATATATATATATATATATATATATATATATATATAGATAATATATATATATATATATATATATATATATATATATATATATATATATATATATATATATATATATATATATATATATATATATATATATATTTATTTGATATGAAACGCAGTCGACTTACATGCGAAAAGTGCTGAGTAAACATAGAAGCCTGCCTCGCAATTTGTTTCTAGCAACAAATTCAGTATTTGTACTGAAGCAAACGTTCCAATTCTAGTTCCTGACATTGTAAAAGATACAGCTAATGCTCTGTAATAAATAACATAAATATATTGTGATTTTACTGTTAAGGTTTTTATTATGAGAAGTCACCAGTTCTGACTGTGTATTAAAGTAAAGCAAAGTAAAGTAATTGAATATATGATTGATATACAAGGATTAATTAAATTTCAAAAAAATTAAGAAAAATCGTTATCATAATTAGGAATAGATATGAAAATGTCTTAAATTCATCATTCAAGTTTAAATGTTAAAACTTACCTAAGGGAAGTGGGGAATAATGCAACTGTTATGGCAGTATATAAGCCAAATGTCACGATACCAATGAGGAAAATAAAGAACAGAACAGCGCTACCGATCGCGTTGGGCACAAGGTTGACTATAATACCACACATCCCACAAAAAGATGTTACGCACATTACCATGTTTCTTTTGCCTGTTCGATTGATAACCTTAAAAAAAACAAAAATTTGACATAAGAAAATGATGACATAATGTCTAGCTAAATTGTATGAAATAGAAAAATCAGTATATAAAATATACAATCAATTTTAAATCACTTACTAAACTGATAAGTATATTCGCGAGGGATTGTACAGCGCAAACTCCAAGAATTATTAGTAGAGATGTCACATTCAAAGAACAAGGTACTGCATCTGGCTGTAAAATAAAATAATAAATTGTATCGTAAACGTAACAATCGTAACTCTCTTAAACAGGCAATGGTAATAGGCTATAATAAAATATGTGTAGACAAAAAGCGCGGCGTTGAGCTCCGCCACTCAACACGCGATGCTTCGAAAGTCGGAAAGCGGGGAACGTCTTAACACTAGGTTTCTATGGTTCCTACGGTTCCCCCTGCCTGCCCTGCCATGTGCGGGATAAAGCGTAGAGCAATTTTTTTTAATATGCTTAAAATTTCTCCTAAGGGATATATCAGACGGTTATACTCAGCGATTGAATTTCCGGAAATATAATTATTTTTGTATTGGAAATTAAAAGCTAGTAAGAGATATGAAAAGGTACTTACATCTGAGTCGACGTTGATCCCGCTTTGTATAATACCGCAAAGAGTTAATTCCGAGCCCTCCCCTGTGCTTAATATGTCTACGAATTGATTAGCAATTGTTGGTAACCACACTTGGAATGAAGCGATTCTAAAAGAAAATAATTGTAAGCTACATATACACAAGAGTCTAATTTCGGTCTTAATAAAAAAAGTAAAAATAAAAGAGAAAAATAAACTTTAGTAGATTATTGTCAGTAAAAAAAAATAACTTCAAACTTCAAAAACCATTACCACATTAAGCTAAAGCCAATAGGATTAATAATGTTCTATACTCAACTGTTGAACTAGAAAGAGGACTGTAAGAATGATTGTGTACTTAAGCAGTGGCGCTCTGAATAATGGTAGAAACTGCTCTGTTACTGATCTCGGTCCAGATGCTTGCGTTTCATTTTTAATATTATTAACCTGTAACAACACTCTCCACATATACTCTGATATAGTAATAATGCAAAAGTTAAGCAACTGCAGGCAGAACTTACCTCAAATTCTTTTTTAGATCCTAAATTGTTTAATCGGTAAATTTTCTTTAGAACATTTATAGCTTCAATTTCCCGCCCTTTTGTGAATAGGAATTTTGGGCTTTCTTGCATGAAAAATATCGAAATAGCACAGATAATACTTGGCGTGGAGTAAACCAATAATAGAGTTCGCCAAGAGTTCCAGAAAATGCCCAAGCTCGGCAGCTCGATAGAGAAAGTCAGGGGGATGATTGGTATCGCCAATACTGAAAGTAAAGTTTATCGCGTACTTGCATTGCTTAGTTGTAATTTCTTATTTAACATGCTTATAATTTATATGAGATACCTCTCTATATATTTTTAATGTGCGCTCTAGTATTAACATTAACATTATTTAACAA
This sequence comes from Dione juno, assembly GCA_037127375.1. NCBI lineage: Eukaryota > Metazoa > Arthropoda > Insecta > Lepidoptera > Nymphalidae > Dione > Dione juno. The sequence continues at coordinate 330,583 of JAXRJS010000022.1, read as the reverse complement.
AATTTGGACAATCTTACATCAATATAACGTTACCATAAACATAAGTTACAAATTGAAATGGGAGTGTTGATATTTTATTACCTGCCATAATTCCTTGTGCCATTAAGAAAATGCTACTGACTAGCAACACAACGACGTTACGCTTTGCCATAGGAACACTCTCGCTAAGCATTGTCATAGTTAGAGAATACTGGCCAGATGCCCTTGGAAAAAGTAAAATGGTATTTTGATTATTTAATTTTATTCATCTTTATCTTTTTGAATCTTGATATTGATCTTTACTTACCAGAAGTGAGCCAAGATGAAATTTTGGCGGCCTTGGGGCAGTTAAAAATGGAAAAGCACCCGGAGAGGACGGCATAGCTACGGAACTACTTAAGGCTGGCGGAAAACCTATACTTGTATGTCTCCGAAGTATATTCAATTCCGTCTTGTTTTCAGGGAGAACTCCAAAAGCATGGAGCAAAAGTATTGTGATCTGGTTTTTCAAAAAAAGAGATAAGACCTCATTGAGAAACTACCGACTTATTTCCCTCTTGAGCCATATCTATGTTTTCTAGGGTCATCTTGAATCGTTTTGTGCGTAGACTTGACGAATGCCAGCCCGCTGAGCAGGCTGGATTTCGTAGAGCGTACGGTACCATAGACCACATTCACACGTTACGGCAGATTATACAGAAGACCGAAGAGTATAATCTGCCCTTGTGCCTAGCTTTTGTGGACTATGAGAAAGCCTTTGACTCAATTGAAAGTCCTTGCAACGGTGCCAAGTCGATTGGCGATTTATCCAAGTGTTGAGAAGCCTTTATGACGCAGCAACTATGACCGTCTAAGTACAGAATCGGCAGTCTAATCTTATTCGCCTGCATCGAGGAGTGAGACAAGGGGACGTAATTTCCCCCAAATTGTTCACTAATGCTTTGGAGGATATATTTAAGACGCTACACTGGAAAGGACGTGGTATCAACATAGATGACAAGTACCTCTCACACTTGAGATTTGCTGATGACATAGTTATTATGGCTGAGACCGTGCAATACCTGCAATATATGTTCAGTAGTTTAGCTGAATCTTTTGTTCACATCGGACTTCGTATGAACTTGGATAAAACCACGATTATGTTCAACGAACATGTCATGCCGGGTCCAATTGAGCTTGGTGTGAGATTGGATCCGAAATGAGGTAATCTGACAGAGAACCAAAGTTATTGACATAGCCCAAAGGATTAGCAAGCTAAAGTGGCAGTGGACTGGTCATATTTGTAACAGAACCGATGACCGCTGGGGTAAACGTGTTTTGGAGTGGAGACCGTGACTCAGCAAGCGTAGTGTAGGACGTCCTCCAGCTAGATGGAGTGACGACATACGCAAAGTGGCTGGCAGTGGTTGGATGCGAAGCGGCCAAGATCGAGCTCAGTGGCGTGCCATTGGAGTGGACAAGGACAGGCTGATGATGTTATCTTTTTGTATTTTTCTTATGTTCCACATATGTAGAAGATAAAGAGGGCTTACTAGGAACTCGTTAAGCAATTTTTTCTAATTAAAAATCTAATATATTCTTATATTTGTGTTAAGAGACTATATTATACTTGTATGTATGACTTACAATTAGTGTAAATGCAATTTTATATTTCTACTTACAGTAATGTAGCAGTAAATTGTAATATCATAAGCATTATCCAATTGACGGACAGACTGGCAAGTGCATTGACTGTTGCCCCTAACAGCAAGGATATGAGAAGGGTAATCCTCCTTCCGAAAATGTCTGCAAAGTATCCCCATAATACTGCTCCTAGGATCAAACCTAAAAATGGGAAGAACATATAATATTCTTTATTGTACTAAAAACATATGGGTAAAAACACAGTACACAAAGGTGTACTCATCCCTATAAGAGATCTCTTCTAGCCAACCTATGGTAGTGGATGAGTTTTTAAGCAGCGGGTAAGAATAAAGTACAATTAATAATACAAGAAATGAGATACTTATATAAATAATTATATGTACACACATAAATAAAACAAAAATAAAACTTGATATATACAAATATGGAAAAATTATATATACTAAATACTTACACAAATACATAAATATTCACAAACATACATACATATATACATACAGAATACAAACATATATATACATATACATGTATATATATATATATATATATATATATATATATATATATATATATATATAATATATATATATATATATATATATATATATATATATATATATATATTATATATATATATATATATATATATATATTATATATATATATATATATATATATATATATAAATACTTACACAAATACATAAATATTCACAAACATACATACATAAGTGAGATGAAGATAAGGTTATCACATTGATAACCAATGTCACTGAAAATCAATTTACTCGTTTAAATTTGCAAGTAAGTGCTTTTTTAATTGAATGAATGGAATGTCAAGTGTCGGTATGACACACGACCGCCTAGAGCGCGTGGGAGTGGGAAGGGAAGTAATTATTTTTTTTTAAAGGAGTGTAAGCATGTGCATATCTCGGTGAAGGCGGATTGGAAGGCGAGCTAATTAAGCTGGGCTTGAATAGAAACGTGGTCAAACTTACGCAGACCAAAGATAAAGCGTATTGCGAGATTTAAAAGACACTCTAGCTTGTTTAATAGCTTCTCAGTTACATCCAAATAGCAAACGTCGGCGTAGTCAAGAATTGGCAGGAGAAGAGATTGCGCAAGCGTAATTTTAGTTTTGTGAGGAAATAATGGAGACGCTTGAGAGAATGGAAAGAGAAATGCATAAGTTTGCTAATATCATCAATGTGTGAAGTCCAAGACATATTAATGTCAAAAATAAGGCCTAATTTTTTTTTGTTACAGTATGTAATTTCTACCCCCGAATACAAAATTTTCGGCGTTGAGACCCAACTGATTCTACCTCTAAGCTTGTTACTACCAATAATAACAGTTTTTTAGGGTCAACTAATAGTCCAAAAGATTCATCCCAAGATTGAATATGATTACTTAGTCTCCACTCCACTCCACTCCACTTTGTCGATTATTATAAACTTTTTCTCCTTTAAAACAGATTTAAAGTAAAAAAGCTTCCTACAACATCTCATGTGTACTATATATATGTACTCTTGTGTACGTACTAAGGTAGGTATGCGTTACGATGGCCAAGGCATCGAATCATTAGATTAATGACGTGATTACAATTATCATTTCGACAGTTACTGACTGTCATTCCGTAATAATATACCTTACCTACAAGTGGTGCCGCTGCCAAGATACCTCTCTGTGCGGTAGTAGTACCGAGTTCGCAGGCACTTGTGGGTATTATAATGGTGGTACCATATGCAACGCAAACCATAGATATAATGACTAATCCTGATAAAGCGACTAACAGGTAACTGTAGAGTCCGTATCCTGAAAAGTAAAAAATGAACACGTTTATATTATGTTAATTATTAAATTGTATATAATATTATCTTTGTGCCAGTGTACACTACACTACAATTATATACTCTTATTTTTTCTTTGTGAAGGATCTGTAACATTAATTGTTTTCATCGTACAAATAATATATTTATATATAACCCTGTGGGATCGACAGGCTAAGCCACGGTGAATACGATTTGGTAGATACGAGTCCATTCATGAACTACATTATAGTGATTTAAAATTGTATTTTATTAATTAATAAATATGTTTTTTTAATCTTTTAAGTTAACGATTTTATGCCAAATTCGGATATTCCAAAGCTTAAGCTGGTGCCAGGTTCAATATGCCTGTTCTGCACTAGTACATCATACCAAAAAATACGTGAAATACCATTTAAAATACGTGAAAATAAGTCTAGCAGCGAAAGTATTAATGTAATTATTTTTATTATTAAATTAATTTAACTTTATAATATAATATTTGAAAAGAATCTAAATGTCCAAATTTCTCGAAGGCCAATTTCTAAAACTACCAACCCTCTGATTTTTTTAGTAACAATAATAATTTTTAAATGGGGTAAAGATTCATAATTTTAAAATATTAAAAAATATTTTTAATTTTACTTAATTATATTGTTTAAAAATAGCCTAATTGGCAATGGTCATGAAGAGAAAACGATTAAAATGTGTTTTTATATTATCTTTTCTCCATAAATGCTATAACTGATTTAACTGGAGCGGTAACTAAATATTATCGATTATTTAAAATATCGATTATTTTAAAATATTAAAAAATATTTTTAATTTTACTTAATTATATTGTTTAAAAATAGCCTAATTGGCAATGGTCATGAAGAGAAAACGATTAAAATGTGTTTTTATATTATCTTTTCTCCATAAATGCTATAACTGATTTAACTGGAGCGGTAACTAAATATTATCGATTATTTCATATTAATTGTTACCATACTGTCAGAATGCTTTTTTAGCATTAGCTTAAATAGAAGCACCTATAATCTTGTGAATTAAAAAAAAAACATTGCAAATATGCATATTGGTGAAGATAAAAAATCGATTACGCTGTTCTATCACTATCACTACTCTACCAAGTCAATTATTGTAGTAATGTCAGTGTCATTTACTTTATTATTAATTTATGACATTAGCAAAGTGAATTGTGCTCATTTGGCACGCTCGAAGGCTAATCGTATATCTACAGAGATAAGCAAAAAGATTTGTGGCATTACGATTATAGATTCACGCTTTATCACGCACATAATAGTGTAGTTGGACCTAGTGTTAAGACACTGCGTGCGTGCGTGTTGAGTGATGGACATGTTACCAGAGATAAAAAAAGGAAAATAATTCATCCACCGAATCGAAATGTGCCGATGAGCTACGACGGCCCATTTTTTCTGTTATATTATATTTTAATAACTACGGACACTTTTGTCAACTTTTATAAATTTTTGTATTAGAAGAGTTTATTTCGTTTCTAATATTTCACATTGAGTACAAAATTTTCCAGTCTATTGGCGTACAGAACGCACATTACTCTTGGTTACTTACAGCAAACTCTTTTCATATAATAGAAAAATATCGAGCTATTTATATCATGTATATTATTAGTATAAAAAATATATATAAATTTTTATTTTTTAGCAATTTTATCTATTTTTTAGGGAGTTGTTCTCACCTGCTTTGTTGAGGGCTTCCTCAAAAGTAATTTTGTTGTCATTCGAATCAACCATTGTGATACGACACTTTATTTTGAAATTAATTGCAAAAAAAAATGTACTTTATTGGTACCTCATTATTTATGAACCACGTGTATCTAATTTTAAAACTAAACTCGCTCTACAATTATTCGAACATGTTTTTCTGTTTACGATTTAAGCTGGTAATCGACATAGCATAGTATCAGTACTGGGTGAGTAAGTATGTAAACTTTATCGTGTAATTGGGTATTTTAAAAACAATAGTTTATCAGATCGATATTAAATTATCACAATAGGGATGTGATTATCTAAAGAAGTTATTAGAGGTTCAAATTCCACTTGGTCAATATTTTTTCTTTACAGTATATACCGCATATAGCAGGACAGACACAGCCCAGTGATAAAACACTGGATTGTAATTTATTATTTTTTGAAGAATGGATATTATACTAGTAAATTAATTATGAACAAGACTATATAACATTTAACAAAATAAAACCAATATAAATGTTCTTATCCATTTATATTATGTCAATCAGTTGCGGTTTCATATTATTTTTGTATTAATAAGCATTTAACTTTATTTATATATTATCTTTATAAATAGTAAGTGTAGAGTTAGAAGACAAAATTGGAAATACTAGAGCCCCGTTGACGCGTTAAATACGCGTTGCCATAGCAACGTGTATATCACCATGCAAACGTTATATTGTCAAACATATGGTAGTGTGTGTAATGTTTTATTTATTGTTTCAATATACTTTATAAGCATAATTATTGCAAAATATTAGCATTATGAACTTCTCCTACATATAAACAAAAATAAGTGTGCGATATTTCATACTCCTCGATCCGCGCAATTTTCGTTTATAAGGGGTCCAAAGTTTTTGCTTCACGTATCAATATATAGATACCTACTATTTTAGTACTCTTAGAGACATGAATGTCAAAAACCAGGATAAGACTGTTTCACATTGTATTAGTTACTTTATTTTACTTAATTTAGATCGTATGTAGGTACTCTTACTTTACTAGGCTTTACCAAATGTTAATATTGTGTTGTTATCAATTTTTCAGATATATAATGTTTATCATTTCATTTATCACGTAGAGTTTCCCTGTGCGGTAATCGTATGTACCTAATGATTATATTTTTTTATTAAATTGTATACTATTAATAATCGTAATCTTATCCTAATCTTAATTTTACTATATAGCAACGTTTCAGTAGTTGTTCGCAGTGAGATGGCAGAAAACGGAACCCTTATAAATTTGTCATGTCTGTATGTCTGTCTGTCCGTATGTCACAGCTACTTTGTTTTTTTGAAACTTTAAAAATTATATTATTGAAACTTATTGGTGAGTAGATTCTGTGAACTGCATTAAGATTTCCACACAAAATAAGAAAAAAAAATTGAGGCTACCCCATATTTAAATATTTAAACATTCAAAACATTTTTGTCATCATATCCATTAACATATGGTGACCTTTGGACAAGTATTCAAATATGATATTGAGGTTTTTAATTATTTTTTTTTGTAAACTGAATAGTTCGCGCGAGAGACACATCCAAAGTGGTAAAATGTGCCCAACAATGTGAACTTTTTATTTTAAATAATAACCATGTTAAATGTATGAAAGATAGATAGAGTAATTCATTCGACGAAATCAATAGATTCACATGCGAGGACTGGTGGGATTTGGAAATCGATGTAATTTAAATGTATTTATTTTTTTCAACGGGAACCTCCTTGGACACCAGGACGATAACTATCCTATATGTTGCTTTAAGCTTTATTTAAAAATTCATTCATTCTATTTAGTAGATATCATTAATTTGACTTTATCGGGGCTTAATTTTTTTTAAGAAATCTGTACCTAGCCATACCCAAATTCATAAATTTTTGTTCAGTACTTTTAGCGTGATTGGAGGCCAAATAAGCAGACAAATAGACTAAAGTTCTGCTGATTTCTATTATCCATATATTAATATACCTAATTAATGATTTTTTAAATCTTTCATGTACAGAATTTACTTTTTTATTATACTAGGTACTGTCTGTATGTCTGTCTGTCACTAAGTAAACGGAATCGCGTTTAGTTTGAAATTGTACATGACATAGTAATTTAGGGAGCCAATACAAACATGCCGATTTTTTTGTAAAAATATAGTTTAAGGATTAATACTATATTGTTAAAACTAGGTTCGTAAATAACCCATCATTTCATAGTCATTTGTATAAGCAAATTATTGTTATTGTGGCTTAGACATATACCACCGCGGACTTTGTCTACCATTACCAAAAAGGTACAATTCCACCATACATTGTTTTGTTATAACTCGAGGAAACATACCGATCGGCTTAATTTTTCCGACCTGTTGAACTAATATCGTTGTAATATTATCAGTTTGCACAAAATCTTAACTTTGTATACACTAAAACCTTCCTAAGGGATCACTCTCCCTGTTATTGGAAGCTGTATGAAAATTCGTCGAGTTATTTTCGAGTTAATCGCAAACGGACAGACAGACGAGCGCCGGAGGACCTTAGTTTTATAATATGTAGTGATACGTATGCTATGTAATGTTGGATGTTTAATTTATTGTATATGAAGGCTGCATTTTTGCATCTTATTAATACATGTTTTCTATCGTTCTGTAAAATTAATAAAGTTAAGTAATCATCTGTGTATTATGATTTTTTAATAATTTATGTTATCGTCTTTGTCTATGTCTATACAAAGAAAACCAACCTTGGACTTCAACTTTATCCAATTTTAACCTTTATTGCAGTATTTTAATACTCTTAATAATTATACAACACTTACAGCAATTATACGTACAAATGTAAGGCGCAGTGACAATATCTAGTAAGTCCTCTGCTCTGTAAGAGACTAAGTGGACCTCCTCTGTCCTAGGAAATATATTACAACAATTTAAGAAAACTACAGATTATTTAATATCATATTATCATTATCATAGTAGAAGGTACCTTCTACTCGATTTAGTAATTTAAACAACATTATGCACAGTGCTGCCATAACAAGTCCACAGATATTAACTACCCTTTAATATAAACATAATTTAACATTTAGTTGACTTATGAATAAGTGACTAATAATTAATAGTGGATAAAACACATTAGTCCGGTCAAGTTAGCATCAAAAACAGTTTACATTAATTCGCAACTTGCTAAAAATTGGCATGAATGTTGGGATGTTGGAATGTTGGGATATACACAATTTGCCAATTATCCACATCAATCCGAAGTGCGGCAATGCGTTTTCCAGCTAAACGGTAAGTTTTATAATAAAAATAGGTGAGACAAAAATTATTCATGCAATTATTTATAATTGTGTGTTGTTCATACACTTTTTTTTCCTAAGAATCACAATTTCGATGCAAAATGTTGAAAAAGTTGTATTCTTCATAATATGCACACGTTTCCCCGCCACCCGTGAGGTAGTGTACATGGCGCGATTTTTTTTTACGTCTAAATAATATTTTATTAGACGTTTAATAACTTAAGTAAACGCTCATTAACTAAATTTAAACAAAATAACATACATGCGTAATTACACTATCTTTGCTTCGCCGCCATTACCCACCACTCGACTTCTTCAATAAAATGGTGCGACGTTGCCGCTTAGACAACTGAGTAGAAGTGGCCATTTGCTTGTTGCTTCGTAGACATCAATTGGTATAAACGATTATTTCATTATTAGTTTTGTTTGAAAAGATACGTTTTTTTAATTAAATAAAACAGTTTAACCGGATTAATCGCGTATATTGACATTATTTGGAAACCCAACGTTTCGAACACTTTGCAGTAGTCCGTTGTCACGGGTAGATAAATATCGCGAAAACTAAAGAACTTATTATATTTTTTTTATTTTTAGTATCATAATTTTATAATACTTATATGTGATTGTACGCATTTGTAAAGACTAGTTAAAACTGTGCTTTCATTTAAGGCGGTATAAACTACTGTATATATTACGTTAACAGGAGTGCTACGTCACTGTCGATTAGTATTTAAGGATTATGTGATAAATTAATGATTATTTACAAGTTATTTTACTTTATAATACTTTTTAAACGTGTAATTTACAAGGATAACGACCAATAATCCTATTTCTTTTGTATGTATGTATGTATTAAGACGGTTAATAATTTCAGGTGAGAAGTAAAGACGACGACAAGTTATACAATTTATTTTTTTCTCATATCACGCTTTGCATACAGTATACTTTACACCTATGCAATTTTTTAACTTAGGTTTCCGTTTTAAACTCTTGACATTACGTACTAATTTGTAAGCAATACCAACTTTACACCTTACGCGAGACAGAATAATGATGTACTGAACTAAGCTGTTTTTTTTCTTATCTCTCTTTCCAATACGTAAAAAATAATAATGTGAAATACTTTTTCTACTGTCTCTGAAAGTCAATATTAAAATAATCTACTGTTTATGCGTCTTATTACAACACAAACGGCATCTGTACACGTAACCTAGCTGCGAACGAATATGCCCAGCTTGATTCTTGATAATGACGTCACGGCATACCAATGACGACTTAAACGTCTCACTTTATAAAAGTAAGGATTGTCTATATTTTTACAAGGCAAAATAACTGTGAGCGAATTTCTATTCTAATGGGTATTTTAAGCAGCGTTTAATATCTGATCTAATAGTAAATGAACACAACCCTGAGTTAAAAATATTTTACTTTTAACAATTACAGACACAAACTCTCTAACAATTTATCAATAAACGCTTCCAAACATAACATGACAGAAAAAACAACATATAATAATAAAAGGATAGTTCGCAATATCGACACCGACTGGCTACCTTTCCGAACATCCGACAAGCAGTTGTTAATAAACTAAGTAAACAAATGGCGGCATTTCGAGCGTGTCAGTTGAGTACATAAAATATCACTTTGTCACGTTGTATGGAGATTGTGTCACACGAGATCGTGTTTATAATTGTATTTATTATCTGTAATATATTACCATATATTACAGATAATATATATTTACCATATTATATATTTACCATATGATATTTAATTATTTATTAAGACATGCTTTTTGCTATGTTTAAAATTGGGCAGAAAGTAAGAAATTTTGTGTTTTAACACTAGTCTTAATGCGAGAAGTAGAGTGTAGCTACTAATTTACACCGGTGGCTCCGCGTGGTTTTGGCTCTTCCACAAACTTATTTTATTATATGCTAAAGATATAGTGAAAGGAATGATGCTCTTAATTTTTATTATTCGTAAAACAATGTTAACTATATTACCAATTAAGTACTATTCGAATATAAGATGACCTATTGGTATACATATCTATGTAAATATTTTTATAATAGTGGAAATGATGGAGTTGAGGGTCGGTACTGTTCACAAAGAAAGTACCGTTAACAATATATTTTAATTAAGTTAAGTAGTTAATAATATATTTTAGAAATTACAAAAACTTATGATATCTTATCGCTTCTTATCTCTGGCTCAATTTTTAATGTATTTCGGTCATCTACTAGGAAAGCAGCCGTCACAGCAGATGCTGCAAAAATTAAAATGAGTACTTTTATAAAAAATAATAATAATAATTACTTACAAATATTATAATAAGTATGATGTAATCAATTAAATTTGATATATATATATATATTATATATATATATATATATATATATATATATATATATATATATATATATATATATATATATATATATATATATATATATATATATATATATATATATATATTTATTTGATATGAAACGCAGTCGACTTACACGCGAAAAGTGCTGAGTAAACATAGAAGCCTGCCTCGCAGTTTGTTTCTAGCAACAAATTCAGTATTTTTACTGAAGCAAACGTTCCAATTCTAGTTCCTGACATTGTAAAAGCTACAGCTAATGCTCTGTAATAAATAACATAAATATATTGTGATTTCGTTACAATCATCAGTAAGCTTTTACTGTTAAGGTTTTTATAAATACACCCTTTTTGCCCATATCTTTCATAATTAAATTAAATTAAGTTAGGTTAGATCTAAGATGTGTATGTGTATTGTATAGATATTTATTTCCACTAATGTATGAAGTTTTATGGAAGAGCCGGGCCTCCTGACACAAGTACTAGTGCTATACTAGTAACTTACTGGGTTGGTCTCATTACTTCAAATGTAGCTAAAGAAAATAATGAAACTGAAATAAATATATACATATTTTATTTTTTAATTTTTTTTGTTATGAGACGTCACTAGTTCCTACTGTGTATTAAATTCATATAATTCATAAAAATATTCAAAATATGAAAAGAGAAAAAATAGGGTAAAAACAGAGGATATAGTGATACACTATTATGTTCGTTTTTTTTTTTATTATTTGTGTATGTGTGTTTAGAGTGGAACACTAAACATAAAAAATTTAGAAAACCTCTTGGAAACCGTTCAATACAATATTATTTGACAAGAGATGATGCTATGAAATAAATATATTTTTTATTATTTTTAAAGGGTTATTCCACACTAAGGATTGAAAAATATTTGTATTACAAGATGCATTTATATTTAGACGTAGCGGTTTTTGATGCCGCGCCTCTTGGATAATAATAGCATTCTCTCTTGTTAAAGGATTATTCTTTGTAATAATCTTTAGGTAGCGGAAATTTCTAAAAGTCTAATGCTAACGACGAATAAGTTGTAACAATCGTGTAAGGATTTCATCTTTAAAAAGTATGGGTTCTTATAATTATGGTAATAGGGTAATTTTTTATACGTTTTCCAAAAAATACTTTGTCAGTTTCCGTTTATTCAGGGTATGTCGTGAACATAGTGATTTTATTTAACTAGAATGAAATTAAAAAGTACTAAATTTAAGTTAAAAAAGCTTAGATAAGAATTTAATTTAAAATACTAATTTGTAACAGAAACGAAAAATTCTAAAATTCAAAGAATATAATTCAGGTTGCAATTCTTAAAACTTACCTAACGGAAGTAGGGAATAATGCAACTGTTATGGCAGTGTATAAGCCAAATGTCACGGTACCAATGAGGAAAATAAAGAACAGAACAGCGCTACCGATCGCGTTGGGCACAAGGTTGACTATAATACCACACATCCCACAAACAGATGTTACGCACATTACCATGTTTCTTTTGCCAGTTCGATCGATAACCTTAAAAAAAACAAAATGTTAAAATGTAATGTTAATGTAGGGAGATGTAAAAACAGTAGTACGATATGAAGTTATGATTAAACAAAATGTTTCTCTGTTTGTCTGTTAGTACACGAACATCTTCAGATTTACTGTAGGAACTTAAATGAAGCTTGTTTTGCCATGTAGCTATTAGAACTGGGCAGGATCTAGGCTATAATTTATTTCGCAGACTGGCTGGCACACTTGGTGTAGAACATAGAAGTCTAGTGAACTATAAGAAATTATAAAATGCTGCCATAATAAAAATGATTGGACATGATAAGAATTTCCCATTGACATATAAAAATAAATAGTTGGTATATATGACGTACAACCAGAATAGATCAGCTAAATTATAAAAAGTAAGAAAACGGCTCTTTGGTAAAAGTTGTTAAGCGTGACCAATTTTTTTTCGTTGGCATATGAAAATGACGACACATAATGTCCAGCTAAATTATATGAAACAGGAAAATCATATAAAAGAAAGTATATAATAATATGCAATTAATCACTTACTAAACTGATAAATACATTCGCGAGGGATTGCATAGCGCAAATTCCAATAATTAATACTAGAGATGTCACATTCAAAGAACAAGGTACTCCCTCTGGCTGTAAAAGAAAAAAAAATATATATACTTAGTTTTATAAAGCGCAACATTTAATACACTCTCTCTTGAAAATATGTTAAAACTAAAAGCATTCATTCCTCTTATAAAATTTAGTATTATAGAGGTATATGAGACGGTATATTTAAATAACAATACTCAAATCATAAAGCTGAAGCAGCAGCTAGCCGTAGTTAGGTAACCAAAGGCCTTGGTGCAAAAAGTAAGCAAGGGCCTTCACTAAACTGTGTAAAAGTTTTATGAATACAAGTCAAAATATAAAAAAAATTGCATTTTAATATTTTTAACATGTACTCTTCCCCATGTTTTATCTCTTTTTTACCGTACAATCTCCTTCGTGTGTTCTCCATACAACGTGGCATTGGTAAAGTGATTTGTACTCAACTGGCACGTTCGGAACGCCATAATTAAAGAACTGAACTGAACTTAATATTTGTATTAAATTTAATTTAATTATTTGTATAAATTTTAAACACTTTTTAAGTAAACAATATACAAATATGTCAGTCCCATAGTTCAATTAAAATATACTTAAATCGAACAATAATCAAAACACTTATATAAACTTAAACTTATAAAGCGGTTAAGTGTCCGAAGAATGAGGCTTAGGCAGTAAGCATTGAAAAATATCCACATTCTTTACCCTAATATTATTACAACGAAGTCATAATTCTCGGCGTGCTCCGGCATTCTGGGCACATTCGATTAAGAAATGTGTAATTCCACACAATTCACTTATATTTATGATGCCCTCCGTTGTGAAGCAAATGCACTAGCAGAATCGGTAACAGGCAGCTTTTAGTGTTTAAGAATGTGTTTTTAAAAAACAGCTTTAGTCCTTATCTGCGGAAAAAATCCCACAGGCTGTACTGATCAAGTATTTGACTTTTGTCATTATCACTTGATAATAAAATGTACGTAAAATGTCCTAAAACGTAGGGTGATTTATTACTAAAATGTTCCAAAACTGATGAGGTCGTTGGTTTTCCCATAGTTACCTGCGTCTCGCAGATATCTGCATCTTTGATAAATCGCTGAATTATAAAACAATACTTCATCACAGAAGGCAGTAACTTTAACTGCAATAATTATTGGATCTTAGCTCACTACAGTGAGCATATTCAGAATGTGTGAAATGTTTGGGCTACATCTGCTCGTAGTAGTAAGTAATTTTCCATCTGTATCCTATCGGTGTTTGCGGTAAAAGGCACCGCTACTTTTCGTTTTTATGGATAAATTTAGTTTTTCAATTTTATAAGCTGAACATGTCAGAACAAGAAACGTTTGAACGACAATCTGTATGAAACTGAGAATTTATATTGAACTAATGTTTTTTTTTTTGCAATAAAGTGTTAATTTAGTTATTTATTGTTTATACCCGCTAAAAGTGACGGCAAATCGGACAAGTTGGCAATACAATACAATAGAAAGATTATAAAGGAGTTCACACATACAAAGTACAAAGAACACAAATATACGAACTTGTTAAGAACTCCCCAGTACTCTTTTCAATAATTAAAAGCTAGTAAGAAACATGCAAAGATACTTACATCTGAATCGACGTTGATCCCGCTTTGTATAATACCGCAAAGAGTTAATTCCGAGCCCTCCCCTGTGTTTAATATGTCTACTAATTGGTTAACAATTGTTGGCAGCCACAGTTGAAATGATGCGATTCTAAAAGAAAATAATTTCAAACTTTATTATTGTGTATGATTTCGCTCTTAATAGAAATAAGCGGCAAATTAAATATGTATATATATATATATATATATATATATATATATATATATATATATATATATATATATATATATATATATATATATATACATATCATTTAACAAACATTACAAGATTAAGCTAAAGACTATTGAATTAAAACAATACTCAACTGTTGAATGAGAAAGAGGACTAAAATAATGATTGTGTACTTCAGCAGTGGCGCTCTGAATAATGGTAGAAATTGGTTTTTTACTGTACTTGGTCCAGATATTTGCGTTTCATTTTTAATATAATGAACCTGTAACAATACTTTTCCTATATAATCTGATATAGCAATAATGCAAAACTTAAGCAGCTCTGCAGCAAAACTTACCTCAAATTCTTTCTTACATCCTAAATTGTTTAATCGGTAAATTTCCTTTAGAACATTTATAGCTTCAATTTCCCGACCTTTTACGAATAGGAATTTTGGGCTTTCTTGCATGAAAAATATCGAAATAGCACAGATAATACTTGGCGTGGAGTAAACCAATAATAGAGTTCGCCAAGAGTTCCAGAAAATGCCCAAGCTCGGCAGCTCGATAGAGAAAGTCAGGGGGATGATTGGTATCGCCAATGCTAAAAAGTTTATTGTTTTTTTATACGTAGCATGTTTATAATTTATATGAGATATATATATATATATATATATATATATATATATATATATATATATATATATATATATATATATATATATATATATATATATATATATATATATATATATATATATATATATTACTGTGTTCTCTAGTATTTACAATAATTACGTATTATTTAGCACTGTTTAACAATCTTACATTAATATAATGTTAACAAACAAATGACAAAATGAAATGGGAGTTTTGATATTTTATTACCTGCCATGAATCCCTGTCCCATTAAGAAAATGCTACTGACTAGCAACACAACGACGTTACGCTTTGCCATAGGAACGCTCTCGCTTAAGATTGTCATAGATAGAGAATACTGGCCAGATGCCCTTAAAAAAGTAAAAAAAAGTATTTTTATTAAAATTCTATATTTAATTTCATCCATGTTGTGATATTTACCCACGACGGTTATGCGTTTGGGGTGATAGGATGTTTGTGTGTGCAAATCACCGTCCGTGTTACCGTTTATGGTTTCACATTGATCCTGTCCGTATGAGACCAGTGAATACTCTCATAAATACACTGGTCCGATTTAATGCGGTTTTCAGTTATATGTTATGATTTAATTGATGCATTTTCGTACAGTGTTACGGTTATGACTCACCAGAGACGCTACAGTAAATATTTGTTTGTGCAATCCCACATCGATCATCCAATCAATACATCAAGAATTAGAAAACCAATATTAACTGCAATTTTTCACCAACTTGTTTTGTATAATATATGTACCGGGGCTGTCATTAAATGAACTAGTCATTTGTAGCTTTATAGTAATGTGAATATTTTGTAGATAATTTATTGCTATGCTTATTTATAATCGTATTGAAATTTAAAATATTGATGGCAGCCCTCGATGGATTTTCTCAAGTTTCTTATTAAGTTCGTAGGGAGTTGAATACCTACTGTCACACCACAAAACAAATTGTTGTCCATTTGTGTGAATCTGTGAGAGATCCAATCAACTATTTTAAAAGCTTTTCACGTTAATTGTCTCTCATCACATAAATTATCTGTGTCGGGTGTTTTTAAATTATTTTATCCTTTTTCAACTACATTCATTATACGTCGCGAAATATTTAAATTTAATTTTTTTGTTTAGTTTTTTTTATGTTTTTTATTTTTCTTGTCTTACACATATGGAGTAGATATAGAGGGCTGGTTTAGTAGAAACTCGTTTATTAAATTTTTTTTATTAAAAAATCTAATATCATATAGAATTTTAATCCTCTATAATTTTGTCTTAGGAGGCTAGTTATATTCTAAATATGACACGAAAATACCATTACTTACAATTAGTATAAAGCTATTTCGTACTTTATACTTACAATAAAGTAGCAGTAAACTGCAATATCATAAGCATAATCCAATTGACGGATAGACTGGCAAGTGCATTGACTGTTGCCGCTGACAGCAAGGATATGAGAAGGGTAATCCTCCTTCCAAAAATGTCTGCAAAGTATCCCCATAATACTCCTCCTATGATTAATCCTAAAAATAGAAAATACATAATACGATTACTAAATGCCCACTCGGTAACAATGAGGTTTAAACAATATCTTATATATATTATGTATATATACCAGAGTAGGCAGAGGGATATATTTGGTATTTCGATCTGATTGTGAAATTACATGTTAAGCGGCGAAACTTAACACTGCGCTTTGTCTTGTTATCAAAGCCAGGAAATGAAAATAATATATTTCTCTGAGTGAGAATTGAACTCACAACCGTTATATTACGACTCGTTCCAAGGATCCACAGTCATCGCAAATTTTTGAATTTTTTTTTTTTTTTTTTGTTGACGCAGGGGAAATCTTTTAAAGATACCCAGTCATCGCAAATTTTTGAATTGCATTATGATGGCCAAGGCATCAAATCATTCGATTATTATTGATATCGAATCACTTGATTATTATTGATGTGGTTACAATTATCATTTTGAAAGTAACTTCTTATCATTCTGTTAAAAATATACCTTACCTACAAGTGGAGCCGCGGCCAAGATACCTCTCTGTGCAGTAGTAGTTCCGAGTTCACACGCACTAGTCGGAACTATAATAGTGGTACCATATGCAATGCAAACCTTAGATATAATGATAAAACCAGCTAAAACGACTAACAGGTAACTGTAGAGTCCGTATCCTGAAAAGTAAATAAATTGATACGTTTATATGTTAAGTAAATTTTTAGACTTGGCGTCTATTTTTGTGCCAGTTTACATTACAGTCTTGTTATTTTTTTTTGTGAAGATTGGTAGTTTTCAACATACAAATGACATATTTATATATAGCCCCGTGGGATCGAAAGGCTAAGCCAGAGTGAGGTAGAGACATTCGTAGACTTAAACATAGTAAAACAAAACAAAACAGTACTACTACACTGAACTTTTTATAGGACTAGCTAGTTTAATAACAAAATGCTAACAAAATATTTTTGAGTCAAGATAAGAGTATAAGAATATATTTTTTTATGTACCAATGTCACTCAATATATTAGTTATTTGTGGACCGAATTAACTATTTTTTTATTTTAAAAGCACTTCTGCCCTGAGGTGGTCACTGTCACCATGTCAGGATCTGTGTAAACAATTTACCAGCAGAATTGAGTGACATATATAAAAAATATGTTGAAAATAGAACTTTTTCCTTTTTGGAAGTCGGTTATAAAAAGGATATTGGAACCACTCTAGTTAATCAGTTGTAGCATATATGGATATAGCCAGGTAGCATTTATGGCACCTGTTTGTGACGTTGACTTGTAGGAAAAAAAGTTATATAAAAAAGGTTAGCTGTATAAACAGATCCTGACATGGTGACATCGAAAATCTACGGAAATTTTCATGTTTGTATACGTATTTTTTAAAATTTATCTATATAATTATAAATAATATATACCAAAATTATCTATGATATTAGGTATATTGATAAGCTGATGACGAAAGCTCTTCATTAAATATGAGTTAGGAGAGAAATTCTTCAAATATTATGACGACGTAATGAAGTCTAATTTCATTATTATTATTCACGTCAGGTTAATACAGGTGATAAGGTACAACCTCAACTCCAAATTCTTACTTGCCCATATTATCTTGTATATAAAGATTAAGAAACAGACGAAATAAGAAAATATAAAATTGTTACTTGCAGTGCCTATTGATATTAAAACTAAGATCAATAAGTTTAGATTTTAACCGACTCCAATATATAAAAGTAAATGTAAGCACACAATAATCTTGTTAAAACATAAAATATTGGATTTACTGCAACTCTTGTATTCTGATAATGAGAATTAACAAAAAAGTGCAATAATATACATTGGTGATGATAAATAATCGATTACGCTGTTTATTATTCACTGTCACTACTCTATCAAGTCAATTATTATAATAATGCCATAGTCATATTCTTTCATCTGTCATATTGATTCAAAGACATTCGTGACATTGGCGAAGTGAATTGTGTTCATTTGACACGCTCAAACACCTTATCCAAAAAGAAGAAGGATAAGAATTTTAATTCACAATGTATATTTTTTGTAAATTTTATGATTATACATTTCACACTTTATCCCGCTCATAATCGGGTAGTCCGACCTAGTATTAAGACACTCTATCGGAGAGATAAGAGAATAAGGCGCTGTGTCATAGCGGCCCATTTTTGCCCAAAATATTCTTTGCTTATTAACTAATGTCATATATCTTTATTACGAGTATGTTGGTTTGTTGTAGATGCACATTTTTTACTTGATATCTTTTAACTTACATGCATTCTTATATTGTTGTGTGATTCATTATTTTACCGTACAACCTCCTTCGTGTGTTCTCAATTCAATGTGACGTTGGCGAAATGTTTCTCCTGACACCCTCGAAACGCCATCCATATAGAGCTAAACTGTAACTGCAACTTGCGACAAAGTATTCGTAACGCTATGGCGAGCGAGTTCTATAGGAATTGAACAGCGTGTGTAAAAGGAACTAGTTGTTACTAGCTAAAATGTAAATGTCGAAGGCTGGCTGGAACATTATTCACCTAACATTTGTCAGTGAGAAAATCTTCGAATTGTATGAATTGTACGAAATTATAATTTTTAAAGTCAGCAATTACGTCAACGTAGTGACTAAAGCTATCATTGCCCCTGCCATTTTTAATATGTTTATAGAATTTCTAAATATAGAGGTGTCAGGGATATAATAAAAATAAGAAAGTACCTTATGCTATTATTATATTAGTCCTTGTATTTTTAATTTTTATTCTATCATTTATTTGAGAAAGCAATGTTGGTCGGAAGAAAAGCACAATTCAAATATTATTCTCCAAACTCCCAATAAATTTTCCAAGAAAAAATACTGGAAATGACTTAATTATGGGCAGAGCAACAAGAAATACATTAGTGTAGAGAATTAACATACTTCATGTATATTTTAAGCTTATCTATTATTAAAAATCAATGTACCCGTATATTAATTTATTTCAATCGAACCTAGAACCATCGCGCTTATAGTCAAACGCTGTGTCAGACGATCAACGGATAATAAATAGTAATTACGTATGTACCTTAAGCTCTAAACTAGTTCTTAAACTCGACTTCATAGATGTTTTTGGCGGAGTTGCTCACAGATTAACATGAAAGCTCCTTTGTTCAGTTGTTGAATTCCGTGTCATATTCTACGTATTATTTTTCTGTAAAAATATACGAATACTTACGAATATACAATATATATATAAATACTTCGCCAGTTATTATGTATATTTCAAATAATATTTGAATATATTTTACTCATCTAGTTTCTCTAAGATCTCCACTTTCAAGTAAATTTTCGGCAAGAAAATTATATAAACGAGTATTAACGTACAGTGGTGTTATTCTTTGCATTTCGAATATATTTTTTTTATTTAAGTGTTTGTGTTTGTGTAATTTAAGTGTTTTGATGGGATGATCATTATATTGTACAATTTAGCAGCGTCTTAGTCGATAGGGTATTTACTATTACTTAAAATCATTAAAATTGGTAGGGAAATCTCGTGACACGAGTCCGACACGCACTGCAGTTCCCCTAACATAATATAACAAAAAAAAAAAGTATTTTTATTTTAAGCAACTTAATTTATTTTTACGGAATTTCTCACCTGCTTTGTTGAGGGCTTCCTCGAAAGTAGCTTTGGCATTTGAATCAACCATTGTGAAACACTTGAACTTTTTTTTTAAATTAATTGCAAAAAATGTCTTGTAAGCTATCTGATTATTTGTAAACCACGTGTATCTAATTTGAAAACTAAATTCGATTTACTATTATTGGGACATGTTATTCTGTTTACGATTTAAGCTGGTAATCGATATAGGATAGAATCAGTACTGGATGAGTATGTTGACTTTATCGTTTAATTAGGTGTTTTAAAAACAAAAGTTTATCAGATCAATATTAAATTATCACAATTGGGATGTGATTATCAAAAGAAATTATTAGAGGTAAATTTTTTTTACAATTTTTATATGTATATGTATATGTATATGTATATGTATATGTATATGTATATGTATATGTATATGTATATGTATATGTATATGTATATGTATATGTATATGTATATGTATATGCATGTATGTATATATATATATATATATATATATATATATATATATATATATACATACATACATACATATATGATCATTATATTGCAATATTTTCGTAATAAATATATATTATTGAACATACCATCTGTAGGCGTAAAAAAGCATTCATTCCAATACTACTATTATTTTTTATACATCGCCTTTCTTTGGCTGTTTCTGACAAATGTACTCTACTTTCGGCTCTTAGCATCGCCAATATTGGAAATAATATTAATATTACGCTAAAAAACATTATTTGATTTTTTTTCTATAAAATAATGGTCATATAAAATAGAAAGATAATTAATTTATTTGATTATATCTATTATATAATTTAGCTTGCGAGTTACCGACATATTTTTAGCAAAATATAATAAATACATAGATCGATCAATATTATTATTTATTCATAGTTTTGTTAATGACTTTAAAATATTTCATTCCATTTTTAAACACTTAATAGTGGTTTACAAAAATGATTTTAAACTAACTTGATATTTTATCAAAAACTGCTAAATAAATGTAATTATAATAAAATTTTATGTTTTAAATCATATATTTTTATATCATTACATTACCACTACCTTTCTAATATACGCGTGTTGTTCCATATAGTGGATATGATATAGTGGAGTGCCGTAAAACGTAAAAATTGTAAAAACCTCGTAATCCAGGGACGGTCAATGAATTTTTATTATAATTGTAGGCCTGCTATGTTAAAAGCTCAAAAAAAATATTAAAAAAGGAAAGAAATGCCCGATCTTGACTACAATAATTCACTAAAAATTGAGAAGTACAAAGGTAAAAAACTTTGTAGGGCAATTTTTTTAATAGATTTCAATTTTGTACCTAATAAATAATATTAGCACAATAATTGTAACATTAATTAATGATATTTTTAGAAAAATAAGGAATTACAGCAAAAAAGTGACGATAAACTATATATATGTACTTACATTATAACAACATAATTCATTACTGTCGTCGTCATAGATGTCATTGATTCGGATTGTAGATTAGTGCAATTATTAATTATTATCATTGCATTCAAGCAAGTTACAATGTCAATTAATCCATTTTCCCTACACCTACCGGCTGTTGAATTGTTATAGGACTTTTATTATTATTATTATTGGATTTTTTTCTCTGGGTCCATTAGATACTTCTTAAATGTATGTAACAATCACCTACAATTCTTTATTGAATGTTGCATCAATACTCACTTTTTTCTCTACTGGTTAAATTTAAAATTGTTCCTTTGTAACCAGAGGTAGATACATAGCTAACTTGTTATCTTGAAGATTTGACTTTCTTCTTTCTTCTTTCTGCTTCTTTTTCACAAAAAGCCTATTCTAAAACCTATTCTTCCAATAAATATCAGGTGAATCAGGTGTCCGAAGCGGTGTGTTTTTTTTAAATTAACTTTAATACTTTTTTATATATTTTTTTTGGTCTGCATACTGAATGCACGTAGACAAATTCGCGAGCATTGAAATACTGTGACAGTCCATCCGCTCTTTCTGCACAAGCAGATTTATGCGTTGAAATATCTGTAGTTACTTTCATAGTTTGTCCTAATTCAGAGCTTATTTCAGAACTAGATCGGATTTTATTGTCACTATTCGATTATTCATTCATTTTCATAGAAAGCTCTAACAACAAGTATAAGTAATATTAATAACTCACGTGTATATCGTGATTGATAATAATTGATATAGTTGAATTTTACTATATTCTTATTTTCGCGTCATCAATTTATTTTAAATATATGATGTTTATTTACCATTATTTTTTATAAGCGTGAAAATCAAGTACTATCTAGTTTGAAAAACATAATCGCTTAGTAAATGTTTCATAATTAACTATTGTCACACTAAATGCAAAATAGCAATTGTAATTGCATAAAAAATTAAAAAAAATTATAACAAATAAAAATTTGAAATATATATTTTTTTCAGGAAGCATTTTTCAGCTATTTACGAAGGTGGTTATTTAACCTACCTAGTTGCCATGGGTACTAATATATTAAGGACCATGTGACAGCTGCTGTCATCCTTCCATAATTCTCTCCACCTCTTATATACCTGCAGTTCCTTCAGGTCCAAGGTTAGGCTTCAGGACAAGTTTGTAACAGCTCACCTTTTCAAAATATAGCTTTAAATTTAGAAATATCAAAGCCAATTTTGAAAAATTTACAGCAATAAAAAAAAATTAAGATTGCTTCATTTATTTTATTGACTATCCCTGGTTTCCGAGGTATAAATCTTACTGAAATTAATTTCTCAAATAAATAAAAAATATATGAACATTATATTTTTAGAGTTTACTCTCGAAAGCGTGTAGTTCGGCTCTCTCCTGTATTTTAAAACGCAGATAGCTGTTGAGGTTTTAGTTTAATCGCTTTTTTATATATCAATATATTCACAATTATGGTTTCATTTATTTTTGTATCATAAAGCATTTAACTTCATATTTTTTATAGATGACGAGTGTATGGTTAGTGTACACAATAAATAATATACTATTTATATACTTTCAGAGTCAAAAAAGACTGTTTTTCTGACGGTTTGTCTATTACTTAATGTAGAATATAGATTGTAGGTTCTCTTACGCCTTGTCTATTGCTAATATTGTTGTGCTATCAATTTAGCAGATATATCATATTTATCATTTAATTTATCACGTATAGTCTCCTTATGCGGTAATAGTATGCAATGATTATAATTTTTTTAGTCCATTATAATAATTTGAAATTAAATAAGATTAAATAATAATATATATCAATAATTAATTATCTTAATTGTTTTACAAAGCACCGTTTCATCAGGTTTTTTAATCGCCTGCACTTTTTATTTGTTTATATGCATTATGCATATTTTGTCAGACACTAAAAAGAAGAATATTTTAACCGGCTCACATAGAACTTATTATTACCCTACTATGTAATATGTATATTATGTTGTATGTATAATTTTTTGGTATTTAAAATTCGATGGTTTGTGGGTTCGATTCCCAGTCGTGGATAATTAATTATTTTCATTTTCTTTGCTCTGGATACTAGGCAAAACCCGCGTTTTGCCTAGTAGTTGACTTCCGCCATTCAACACGCAACGACTCGAAAGGCGGAAAGTGGGAAACGGAGTATCTTAACACTCGGCTTCTTACTCCCTGCTATGTGCGGGATACAGCATGAAGCAAAAAACAAAAGGAAAATAAAAAAGACTTTCATCATGCATTCGTGATGCCGGCACTTCTCGATCAGTAGCATAAACATCGATCAAATACAGTATAGAAATACATATTTATTTCAAACAATAAACTTAAAACACAACAATAGTATAAACAATAAACTAAAATATAGTGACCGAAATATTTGCGGTAATACATGTTTGCCCGAGTGTTACGTCACTGTCGATTTGACCAATCCTGACTGTTTCGTATCACGTGACTAAATTATAAAAAATAATATTTTTACTTTAGGGCTTTGAGAAAAGGGCGTTGAGAAAAAAAATAATTATATACAAGTTATTTTACTTTATAATGCTTTTTGAACTTATTATTTATAACGATGACACCCGTCAACCCTTTTTATCCTTTTACACTTGCCTATTTGTCCAATTGCCTATTCCTTTTGTATGTATTAAGTTGAAGGTTAGATAATTCTTCAAAGTAACGAGATAGTAGGTGTTTTCGTTTTATTTTTCTAATATAAATGTAATTCAGTATCTAACAGTTTCATATTTCTTACTGCTTGCACACAGCACTGCACAGTGTCTCACATTTCTCAATTTAGAATTTTTTAGGAGTATTTATCGTTTTTTGTGTCTGGCTCTGTTTTAGAGGGTTTTCGATCGTCTGCCAGAAAAGCTGCTATTACAGCAGATGCTGAAATAATTAAAATTAGCGTTATAATAATAAAATAATTATTTAAAAGCTTAAATACATAATATCGATTTCAAAAATATCTTATCTGTGACTTACAACTCCTCGGCTTATATTTGAAAACTTACAAGCGAAAAGTGTTGAATAAACATAGAAGCCTGCTTCACAGTTCGTTTCTAACAACACATTTAGTATTTGTACTGATGCAAACGTGCCAATTCTAGCTCCTGACATTGTGAAAGATACAGCTAACGCCCTGTAACAAGAATATTATTTATTATCAAGTTAAATCTTAGATCTAGAGTTTAGCCAGGACAGGGTCGACCTATTGCCAAGATGCTTTGCTTTTCTCTTTCGATTGTACTCTGTATTTCATTACCAGTGCGGGTAAATGGAAATAGTTAATATACCCGCTCAATGAAGATCGAACTCATAATTGTGAAAAACCACGATTGTGTCTATCGTATATTGTTAATATTTATCATATATTGTTCATATATTCAAATTTGGCTGTTGCATGGCTGTTCAAATTTCTACAATTAGGTTGACAAACTGACGTGTCACGCACATAGCGTGAGAACGTCTATATCGTCAGACAGCGTCAATAGATATATCTACATAGGTTTTAGATTAGATTATTACATTGTCGCGCACTTGTGCTAAGATTCGTATAAATATTTAGATCTATAATGTACGTATGATAAGCTTATATTTTTATGACAACGTTAAAAAGAAGACAAAACTGCTGCCTGCTGTGTGTACACAATGTCTCGAAAATTGGACGAAAAATAGGGAACGAAGTGTTTTAACATAAGGTTCAATTTCTCTTTCCAGCTATTAGCGGAAAAAAGCACGAAGCTACATATTTATTTATTCATAATAATCTTTCTGTTTAGCTTAAAGGACTTACCTAATGGAAGTCGGGAATAAAGCAACTGTTATGGCAGTGTATAATCCAAATGTCACGATACCAATGAGGAAAATAAAGAACAGAACAGCGCTACCGATCGCGTTGGGCACAAGGTTGACTATAATACCACATATCCCACAAATTGATGTTATACACATCACCATGTTTCTTCTGCCAACTCTGTCGACGACCTTTAACAAATTACAATATTAACACGTAAATACTGATTTTAGATGGCCAGATGATGATTCTTACCAATTTTATCATGGGCTTAGTATTTTTTCATTATATAATATATTTTACTTTACTTTTAATTGTTATGATTAAATAATATTGTGTGATGTAATAAAGAAAAGAACAAGTAGTAAGTTATAGTAAATAGGAATCCTTAGGAAAGTTATAGCTATATACTGAAGAAACTAGAATATATTAATTTTACTTACTAAACTGACGAGTGCGTTAGCAAGAGACTGCATCGCGCCAACACCAAGAACTATTGCTAGTGATGTCACATTCAAAGAACATGGTACCGCATCTGGCTTGGGAAATAAAGAATTTTGATAACATTTTTAATATTTATGGTAACTTCAATAAGCGCTAAACTTTGAGGCATTCTGTATAGAATGCCTAGTAGCCATTTTTTGCCCTGAGACCAACCAATACCACTTAATATCTAAAGCTTAGATATCCTCTCATACGTGACTTAGACCTTGCGTGAAATTAGAAAATAAAAACAAAAAGAGGAGCAAAATCACATGTTCTAAAAATAGGGAAATGCTTATAAAAGAAAATATAGGGACATTTATATGTAAGCAGCTACGATTGTCATTCATTCAAGTTAATATAAATTCGACATCGTCATTTAAATTTAATATTTGTAACAGACAGAAAGCTCAAGCAACGCCAAGTTTTCCAGTAATGTTAAGTAACTGATTATTTTCTAATATAAGTAAGGTAAAAAATATTTACATCTGGAACAGCATGAATCCCGCTTTGTATAATACCGCAAAGAGTTAATTCCGAGCCCTCTCCTGTGCTTAATATGTCTACGAATTGGTTAGCAATGGTTGGCAGCCACACTTGGAATGATGCGATTCTAAACACAATTAACTGTGATTAAGAAAAAAAATTTAGTGTCACGCTTTATCCCAAGCGTAAGCTTTTCCAATGTACTTCCCCGAAGATCAAGTGAGATTTATTTTCACTCTATTGCCGTTAAATTTGGTAGAATAATATATAGTATTTATGATTTTGATTTTAAATAATTTATATGGAATTGAGGCAAATCAGACTGGCACATGATTTATACCAAATTTGCGACATTTAATAATAATAAGAAAAACTAGGCACAAATTAGTTTAAGTAGTACAAATAATAATAACAACGAAAAATAATATATTGGAATTTTTTGATCGCTTTACAAATTGCAATGATTTTGAAAGTAGTACTCAACTGTTGAAATACGAAGAGTATTGTTAGTATGGTCGTGTTTTTAAGCAGTGGTGCTCTGAACATAGGGAGGAATTGTTCTTTAATAGAACTCTGTTCAGCCGTTCTTGCATTTTCTACTATAATATTGACCACCTGTAACAACATTTTTAACATAATAAACAAATTTTTATATCAGATATGGTTACAAATACGAATAAGTGAACTGAATTTGAGTCAACGTGAATTTACTCAAAGTGAATTTACTTGTAATTCTCGTTATTTGTTATACGGTAAAGATATTTAAGATTTGGAAAACCTAAGCTTATTTGTACAGTGAAACTTACATCGAATTCCTCCTTTGAACCTAAGTGGTTTAGTCGGTGAATTTTCTTCAAGATGTTTACAGCTTCAGTGTCCCGCCCCTTTGAGAAAAGAAACTTGGGACTCTCGTACATGAAGTATAGCCAGATAGCAGATATTATACTTGGCGTAGAATAAACCAATAGTAGAGTACGCCAAGAGTTCCAGTAAATGCCTAAACTTGGCAGCTTAATAGAGAATGTCAGGGGTATGATTGGTATTGCTAACACTGGAATAGTAGTATATTATGATATTAAATCGTTTATCATTTGTAACACAACACTTTAAATCATTATAGTAAACAAACATAAAAAAAATATTTTTGTTTCTCCCTTTTTGTTAGACTAAAATACGGTGTTCATTTCCGTCAATAATATTCCATAATCCGAAAATTACAAAATAGAGATTTTGCAAGATGTCGATGTGACGTCATGATGACGGATAATAAAAATGTATATTCATTCATCAACTAATATTATTAGTAAAATTATATCTGAATGTTTAAGAAGATGTTTATTGTGTATAGCTACATTTTATTACCTGCCATAATTCCCTGGGCCAATAAGAACAAGCTACCAACCAGCAATACAACGACGTTACGTTTTGCCATAGGAACACTCTCGCTCAGGATTGTCATGGCTTGGGAGTAATGGCCAGATGCCCTTGAATAGTTAAATAAAATCTATTATATTTATGAAACAAAGTAAAGTAGAAAATGTGTACATTTTTATGCTATATGAGATATATTGGCTTGAGTCATATTGGGTCCAAAAATCTCAGCTTCAAATATTTTCATTGCGTGAATGGGTACCTTTACCGATATACATTAAAATTTTAATATTTCCTACATAAAATATAGTAGTGCTAATGGAAAAAACCGTATACATTGAAATAACACCTTAACACCTATGTTATAGTTACAAAAAAAAACTTACAGTAAGGCAACAATAAATTGCAATATCATAAGCATAATCCAGTTGACGGATATACTGGCAAGTGCATTGACTGTTGCCGCTGAAAGCAAAGATATGAGGAGGGTACGTCTCCGTCCAAAAACGTCTGCGAGGTAACCCCATATTACTGCACCTATAATAAATCCTAAAAACAAATAATAATAAAAAAATAACAAGATTTTCCTTTGCACTATAAGTTCTAGCTTATTGCCAAACATAACTCTAGGTCAACGAATCATGTAGGTTTTGAGTTATCGGTGCCTCTGTCCTCTAAGGTACCTTAGAGAACCCGGATATTTATTATTAATATTAACTTAATTTCACCACGTGATTTTAAACACGACATACAGACAAGACGGACAATAGTGATGAAAGAGGTTTTCGTTTTTTTAGAGGTACGAAACTCTTAGAAAGACCTTCATTTTATATTCAATTTAAAATTATACTTTACCTACAAGTGGAGCCGCTGCCAAGATTCCTCTCTGTGCAGTGGTAGTGCCGAGTTCACACGCACTTGTGGGGATTATAATGGTAGTACCATATCCTACGAACACTACAGATATTATTACCAAGCCCGATACGGTCACTAGTAGATAACTGTAGAGACCGAATCCTGAAAAGTAAAAACATTTTAAAATTTATTTCATTTTGGTAATGTATTTAATAAGTCACCCTTGAGAACCCCGGTGTTTGTTTGTCCGTGTCCGTGCCCGACGAGCCTACACAAGGTGTAGAAGGAGAAACGGACTCGATTCTGCTCTTGTGAGCCACCTGCAGGACAAGTACAAATAAAAGAAAAAGGGTCTAAACAAGTTAGCGGGTCTGCACAAATTTTCATTAAGAACTATTATTTCCATTTCCCCTATCAAGTTGCATGGAAAAAATTTCCGCGTTCAGAGTGCACCTCTAACAGAAACGCTACAAGAATGGCCCCATTTTCTGAACATGAGGTTGGATGAACATGGTGTTGGTGGTTCCCTCCATAACTGACTAGGAGATGAATCTGACGCTCAGGTGACTGGGGGCCAAGAAAACGATTCCTGGACCAGATGGTATTCCAGGTAGAGTTTTAAGCATCGCCCTGGAATACCTTAGCGACATACTTCGGATACTATTTGATCAGTGCTTATTAATTGGACAATTTTTGAGGACTGTGCCTGCTACGCAAAGAAGGTCGTCCTCTGGACTCTTTTTCCAAGATTTTAGAGAAGATCATCGTTTCCCGTCTTATTCAGCACCTAAAGAGGATTGGTCCCAGCCATTCAGAGGTTCAGTTTGGGTTTAGGTACAATCGGTCAACCATCGATACTCTGAATGCCCTGAAAGCCCGGTTGTTGGCTGCGACGATAGAGAGAGATGTTCTTCTCGCCGTCTCGTTGGATTTGGTCTATGCCTTTAACAGTTTGCTGTTTGTGACGCTAAGAGAGGCACTGCGGTGTCATGGGGTGCCTCTCTATCTCCAGCGGCAGTTAGATGACTACCTTCAAGATAGAGTAGTCATATGGATTGAGGGAAATAGCCGGAATCGGTCGACGAAGTAGTCGGTTGTGGGGTTCCATAGGGGTCGGGTTTGGGCCCGTTACTGTGGAACATCGGTTATGATTGGCACCAGCGCTGTCGTCTTCCTCCTGAGATGAGTGCCATCTGTTACGCGGATGACACTCTGATAACGGCAAGGGGTCCATCTTACCAGGAGGCCGCACGCTTTGCTGAAACTGGCACTTTAGATTCCGGCACCGGCAAATTACTCCAAAATGACGGAGGGCCTGGGCCGTTCTCCATGTTGACGGCTGCAGTTTGGTGTGTTGAGATCCATGGCACTTTACGGAGTTTCTGTGTCAGCCGACGCTTTCTGTACGGACATCTCAAACTTCCCTCACCCTAGAGAAGCTACTGCAGGCGCCCGCTGCGGGCGCCCTATAAGAAACCCTGGGCCCCCCTAAAGACGATGGCGGTCTACATTAGGTAGGCCTTCCACCGAGGCCCTATAGTGACATGCGAGAACGATCCTGCAGCGTCTCATATAGGTGGAGACGTTTTCCGCTGGATTTTAGTGGGCACTAACTAAGGTAATAACTGGTAACTACTAGTCTAACTTTACCGGACGAGGACGGGCTAGTGTGGCCCGCCTCTAAAGAATGTTGTGAGTTGATATTATATGTAAATTATTTTCATTTTTCCACTCTGGTAAGTTAATATGTTTAATATGCAAATCTAGACTCTAATTCGAAAGGAAAATTTAAACGAGTGTCACCCAAGACGCCTTCTGTTATACGGCGAAAATCATGACGTTGTTTTTTTTTTATTTTTAAGATTACGCTGTTAACAATCTTTGATTACACAATTAATTATAATAAGATTCTTAATTAGATTATAGTCTTTCACTTATCGTATATTGTTTAGTATTATTTTTTTTTGTCGATCGAAAGATACGAATTCAATAGTAATCGGTCTTACAGTAATTATGACATTTATAACGTTAATAAATGTACCTGCTAGCATAGTTTCCTGCATGTATTTCCTTTAAGAATGTTCTTTCTTTTCTATTTTATACTTGGCTTCTGTTCGATTCTTATAATTAATCAAAGAGGCTAATTAGATATACATACAACATAGTTTTTCAAAAAGAACATTACCTACATTATTTTTTAGTTTCACGATGTATTCAATGTATTATATATGCGCGCATATGGCGGAGTAGGCAGAGAGAACTACTAAAGTCAAAGCTCTCCGTTCTCCACTTTCCACTTAAATCCAAGATGCTTATTGAATGCGCAATGGTAGGCTTAGTGGAGGGATACTTAATTTTATTAAAAATATTACAATAAAATATTATTTTAATAATTTTATTTCTAGTTTATTTACTTTAAGTATATCTTTAGACATAAATCTAGATTTATTGCAAGTAAAGTATAAAATGTGGAATTTCACAAGGCCATCGGCTTTACTAACTCCAACTTTAGACTGTACTAAAAAGTGTGCCTAGTACTCAATACATCGCATTACATTACGCTTATAAGTGAACACAATTTTGTTAGATTTTATAGAAAACAATAAACCACAACATTAAAAAATATACAATTTCCAAGAGGCGCAGGTTCAAATCCCGCTACGTTCAAAGTTATATACGTTTCCCAAAATAAAAATATATGTAGCAGATTTTATAAATAAATCCCCATTTATCTAAATGGATAAAAGCTAAGTTAATTTGATTGTGTAAAGAATATGATTTTCATTAGTATAGTTTTTATTACAAAATTAGCTTCATTAGTTATTTCCATAAGGAAAATAATCCCACTTCTTTTATATTTCTCTCTCTATTATTATTATATATAGAGATGTCTACTTTTTGAAATAATTTATATATTATCAAAAAGAACAAAAATCAAATGGAATTTCTCACCTGTTTTATTGAGTGCTTCCTCAAAAGTAAACTTGTTGTCATCCGAATCAGCCATTGTAAAACTTCATAACTTTATTTAAATTATTTTTTTAGTACAGAAACATATATTTTTTTCTAATTTATTTATTCAAATAACTACGTGCATTTGATATGAAGTTTGCACTCAAATAATCCTTTTAATTCAATCTATAATTAAGGCTGGATGTAGGTCAACATAAATACTACTTGAGAAAGTTAAGTTAGTTTACCATTTAGATTGCTCATTGCTGATTTTATACGATATACTTACGGTGTTATGTTCTGCCACCAAAAACTTAGTGTCTAGAAAATAGACTGAAAACGGAGAAGGTAGTGACTTAACACTAGGTTCTCTCTGCTCCCATGATGTAAGCGGAATAAAATGTAAAGCTAGAAGCTATATGTTTATTGTTGAACGCAGTGGAATTAATTAGCTACAGTCCAGAGTCGGAATTCATTGTGATAGAGATTTTCTTGTGAAAGTGTACTAGTGTATTTTAGTGTACTAATTACTACCTGTGTTGAGTATTATTTCTGTTTTTCTTTTGTGTTAGTTCTGGTATGTGATCCCAAAAAGAAAAATCCCGAAAAAAATCTTATTATATAAAATTTTCTTGGTATAGAGGTCACGCACGGTCAATCACTTTACACGGATCGTTGTATAAAACTTGAACCAAGCTTACATTGTTCTTAATCTTAATATTATTACTAGAATAGTTGAATTTTCAATGTGTTTAGAAATGAAACAGATATTACAATTAAATAAATTTTGTTTTATTTATAATAACTTCGACTTCGTATTAACAACTAACTTACAAATTATATTTCAGTACATTTCAATTTTCCAGACATTTTGCTTATTACTAACTTATGAGTTAAATTATTAAATATATACATATCTTATCATACCTACCTATGTATGTATGTATTTTATTTAGGAACTGTCATTTATTAATAATTAATATGATACATATTTGATATAGATAACCAAAACTACGCAATTTTATAACAACACTGATAATATCACATAACGTAGATTTGTAGGTCTACTCATCTATTTAGTGCTTCAACGAGAAAGAGCTATATTTTAATAAATCTCGAAGATCCCTTATATTTGAAATTTCTTGATCACAGTTCTTGATCGAAGATCCCTTATATTTAAAATTTCTTGATCACAGTAATTGAGTTGATTTTTTCATTGGTTTGGTTTTTTGTCCTTCGGTAAGAAAGCCCATGCGAAGACAACAGCACCTGGATGAATATATATTATAAATAAAAAAGTAATACGTTTATGTATAGAAATAGAATTAGTGTCATTATAACATCTATATTTCTATACCAATATTATAAAGATGAAGGGTTTTCTTGGACGCGCTGATCTTGCACTAATTTCATGCATTAGGCTTTACGTTGTTTAACTAAAATATATATCAAAAATCATCGCAAGGGCATAAATCAAATAAAAATTGCTTTTATGGTAATAATTTTTCTATATGTTAATTTATTATTTGTATTTCAAAGAAAACCTCATGTTTAGAATTTATTTCTGCCATACTTATTTTCTTAATTAGGGTCATATTCTATTGGAATCATGATATAGTATCATATACTTACTAAGCAGCAGTGCAGCCCAGCCGTAGAAAGTGGCTTCGCAGTTTGCAGTTATAAGGGGACCAATGGCGTTGACGCCTAAAAATGCGCTCGACCTTCCCAGCATGACAGACAGGCAAGACGCCATCCCTCTGTAAATGGTATTTATTCTATTATATCTACATCATATGGCCATGGTGGCGAGATTAGGAAACCGTGTCAAACATGCAGTTTCACGAATGTGGTGAAAAAAGAGAGATGCAGGTGTCCTATGTCTACCCGCTATAGCAGGTACAATATTTTTTTACGGTTGTCATTGTCATCAGTGAAAAGTGCCGAAAGTACTAAATTATTATTTATTATATAAATATATTATATTATTTTTATTGTCCTTTGAATATGTGTATGATAAACTGAGCAATACCTTAAAGATGTCGGATATAATTCTACGAAGTAAACGCTGAGGATCCCCATAGAGAGTGCGCACAGAAGAAACACGAAGAAGAATATTCCTCCTGCTAATGGAACTGGTACTAAGTTAAGAAGAATCGCTGCAAGACCTGATGCCTGTAATTTATAAAAACAACTGAATAAAAATATTTAAAAAAAATCCTTCATTTTATAGTTTTTTTTATTTTTGTTTTTGCAGTATTTAACGAATATAATAAAACAAAACAATTAAAGCTTTTTCTCAAAAAATGTATATTTTTTGCTAAGAAAAAAAAATTGTAAAAATGTATTGTATGTAAAGTAAGAAAAAAATATAAAAAAGAGTTAAGAATACTTAAAAAAAATTAAACTTCAGAGGGAATAAAATATAAAGTACTTGACAAATATTATTTCCTACTTACAGTTAAAATGCCTAACATGCCAAACTTCTTCCTAGAGCCGCACGTGAGAGACAGCACCAGGTTCATAGAACAAGCGATGGCTCCATACACCATAGCTGACATCAGCGTAGTATCTTGTATTTTGTCATCACAAACTTCCGCGACCATCTGAAATTTTAAATAGAGACACATTCTAAGTTAACTTTTCATAGTAATGAAAAAAATATACCATGTAATAGTTGCGCTGCTTATAATTAATGTTATAATGTATTAAAGAAGTCTTTCAATACGATGACCCTATATCTAATTTCATGCGAAAGATTGCATGTGATTGATTATAAGATTTTTCCAGATATGAAATTGAGCTCGTCCATCCATTTACCGAGACAATTTTATTAAAGAAAATCATATCGAAGAAACTTACAGTATGATTTCCAGCGGACGCACTGGCATCAGTTGAGTAGCGGATGACAGTACAGAGATTCATGCCTTCTCCCTCACCCGCCGCCAGCACCACGAACAAATTGTTCATTATGTATGGCAGCCACAGAATAAAGCCGCTTCCTCTGGAAATTATAATTTAATTTACAATTTATGTTTAATTTGGTTAGGTTCCTTTAATTTGTTGATTTTATTAAAAATAAGTTATAAATTATTTGTCACTAAAATGAGAAAATGAAACAATTCATTGTCCCCGAGTGGGAATAGAACCCACAACCATAGCGTTCACATTTGGACGCTGTATTGCGTGTGACGCGGCGCCACGACGGCCTCATGACTATAATATAGTCTATATAGACTATATAATACTATTATAACTGTATTTGTAAAATACAAGAGACTCAATGTACTCACGTCATATAAATAATGATGACGAGATAAAAGAGCTTGAGTGTGACTTTAAGTAGAGGTGGTTTTAACAAAGCAGCCGTCTGTTGCCATATTGCCTTTAGGACCGACTCCTGATTGTCTTTGTGATCAGCTTCGTCCGTCAGTTTTGTGATCTAATAATAAATTGATTAGCTTATTAATTTAAAATATAACTTCTAGTTCTTTTGCAACAAGCGAGTACAATGTGACTTTGGTTTAAGCTTAAGTGAAATTTGTGATCACAAATTCCATTCAGCTCAAAAGCTATATTGATATTATTTATGTGTGATCCCAGTATGGTAAATCGAATTTTAAAATATACTTACAGGAAAGTTGTCAGCTTTATCACCGGAATTACAGGCATAGATTTTCTTTAGGACTTCCAAAGCTTTCTCATTTTGTCCTTGGGATATCAGGAACTTAGGACTTTCGTGAAAGAATCGCAAGAGGACAGCAGTGGCCGCGCACGGTATAGACATGACTAGTGCCAGGAGCCGCCATGGTCTATACTTAATGCCTAGGAACTCGATCCAGTAGATAAATTTTAGAGGTAGAATCGGATATGCGAACACTGTAACAATAAGTAAAATAAATATTATAATTGTGGTTTTATATATGTTCTTATCAGTATATATATGTAAAACTATTTCATTAGAAATTGACTTTGGCGCATACAAGGTGCCTGGGTGTAGTAGGTAGGTAAATAATTGAAGAAAAAAACGTTGAGGCGGTTGTTTAGACGCGGCGGTCGTGGGTTCGATTCCCACACTGTAAACAACACAGCTCGGCGTTGAGTTTCGCGGCCATTTAACAGGCAATAATTCGAAAAGAGTAATAACAACATAACACTAGGTAAGTACTTTCTGTCTGCCCTGCTATAGGTGCAAAGCTAGAAAAAAAATTAATGAAAATATAATGCTGTTATTACAGCCAGAATATTAATGTACAGAATATATAATATTAATAGTAGGTATATGTATATGTAACTAAACATCTGATTTCTTTACTTACACGCAACAGTAGCCTGTGAGCACATTAACGCACAATTGCATAACAGCATTGAGCGGCCTCGAGCGCGCGCGGAACAGCTCTCTCCCAATAATGTATACGCTGCCGAGTTACTGGCGGATGTGCTAAAACATAATATACATACTCGCATTTTGCTAATATACTTTACAAATATAATATTTTTGTAAATTTTATGTAAATTTTATGAGTTATAAGATTGTGAGCTATCAGAATCTTTCATTGTTCTTTTTCAACTTATTATCGCATTATTTGTGGCTTCGCCTGCTTGGCCGGATGAGGATTAGCACAGTGGTTCTCATTCAGCCAATTCGGGAAGCGAACATTCTTTATTGTTATTTCGGTTCTATCGACGGTAGCATGATGTAGTATAGCCTAACGTTCCTCGATAAATAAGCTATTGAACATAGATTTCTTTTCTATTCGAAACAGTACTAGTTCCTGAGATTAGCGCGTTATACCAAACATTACTCTTGAGTCTGTAACATTAGTACACATGTACACATAAGAAACGCTGCTTCAGATCGGTAAAAAGTATATTCGTTAAATGTTAAATATAATCTTTCCCATTATATTAAATTTAACTCATATCTAAATATCAACTGACTTTTTTATTACAGTTTATTAAGTAGCCGAATTATTTTTATAATCATTTTTTACAATACTGCCCGAGGATCCATTTATGTTATTAATGTAAAGTACCTACCAACTATTACAATTCAATTAAAATACTCAGAACTATACCCAAGATGGTCGGCTATCATAATCTATAAGAGACACGAGTACGATTATTTACATATAGAAGAGAACAGCTAAATTGTATTTTATTTACAAGAAGCGTATTTTCCCAGAAATATTTGTTTTTAAAATCTAAAATAATTATTTAGAGTTCTCAAGCTGATGAAACTAAATAGATCATTATGTTATCGCAATGACATTTATTTTGTAGGCCCTTGACGTCACGTGTAGTACATATTAAGATTGTATGATATAAATTAACAGATTGTGTTAATTAATTAAATTATAATATCAATTTCTGCATGATTTGGATATTCCTTACAAAGTAAATTAGTTAATTGTTATTGAATACATTTGTTTTCAGAATTCAACATAAAAAGCTTACTTTCAAGTGGAAATAGTTGAGTAATGGCAATCACTAAGAAAAATGTATCACATGATACATTCTAAGTGCTCGAAGTAACTTACAGATATAGTGGAGTATATCGAAATGATTAACGAAAGTAATAATAATATCTTATAACGTATATCGAGACATGGGTGTTCCATCCAAAATAAAAAAATATCTCAAATTCAAACCAGAGGACTCTCGTGGCGGAAGCACAGTGTATATATATATATATATATATATATATATATATATATATATATATATATATATATATATAATATATATATATATATATAATATATATATATATATATATTATATACATATATATATATATATATATATATATATATATATATAATATATATATATATATATATATATATATATATAAGCAATATATATATATATATATATATATATATATTATATATATATATATATATATATATATATATATAGATAATACTATACATATCTAGTTGACAAATTAAAGTGTACACTGTGGAGTTATTATAATCCTTTATAGCTAGTAGCTTCGAAATTTGACGCATAATGCATAACTGACTGTCAGTCAGAGATAAGTCTGACTTATGTATTCCATGTACAATGGAATTCATCGGTACCTTCTGTGTACCAGTGGGTTCCATTGAAGAGATCATAATATATCAGCAATGGTCACAGTGATATTGGGCTGAACAGCCCTGGAAAGCCGCAACTAGGAAGGTGATGAAATGCAGGCCGTCGTGTCACAGCGGCATAGCGTCTGATTGTAAACGCGATGGTTGTGGATTCGATTCCCATGAGGAATGATGAATTATATTTATTCCGTATTCTGGTAACAAGACAAAAGCGCGTTGTAGAGTTCCGGTGGGTGGAAATTGTGTGGAAAGTGGGGAACACAGTGTTTTAACACTAGGCTCCTCTACCTAGTATGCGGGATAAAATGTAAAGATAATAAAGGTACTACTTTGCTTATTGAAATAATCCATTTATAAAAATCTTTAGTACTTACAACACAGACGAAATAAGTTTTAATAGCGCCATAATCTTCCAGTTTGGTGCGAAGCTGCTGCAGGCTGCGAAAACGAAGCCCACTGCCATAGACAGGACTAATGTCAATCGCCTTCCCTTTGTGTCTGATACGTAGCCCCATAGCTGAGCCCCGAGTACCACACCTGGGACAATAGTTTCATTGTTATTACTTTTAAAAAAAGGACAAAAACGCGACGTTGAGTTCCAGCACCGCAACAAGATGTGGAATCTCTTGATTGAATGAATTAAATTTTAAAATGTTACAAAATACGTCTGACTTTCTCTCGAGTAATAAGAGGTGAAAAATATTATGTCAGATATACATAAATTAAATTAAATGTCGTATTAACTGACAGCCGCTAGACTAACATATATGCATACATGTAAGTTGGTGAAATCATTTTAAAAACATATATATATATATATTACTTACAGACACCACTTACATGGATTGGATCGGGTTATGAAAGTGGTGGCTCGAGGTTCCGGCATACGGGTACGCGACCCCGGGACCTCGAGCCACCACTTTCATAACCCGATCCAATCCATGTAAGTGGTGTCCCTCCCCTATATTCCAAGTCTTTCTGCCTCTTATTCCCTTTCCTTTCTTGGTTTCTCCCAGTAATGGGTTTGGAGGTCAGATGGCAATCGCTCCACAAAAAACCACTTCGCCACTCATATGGACCGATTGGTCTTAGTCGGAAGGCAGACCCTGGCAAAAAGCCGGGACTAATGCCAGGAAGAAGAAGATATATATATATATATATATATATATATATATATATATATATATATATATATATATATATATATATATATATATATATATATATATATATATATATATATATGTATATATATATATATATATATATATATATATATATATATATATATATATATATATATATATATATATATATATATATATATATATATATATATATATATATATATATACTAATTTATTCTAGAAGTTCAACTGCAGCCATAATCAGAGTTATTACAGGGACATATGTATGTATATTATCTAAATAACTAAGCAACTTAATTACATTTATGCGCGACGTAAACACATCGTATTTTACAGAGGAAATATTACCTAACCTAGCACTTTTGAACTTGATAAGGCTGCTACTGCTACGGCCAAGGAGAACGTTAGTTCAATGGCCGTTTATCATTGAAGGTTAGCTAATGATTTAAAAGGTTCTCACGCAATGAGCATTGGTGCCGATGAGATGCAAAATAAAAATAGGTTACATATAGATATTTTAGAAAATAATCGTAGTATGGATTTTGTTTACTTTAATAATATATTAGGTGCCTCTAACATTTCACACGTAAACTAAATGGCAAACGTGTTTTTCTCAGTATCAAATGTTCCAGTTGTAAATTTGTATTATTAATTCCTACATAATATATTACCTATACATTATTATAAGTATAACCTAATATATTTTTTCAAAAAGATGCAATTGGAAGGACTGCAAATTGTTGCATAGTGCAATGATTTTTTTGTTTATATTTTGCGTCTTCACTGCCGCGGCGGAAATAACTAAAGGCTACGACTTAATGACGGTCCTCCATAAATATCCTACACAAAAATATTTTTCTATTAGAATAAAAAAAATTAGACCAATTCATTTTATCCATACCGATAAGTGGTGTAGCTGTTAACAAAGCTCGCTGTTGCATAGACAATTCCAAGTCGCAGACCGCCGCTGCAACCACAAAACTGGTGCCAAATAAATCCATGCCCATAGCTTGTAGCGTCCAGCTGCATGTTAGGAGTAACGCGAAGTTGTATTTACCAAAACCTAAAATATCCATTATAATTATATAATTGTGATTTCGTAAGGTAATTAGTAATTAAGTAAGAAGTCGCGGTGGAACACGGCGGTTGTGAGGACGATTCCCATTAGAAAGAATATCCGCTCTTTTCCAAAGCGCGGCGTTAAGTCCCACCAGCTCAATGGGTGGAAAGTGGACAGTGAGTTTTTTTTATTAAATGCACTGTTGTGCCACCGTCCTGGCGTAGACACATGACCTCTGCCTGTAAACGCGACGGTTTGTGGGTTCGATTCCCACTCGGAGAGAATGAATTATTTTCGTTTTCTTCGCTCTGGTAACAAGGCAAAAAACGCGGCGTTGAGTTCCGCTACTCAACACGCAATGCCTCGAAGGGCGGAAAACGGGGAACAGACTTAACTTGACTTAATTCTAGGTACCTGTGGTTCCCTCTGCCTACCCTGCCATGTGCGGGATACAGCGTGAAGCTAATTTAATTTATTTAATTTTTAATTCACTGTTGTTTTACTAACCTGTGGCATCAAGTGCATCCTCTACAGTTGATGCGTAGTAAGGTTTATCTTTCTCTACCTCCGCCCTTTTTGAATTCAGCCCCGGCTTTAGTTGCATTTTTATGTCTTTAAATGACAAATATACATGTAAATAAGTTCAAAATATAATATTATTACTGAGATATTTCATTTTAAATAATTATAATATAATTAATTTTGTTATAGCTTCAGTTTTTTTTTTTAATTTCAACAATTAACTTCAACATTGCTTATAATTTTCCCAAATTCATTTATAGAATGTGTTATAAAAGAAATAAAAAATAAAATACAACACTTACCTAAATATTAAATGAAATGTTGGTTTATTTTATCACTTATTATTTGCCCTATAATAAATATTGTAGCAGTATGTGCCTTTGTGGTGTAATTATAATTAATAAGCTATCTTTAGAAAATACCATCTTATATACTTTGAGAGTATCACTATCTCGCAATTTCTATTTTTAACTAATTATTCCATACGACTTTTTAAATATGCCACAGTTAGAGATAAAACACTCTATATTTATATATGCAACTAATTATTTGACTGCCTATTCGTATGTATATAGGTATGTTTCAACAATTTTGTAGATAATTTTTAAACTAGAAGTCTTCGTTAGCGTGGACTTTATAGTCATTGTCATCCGATTTTCATTTATCGATATTTTCTTTGTTTTTATAATTTAGTTTTCCTATTGTCAGGTGTGCCAGGTCCTCGTTTTGTATGTGTCAATGGTAATTATATATATATATATATATATATATATATATATATATATATATATATATATATATATATATATATATATATATATATATATATATATATATATATATATATAATTTTGCTTATAATGTTGAATGATATTGTTTTGGCAGCAGTCTTCAAAATAAATTATATCCTAAATCCTTCCTAGATATAACAGTTGTATAATAAAAAAACCATTCAAATCTGACTAGTAGACAAACAGACAGATAAAAATAAAAGTAACAAAAAAATATAACAGTTTCAACGTAGCGGGTTATCAACCTGCCACCACTGAGGAAGCCTGATTTAGAGATCAGAGTGCTTGAAAAAATAATATGATAATAATTATTTGAAAGCTAAAATTTAAATGTCTATTTGTGGTTAAAAAACAACATAAAATTGACTATATTTTATCATGTAGACCAGAAGAACTTGTACATCACTGCTTCATTCAGCCATACTCCAATGACTTTATGTCAATTCTTAGCAGATAGTATAAGATTTATTAATTAACGTAGCACAACACCCCACTTTGTCTACCTTTCCCCAGTACCATCATCTATTAAGTACCCATAAACATTAATTATTATCGGTTACAACCGTTATGCCATTTTGTAATTATAATAGAATCAAAGAGGCGAGCATATCAAAATAACAAACTTATATGCGCAAACACTGTACATTTATGTGTGTACATATGTGTAACCACCTCTAAACAATACACGACGCGTGTACGTTCAATATTTACTTTATATCTAAAAATAGCTGTATGGTTTCCCGATGTCTATTTGTATCTACAATTTCCTTAAGTTATTGAGATTATTATTGCAATGTTATTTCCATTTCCTTATTAAACTAACATTTCATTGGAAATGGTTGCTAGATGATTATTAAGCTAAGAACTTAAAATATATTCATGGTAAATATAAATAATCATCACGTCTGAGTCTTGGGTGACAATATCTACCGATTGGACTCTAAACTCTAAAATGCAATCGGTAGACCAAAGTGGAGATGGCGACGAGTTGGACCATTACAGGCCTGACTGAAATAAGCAAGAGTGGAAGAGTTGGAGAGAGGCCTTTGCTCAACAATGGAACAGAATAGGCTATTGTTACATATTACAATAATACGTTCCCTATGAGATTTGTATTATTTTGTATATGATAAAAATAATCGAATGCCATATGTGAAGGACGTCTTATAGTGTATTCAAAAGTAATTTCCCATTGAGCTGGTTAAAAGTGTCGCCCAGATGGGCAAAACTTTTAACAACAATAAAATAAAATAAAATGTCAACAGCTGGTTATATTGTACCAATTAAAAGATTATTCATTAAGTTATTGTTTCCATAAATAATGCAAGATTTAATAAGACTATAAAATATTCATGTCATAAGAGATTCAAACAACAAAAAATAATTTTATTTTTATAATAATGCTTTAGATCTGCGAAGTTTTATAAAACTAAATTAACAATATTAATCATTTATTTGCCTAGCGTTGTTGGACTTTTCCATCAGCTGTTTAACGTAAACTTGTAAAGTTTGCTTGTGACGCAACACAGTAGTTCTCACTCACACAATATAGCAGTTTGTAAAAGGAACTTCATTTATTTTGTCTTTCCTTCTTTTGACGGTGATGTTGGGGTCAGAGTTTAGTATTTTAATTTTAGGGCCGTTTTGATAATATATAGTTATCGCACCGAAATTAAGTCACTTTCTTGAAAAAGAGAATGTGTTTGATATCTAATATTTCTAAAGTACTTCCCTATTATCAATGCCCGTTGTTCTCGTTCAAGATTTATAAATTCAGTCTTAAATGCACTCCCCCAAATTTGGATACAATATGTCAAGATGGATTGATCCAAAGCTATGTATATTTCATTGAGGAGATATTTTTTGGTACAATATGTCATAATGTTTTAAATATCCATATCACTTTCCTGGTCCTGAATATAAGTCTCTGATTTTAAAAAATTTTTGTCTGTTCGTTCGTCTGTGTATAAACGTTGCCCTGTCCAGACCTACGAGGTCTAACAATAATACTCATACTCATTTACATTTTGTGGCATAGCTATTTAGTCTGTGCAAGCTATAATTGATTGTGAAGACTCACACATCTGATGTAGAACCGTAGTAGTTCATCTGGCTTATAAGAAATAATGAAATGCTGTCATAACAAAAGTGATTTAACATGATAAGCATTTTCCATTGACATATAAAATTCAAAGCAAACTATAAGAATTAACAAAATAGGCGTTTAGCAAAAGTTGTTGAGCATGATGTACATTTTTTGTTGACATATCAAATCTAAGATCAGGAATATCTCATGAAGAACCATAATGTCCAGATAAACTATATGAAATAAGTAACAAAGGCCTTAACAA
Organism: Dione juno; assembly: GCA_037127375.1. Taxonomy (NCBI): domain Eukaryota; kingdom Metazoa; phylum Arthropoda; class Insecta; order Lepidoptera; family Nymphalidae; genus Dione; species Dione juno. Next base: position 286,615 of record JAXRJS010000022.1, on the reverse strand, counting down.
AAATTATGTATATACAAATCAAGGATTTTCTTTTTTTTTAAAACAGAAATTTAAAAAAATGGTTTTTCCAATGTGACGCGGCAGTGCCAATGCGATAATATCATGCTACATTATCTGCGCCTGCGCACGCAGCTACGATCTCCTTATCTTTTAAAAAAACATTCTAAAATTGACAATTTTAAAGAATTTATGACATGAACGTAAATAAATCTTCCATGAGCACAGATAGTAGACAGGTAACAGATAAGAGAGAATTGCTATCAGCTATTACCGTTTGCACGTTTTATTTGGACATGAATTAAACCGTGGGGGGGTCGAGATAGCGGCTGTAATCGGCTTGTTTGTTGTGTGTTGTTTATTATGTTATGTTTTTAATTTATTTATATACTTACTATTGCGTATACGAAGATGATCATTGTTCTTTATCAAATCTCCCTGCTCTGGGAAGATAAAACATGACGTTTAGTTCTGCGACTAAATTGAATAGAACTCATTCGAGTTCGGGCAAAATACTGAGAAAGTGCCATGATGTGTCAACAGTCGGTTCTCTCTGCCTTCCTTGTTTTATGCAGTGAGAAATAATATTGTTCAAGTGCGACCGAGTGTTCCGTACCAATATCATGATTGTAGATCAGCGGAAAGTATAGTTTATAAAAATTGATAAGCTCAACTATGCGGTCGTATGCACCCATTTTGTAGGAAATGTTCTAAAATAAGTTTATGATCGCTCGTTTCTTGTGAATTGTGATTGCCTTGACTTAGAATGCTGATCTTTTTGCTTCAATCCAAGAAACTTCAGACCTGGTCGTATATTCAGCTGGAGCTCCTTGTGATATAGCCCCATACATAAAGATATATACGGATAAAAAAGTGACCCTCAACGGGCTCGGAGCCCTAAAAAGAGAAAAAAACAGATATTAAAACAATCTCTTTATATGTATTTTATGTATCTGTCAGTTAACAAGTCAATTGTTATTTTTTTTTATTCAATAACTTAATATTTTAAAAGGCTACTTAAGAGTTTCAATGCCACTATTTATCTTATCAGAGCAGGGAGATGGAGGATCGAAGTTGAACATACTACCATTGTAGTTGCCACTGAGCAACAACGGCCTCAAAGTTAAAATCGTTCATTATTAAATAAATTGGAGACAAGTACGTATACTACTTTGTATAAGCAACACATAAACATTGTTCGACGGCGCTTTTATTATATACCATCGATTGTAGCAATTCAAAACAATATCATTTCCAATAAACAAATAAATAAATTTTTATCGTATTTTACACCATTATGATTCTATTGTATATAACATTAAGTGCTTTTTGGTCTTAATAGGATATTTGTTCTACGATCCAGTTCTCAGTACTGTACAGTTCGTTGTGTTGATAATAAGAGTAGTAATTAATATAATTTATAATTGCAAGTTAAGTTCATTTTAACAACAAATTATGTGTCGATACTTATATATTAATAATAATGGTAAATGGTGAATTAATAAAATGTTTAATATCAAGGCGATATACTTAGAGATAAAAAAAAATATTAAAAATATCACTAGCTTTTGCCTTGATTTTTATTCCATTCATGCAAAATATCGGTCAAGTGCGAGTAGTACTCGCGCATCGAGGGTTCCGTATCTATTTCATGATTGTAGGTATTCCGCTGACGAAAATACTACTTATAAAAGTAGCGTTAAGCTTAGCGTTGTTTTTTTTTTGCAATTTGTATGAATACATTTTTTGCAATTGATGACTTACAGTTATGAAATTTGTCGATAAGTTAGAACTATTAGTACAAATAAAAAAAAGTCCTAAAAATCGAAATAGCTACGTTCCAGAAAAATACTATTACAAACTTATATCTGTAATTCATTTCATGCAAAATGATGGATAGATGGTGGATACGATCGCAAATTTAAGTTTGTCAATTTTAGTAAGTTGTAATTTGCGCTAACATACAATCGTAAACTTCATAACATTACAGGTTTAAGCAACGTAATTTGAATCGGGAGTGGGCAGTGGGCCGTACATGAGGAGGTATAACTATAAGAATCGATGGCCGTTGGGGCGGAAAGTTTCTCGAGTGACAGCCTCGAACCTGACGACGCTCAGTAAGCAGGCCGTCAGCCAAGGCGACAGATTCGTTCAAGGTCGCCGTTAGGCACTGAATGCGCGCAGTGCAGGATCGATCGTTGATCGGTCCTTAAGAGAAGCATATGTCCAGCAATAGCCGTCAAGATATTGACATGATGATGATAACGAGATGGGTTTGATCACCACGTGGTTAATACTTACATATAAAATGTTTTTTTTTTTTTTACAATGTTACAATAAACAATAATCTGCATATTAAATATAAAAACAATAACAAAACAATACAAAAAAGAACAATTTTATTCTAAAAGTGAAATAAGAATTCAAATCCCAATTCTAGCAGCGATGGTTATCTCCAACCTACATCAATACAAACAAAGTTCCCTGATATTGAATTTTAACCTTTATTTATTACTTTATTATTATAATTGTCAGTGATAATTAATCGATCCAGTGAAGACCAGTCAATGTACAGACATATTAAGAGACATGTAGCGAGTGGTCGTCATATTATAGTACATATTGTTTACTTTGTTGGTTTATTGGAAAACAATAAAAAAATTACTACACAGCAGTATCTTTTGTGAGGTGAGTGAGTGTCAGGTGAGTTATTAATAATTAATTGACTTATATATATTTTTTTATTCTAAATTTATGATAGTTGGAGCGTGCGACATGACTTTTCTTGGCTTTTACGAATATTTAATTAAAAAAAGCCGCTCTTGAAACTGTCATAATTACGAGATATATATATATATATATATATATATATATATATATATATATATATATATATATAGATATATATATATATATATATATATATATATATATATATATATATATATATATATATATATATAATATATATATATATATATATATATATATATATATATATATATATATATATATATATATATATATATATATATATATATATATATATATATATATATATATATATATATATAAACCTATATAAATATGTATTGTCAAATCATATTTAAGGGGATATTTGCGAATTAGCTTCGATCGGTGTAAATGTACCTATATACAAAATTGAAATCATTTATGACGGATCATTTCAAAAGTTCATACTGATTCTGAAAATTTTAATAAAAAAACATTCATCATTCTGTATCGTGGTAAAAAGAAAATAAATTATTTACACCATTCATCATTCATCATTCACCATTAGTGAAGTGCTCCGAAGTGAATAAAAAATAGGTAAGCCACATACAGTTCAGTTCAGTTAAAAGTAAGTGTCCAGATTAATGTGGATAAGATCCTTACCGAGAGCAAAATCTATTTTTATATGTCTATTCTGACTACACGACGTTAGTTCCACCATTCAACAGTCAGAAAGTAGGAAACTGACCTAAAAGGTCTTCTGATTTTAGTAATATAACTGACTTTCAAAGCGTTAATCCACACACCTTAACTGGGTTACCGTGAAATGGATAAAACAACATGTTATATATGTAAAAATACGTTTTTACTTCTAGAGTTAGTGGGTCAAGTGATTATATATTAAAGTATATACATATATAGCAACAATATATGCCAATGTTGTTCGATGGACGGCACGATGAGTACCTAAATGAAGCATACTTTACTTTTAAAAGATCAAATAAAGCCGCGAAGCGACATCTCCTCTAAGAAGCTAGTGAGTCATTTGATTTTTCCCAAAAGGATGTTTGTCGTAGTTATATATAATAGTTTAATATTTATTTATTTATTTATTAACATTATTCGTTATATAAGTATTACACTTAGTGCCTTTAGGTTGTGGCTAGAAAATACCAGACTTACACAATCGTACAGTTGTATCAAAGGTAAGATTTCTATTTAGATAAATAATTATGAGAAATTCAGTTGCCTTGTTTTGTCTTGTGTACATTTTAAATTCACATTTGTCTAGTATAGTAGTAAAATTGCTTTTGATTTTTTTTTATTAAATTCATGAAATATAAATACAGACTGTGATGCACATGTAATATGTTGCCTAGCAAGTTCTTTTTTATTGTATCCTCATAGTGTTAATTTGTATAGGGTCCCTCAATCTGGCTTCACACGAATCTTGATTGAAACTTTTAATCATGTTTTAATTAATTTACTATGTCAGTTGGTCATTAGTGGGATCTTTCTATATGATATGGTGGTATATGTGAGGGGTAACATGTAATTACCCAATAACATAAATATACCAAGAAACCATGGTATTTTAACCATTGTGGCACAGTCGTACAGCGTCTAACTACAAAGGCGGTCGTGCGTTCGACGCCCATTTCGGAGAATTGTTATATTTTTTTTACTTGACCAAGAAATATCTCGAAACTTGAGCGGACAATGAATTAATGCTAAAAAAAAAGGAATGACGCTGAATAAAATATATGATTATACCTTATTATTGGTATCCAAGTAATTTCAACTATCGTTATAGTCACGATAGTTTGAATATTTAAAAACAATTCCAATTTCCAGTAGGGAGAGGTGATGTTTAAAAAGGCGGATGTAACATTAATCATAAAACACTTGTCGTGTATTATTTGCTGAATCCTCTCGCTAATCGCTGTCAATACAGTTACATATCAGTTTACCTTATACAAAGTTGAACTTTTTGCATTTCTAATACAAAATCACACATAATTACGGCCTTTTCCCTAGTCTTTTAGTTATGCACTGAAACCACTGTCGATAGTTATTTCATTACTTGATTGTTGGCTCAGGACTTTCCTTGTTACCTTGAATACTTATCAGATATTATTGACTAAAATTTTCGTTTTTATGTACAAAATTCTTAGAATTCTTAGAGCTAAGACTGTTAAAGATCACGAAGCTCACGAGAGGTGATTTATACGATATTTTAAGCTAGAGATATATATATATATATATATATATATATATATATATATATATATATATATATATATATATATATATATATATATATATATATATATATATATATATATATATATATATATATATATATATATATATATATATTTATATTATTTTTATGTTGGATAAGGAAGCTTATTTATTTTAAATTTTACGGCCAGAGCTACCTCAGGTACTCTCAAACGTACCGCAATGATATCTTTCGAAAGCGTACGTTAAATTGTCTTAAATTTAATTTTATTTTATTAAAACATATGAGACCAGACTTTGTTTTTTAATAAGTCGCTAGTTTGTTCTAAATAAATGAGTTCCACTATTTAGAAAAAATAACACTAATACTATAATGAAAGTTACGTTAAAACTAAATTAAGTTATAATTTCAATATGTTAATATACGAGTATATAATGTGCCTATATGTCAACTAAAACCTTTACTAATTGATCTATTGTCTATTACAAAATTGTTGGTAGAATGCCCTCAACCTTTGCAAGATACACTTTATTATTACATGCAGTTTAATTATTATGTCGTTAAATATGCTTATAGATAATTATTATTTATTACACAAACGTAACGGAATTCATCTAAAGCGGAGATGTTTTAGACGTTATTTTTTAAATTTTTATTTATTTGAAAATATATTTTAAGAATTTCGGTTAAATTTTTTTATAATATTTCTTATATTATTTTCAGTATAATGAAAATGGAAAACGACGATATGGCGATAGGAAAGGTCATTGTTAGCACATCTAAGGACATGGAAGTGGATCTAGAAAGTGCTTTAGATATTAGTGGTAAATAGCATTTTTACATTTTATGTTGTATAATATAGGGGCTAATGTAATTATAAGACAATAATAAAAATATATCACTGAAGATTGAAGTTTGAAGATGTGTTTTGTGCTAAATCAACATTTTTATATTTTTTCCTGTACAAATAAAATAGCATTTTTTATTTTAAAATGTTGCAATATATTATTATTACAGGAGCTGGCAAGTATCAAATATTCCACTGTGCCCTAATGGTGACCATCCTATTAGCGTCAATACTCGAGATGATTGGAAGTTCCTTTATATTGCCAGTTTCTGCTTGTGACCTTGACCTGTCGGACAATTTAAGAGGAGTTATAACGTCTATTCCTAATATTGGTAAATTTTACTATCTATATTTAAGTATTTCATAAATACTTTGGCCGCCTTTTGACCTATTGACCTAGTATTTAGTAATTGGCTGTTAGGTTGCAGGTTGCGAGTTCGATTCCCATCTTAATCAAATAATTTTTTGACGAACATGCTTGTATCGCTTCCGTGCAGAATATATGTTTTTAGCGCCCTCTGTTAAATAGAAAATTATAAAATATTAAATATTCTAGAGCGTTTATACTATTTACTTGTGATATTAATTTATGTTTTCTGTTATTTAAGCTTTTATATAGTTGTTATTAATAATTGTAAAGAAATTTATTAGATGTACCTACTTTTTATAAACAGTTGATAAGATAAATAAAGAAAAAGAAAATATATAAATATATTACGATATCAACATTATTGCTATACTTATTTTCTAGGAGTCATAATAACAGCACCGTTCTGGGGCCGGGCAGCTGATGCCCTCGGCAGAAAGCCAGTACTATTCTTCAGTACTGCCGTTTCTGGAATAATGGGCTTAATAGCAGCTTTTACACCTAATCTTCTCAGTTTTGCTTTGTGCAAATTTGCTGGATCACTTTTGTAAGTACATGAAAATACCCTAAAATACCCTAGGGTATGGGCAGTTCCAACACTATTCGGTATAGTGCTTAAAATATTTATAATGACTTACCCCTGGAAATGTGGAAAATTTCTACGATTAGCTAAGAAATTATGCCTGTTTTAAAAAAAATTAAGTATTATTACTACACCAAGATAAGAAAAATATTTAAAAACTTAAACGATCTATCTCTTCGTGGATATCGTTCAAGAGGAACGGACGGACAAATGGACGACTTCCATCTGGCGGGAGTTTGAATTTCACTACCCTCAAATTTTTGTATGTCTATAAATAATATCCCTTCGGGTTTTTAAACTTTCATTACTTATTATAACAACAGTAGGTAAAACTTAAAGAAAACGTATAAAAATTTGAACGCAGCGGAATCAAAACCCGCGCCTCATGAAACCGTCTGAAACGCTCTGACCACTAAGCTCTGACTCACGTTGCGTCGAATTTCTTATATGCTTTATACAGCTTATTACGTTGTTAGCATCTCCATAGAGAGATTTTTATAAATTTCCGCTACCCAAAGATTATTGCAAAGATCAATCATGTGGCAAAGGAGAATGCTATTTCTCTTTTATTAATACACTCTATAATACAACTAATAATTATACTTATATACTTATGTAAAAATACTAATATTTTTCTTTAAGTATTTTTTCTATTCTTAGTGTGGATTAACACTTTAAAAATCATTAAATAAAGGTAATGTTGAGACTATTACACATATATGTAAATACGTCATTTCGTAAAAGCATAAAGTTTCAATTGTAAATGTTAATAATAAAGGTCTAATTCTACTCAAAATAAAGTTCTTCAATGAATATTTTCAAAAAAAAGAAATATAAAATAGTCTATAAGCATAAATAATTGTTTTTAGCTTATCCTGTCCATCGTCTCTTGGTTTCGCATACGCTGGGGAGCTGATGCCACAGAAACGTCGAGATATGGCTATTCTGATATGTAATGGTCTGATTATGATATTATCTTCTCTTTGCCCAAGTAAGTATTCTTTTGAAGACTGTCAACGCGATAGTGGCGATTCGAATACCGAATCGAGAGAATAAATTATTATATCACTTAGCATATCAATTTCATGTAAGAATTAAGATAGATTTAAACACAATGTAAATTTAGGTACATAAAATAATTTAATAATTGTATATATTATATTGAAAATTCAGTTTTCGCGTGGGGAGTGTTGTCATACGACTGGCACACTGTCATGGCTGTTCATCCTTGGCGGGTCCTAACAGTGGTATACGCAGCTCCACTTGTACTTGCCGCCTTATGGATGACACAGGCTAAAGAAAGCCCAAAGTTCTTAATGGCAAAGAATAAACCTTATAAAGCCCTAGAAGTGTTGAAGCATATTTACTCTGTGAATACTGGACGCCCAAAAGAAGATTATAGTGTAAGCAGTGTTGACTTGAATAATTTTAATACTTTATCTTAATCTAACCAAATAGTTAAAAAAGTTATGTATTTATGTATGAATAAATACTAAAACCTTATTTAAGCTTCCACGTAAGAGCTTTTTAAAAAATAAATTATTATGCACATGTATTTGTATGTACATGTATTTTCATATATCAATGATGATTTATATAAGACTATAAAAGTCGTCATGTTTATAGTAATAATAGTAATATATTCCACTTCCTGAATGTGTCAAAAATTAAATGTGTATTGTAGAAAACGTATGGAAATAAACGCTGTGGTCGCGAACCGGCGCCTTTTCCAGTCCAATTATAGGCGAGATTTGGATATCAATTAATTACATTTTTAATATATTTCAGGTAAAAGCATTAAAAAGTAGTCTAGAAGAGGGCGAGAAGGCGATTGAAGACGGAAACTGTACAATAGGCGACAAACTTAAAAGAGGATCTACTTTTGCCCTCCTTAGACCACCTCATTTAAAATGGCTTGCATTAATAGGATTTTTGATGTTCGGCTTGTTTTCTTTGTAAGTATATACCACATTTATGAGATAAAAAATCTTGAGGCTATTGTGGTTAAGTAGATAGAAAAAAAATAACTTCATCGAGTGGCGTAAGTCAATACTCATTACCTCGAATTGAGGCGGAATGCTGTGAACACTAAGTTAACACTAAAGTGTCTTTGCATTTTTGCTGTTTGTGGCATATATTGCTAAGTTGGATGGCTAGAACTTTACAGGACGTAGGGCTAAAATAATTTCGTACTACGCTAAGGAGTTATGTGATGTGATGACATTTGATTGTTCATAAATATACAGAAGGTATTATAGCGTCGATTATAGTCCGGCCGCTCAGAGATTGCGTTTCTTACACCTGTCAATTCGTCATGACTAGTGATGTACCATAAATAACATTAATAATATTTCGTTAACGTTGTTTATTGCATTCATTACGCATATTTATACAATTTTATATATTTTTTTGTTATTTTTCATAGAAAACATTCTATTTGATATATATTCAAACACAATGTTAATAAAACTATGGATGGATGAATTAAATTCAGTCGTTATTTCTGGATGTAACGAGGAGAAAGATAGTAAAAATACTGTATTTATTGGAAAATGTATATTATGAAATACATTGTCTTAAAGTCAAATCAAAATTTAATCCGAGTAATTTGCTTGAGGACTCGATATCATATTCACTAACGTTTATAATGATATTATTGTCAATCATAGTATCAGATATCGCGGTCAAAGACACTAAATATAATCTTTTTAGTTTTTTCAACCACGTTCATCCATCATAGTCATCCCTTGTGACTTTCTCACATGGTTTTTTTAAAAGCGTCTTTACCATTTTTATGCCATACGGTGGCGAAGTATCATAGCGGTCCGCCTAACCTTAATTTGAGCACAGATTAGCTCTATGGCATTGAACTGGTAGTGGCATGGAGGAATTCGGAGAACGCGACGACCGTACTCCAGAGCCAGCTATTTCATATCGAACATTTGCCGGCTTATGGTTATTGACTAATTTCATCAGCTCTGCTTTTAGCATTGACATATTTGCGTCAACACCACTTCTTAGCAGCACAGCAACCAATTCTTCTTTTCTATTAGCTTGGGTAGGTGCTTTATTTATTTGCACAGAATGGTAAGAGGCGTATCCATTAATATAGCTGAAGCCTCTGGAAGGCCAGGTAGTAATACAACCTCCACCACTCCTTGAATGCAGCCGCCTTCACGTCTTCATGGTAGGCAGTAGTAATTTTTGATTCCAATGATAAACCGTTTTCCACGAAACCATTCTTCGCAGAACCAGTGTGGTATGTTATGAGTCTTGCTCCATTACCGATATACTTTTAAAATTAATTATAAAGCAGTTTTGCCTCGCCTAAACAAATCAGCTGCTTTCAGAAAATGATAGATACTATGATAGAGCTAGTGGACCTATTGAGGTACTCATTCCTTGAATACAAACCATATATTTAGGTATCAGACTCGAAATGTATTAAAAAAAACAATGGTTAAAGTAATCATCAGATTTTTATTTTAATAAACAAATACAAAGGTGAAACTAAGAAACAAAATACGTTAGCACCTAAAGTTAACAACAAAACTGAATCAAGCAAAACCACGGCCTTACAGCTACCCACTTAATCAATAACATTTAAAAGTCCTTGATCGATGTTTTCTCGATGACGGACAACTGACAAATGAATCTCCCACCGGCCTGCGCACAAGTGTTTATACATTTGTTTTAGGATTTCCCTTACTATATATATAATCATACTTATCAATGTCTGATATAGGTTTAGTGCTGCGTTTCTTTTTTGTTATTCGTGAAATATTTTATTCTTTGCCAGATGAGCCAAGATTTTCTTTGCGCCTGGGAGATGCTCTCTTGTATTTGGTCGACAGGAATTAAAGGTCCGCCATTTTGTTTTTCAAACTCAAAGTAATTTTGAATGTTGATTATTAGTTCACGGGTTTCGCTTTTCAATATATGATTGTGTTTCTGTATATGTTTCTTATAGCAGTCATCAATACTGGAGAATATTCCAACCGACAGATTATATTAGGATTACAAAAAAATCAATTAAAATTGCCACGTTATTTTGTCTCGTCACTACAAAAACATAGTTGAAACAACGCAGTTTGACGTGGTTAGACTTTGAAAAACAATTGTTTTTATATTTATTAATTAAGGAATTGTTAATAATTTTATGCTAATTTTATGCTATGCTACATTTTTTGTAAATTGGCATAATTATTAAATTTTTAATGTTATTACGCGTTATTAAGGTTATTAAAAGATATTTATAATTTTAATGTATATATATATATATATATATATATATATATATATATATATATATATATATATATATATATATATATATATATATATATTAGATTGAAAATTATGGTGATGTGTTTAGGTTCAAATATCAACCCAGTAAACTATTTAACATTTAAAGACTCTTCACCTTCACGTTTAATACCGCATAAAGCAGGGTAGGTAGAGAGAAACTTGTTTTTCTCTTCTATATTTTCCACGAACAAAGGAAAGAAAGAAATGGAAATAGGAAATATTACTATATCCCAGCTCCCTCCCATTCGGATGAAATTTTCATACAGATATATAGCCAGATGGAAAATAGTGTTTAGACACTCCGATCCCCGCTTTCCGCTCAATTTTCGAGACATTGCGTGTTGAGTAGTAGAGCTCGACGCCGGAATTTACCTTGTTACTAGAGCGCGGAAATGAAAATAATTACATCCTCCGAGTGGAAATTGAACCGACGAACGACGACCCAAATTTAAAACCTAATATGGTAAGCAAAAATTATTTGAGAAAATATTATAAATAATTTTCAGATTAAACGGCTTGTTCTTATTCGCCCCAAACACGATCAACAAAGTGATGATGTCACCTGATGAGCCGGTCACAATTTGTGAGCTAATGAAGCAGCCTGAAAACCAGGTATACGAATTATTAATGTGATAGATAACTGATTAAATCTAGTATAAATCTTCAATATTGAAGGATCGAGTAGAGTAGAGAATGTAGTTCATATAATTCCTTTTTCAGCAAGAGGATCTGAAATTACTTAATAAAAAATATATTTTACGTCAAATAATAGACTTGTGACTCCATTTATATATAATTATATTAAATTATTTACTAAATTGCCTTTAAATTCACCCAATTTAGGTAATCTCTTAGCTTAAAAGCATGCATTTGTTTTTTTACTTGACACATCTGCAGCATCTTCATACTTAATATATTGCTTCACAGACTGAAACGACAACATGTGTAGACAGTATATCCCACAGGACCTTCCAGATCACCATCGTCGCGTCTCTCATATACGGAACCTTGGTGATGCTCATCAGCTTTAGTCCAATTAGCAAGAAAAATTTGTTAATAGCCATGTACGCTCTCATTGGTGGGACGTGTCTAATTTCTGCTTTTACTGTAAATAGGTAAGAATTCGTTATTCGTTCCTTACCTTCCCTTAGGAAGGTAAAGAAAAACCACCTTGTGAGTTGTTGAGTTGGTGGCACAACACCACTCAACAAGCAGGATAGCATTTCAGACCATTTGCGGAAGCGCAAAGAAAATAAAGATAATAATATGTTCTATTACAATTAGTTTAAATCTTATTGTATGTATTACTTTCATAACCCCGGCTTACTGAATAAAATGTTTATTCAGTAATCACAATATATGTATATGTTGTTTGAACAATAGTTGAATACAGTTACTCTATTATTTTATACATTATAACACAAGTATGAACTAAGTTAATAGCTATTAGAAACTACAATGAGCTTGTTTTATTTACTTTTATGTCATTTATAAATTTAAAATAATTATAAGTTCAATTTTCTAATAGAATTTCAATTTTCTAATCAAATTTCAATTTTCTAATCGAATTTGTTTTTCTTTTAGGATAGTTGCAGGAATATCTATGTCGGCTCTACAAATAACAGCTCTCGGTATTGGACCTTTGACTGCATACTCTGTAGAACTTTTCCCCACTAATCTTAGGTGAGAAGTATTTTATTTAAAAACTAGCGACACGTTCGCGGCTTCGCTCGCTTATGTACCTTAGACCGCGTTCGATTTAGAATTTTATACTTATATCACAATGCAAGAGGCGCGGGTTAAAGTTCCGCTGCGTTCAAATTTATATATGTTTTCTGTAGGTATTTTTTCTAGTGTGGATTAACACCTTACAATCAATAAGATACAAAGAAATTCTTCGATTTTCTCGTCGTCTTTTTAAATCACTCTTGTCTATTATTAAAATCGTGATCAATGTACCTATATTATGTTTCTTGCATATGTATATTAAAACTTAAACGTACCTATAGGTAATTAATATATAGTCAGTAAGCAGATTTCGTTCTAGCTTTTCTATTTATATCGTAAAAAAATGTTATCCACTTCCCACAATTACTTTTTAAAATCAAAATCATACTAACACTTTTTTTTATTTATTGGAACGCCATAATTAAAAGAATTAAATTGAATTATTTTAGGTTTTAAAAACAAACACAAAACGTTTTTTGGCGTTTCTTTATTCTAGCCCTGACAAAAGTAATACTAATATCTTCTATTCTTAATGTCGTCAATGTTTAAAATAATATTAATATCATACTAAAAAAAATTATTTGCACTTCAATAAGGCTCATATTACAAAAAAGTTATTTATTCGACAAAATTATATAATTTAATTTCAGTTGATAGTAATCGACGTAAAATATATAAATTTTTTTTCTACGCCTTATTTGAACGCCAGGACGATAACTATTCTATATGTTGATTTAGGTTTGAAGCGAATTTATTCATTCTGTATAAATTCATTCTGTATTGGTCAAAATTTATTCATTCTGTAGTAGTTATCAGTAATCAAAGTAGTGCGACTTTATCGGCCTTTAATTTTCTTAAGAAAACTATTGCAATACTGAAATTTACCAATTTCTTTTTTGCCAGTAGGTTTTACGTGATTCATGCAATTGAACCATTGATACATTTTAAAAATCTTTTATGAATATAGTTGACTTTTCTATACTTCAATACTATATCAATTTCATCTATGGTCTGTATATGTACTTAAGATATATCGACATTGAAATAAATAAAAAAGTCCCGCCAGCGTGATGCAGAAATTTTATTTCAATGAATAACGAGATCTGTTGACCGATATTATGAGATATTACTATAGATTTCAAACACATAATATTGGTTTTCGAAATTGATTTTAATTTATCAATAGATGGCATTCTATCAAAAACTACAAATTACTTTCCGATCGCTAAATGTCACAGTAATAGTTACAAATCATTTGATTTACAATTATTGTAAATCAAATGATTTGTAACTATTACTGTGACATCTAGCTAAACTGTGGAAATAATTTTCAAACATTTTTATATTTTAAATGTTAAATTAAAATATATTTTACCATTTCGCACTGTTACTAACTGAGAATGGAATAAGTTACCTTTACTTGCAAGTAATCGACGTATTATAACCGTCTATGTTTTTATTTTTAGTTCGAGGTTTTTAATGCATATTATTAGCATGCCAAATCTAACGCATTTCTTTTCAGTAATTTAAAATAATTAATTTAAATACCTTTTTATGTATTTTCCGGGAACTGCATGGAATAGCGGAATAAAAACTATAATTTATGCGGGTCGGGGCTGTAAGCTATAAAAAAAAATTCATTCATTTCAATTCATTCATTCATTCGTGTCAAGTAGTTGTTGCGTGATTGGAGGACAAATAAACAGACAGAGATACACAAACACAGACAGACAGACAAAAATTCTGCTGAGTGGATTTTTATCATATATATATATATATATATATATATATATATATATATATATATATATATATATATATATATATATATATATATATATATATATATATATATAAATACACTAATTATAATATTTAAAAAAATGAAATCATCAATTTACTACAAAGGTTCGGTTCTCACTGCCTACTCCAAAAAAAATACAATTTAATTTATTGATATTGATATTTGAGCACCAAATAGTTTCATACAAATCTTGTTATAAATATAAATAATGTTAAACTGAACTGAATGTAAAATCTTTGGGAAAAAATAAATTTAAAAAAACTACCTAGCTACTTATTCTTATTGATTAATCTATCCTTATTAAACTGAAGCAATCTTAACATTACATCACAGTGCTACCATAATAAAATAATAAAATGTGACCTTGTTTTGTTACTTTTACTAATCTTGGTATCTAAACAGCTTAATTATCTATTGTTTTATTGGTGGAATCATCTTACAAAGTAAATAAGCGACTACCATAGAGACAGAAATCGATAGAAATTACGGCACAGCTTATAAATTTCTTATTTTTTTTAAATTTATTCTGTATGACGTACGTCGCTTTATTAAAACCTATAGGATATTACTTGGCAAGAAATTAGAGTTTACAGTAGTAATAAAGAAAAATATCCGAAAATTTAAGTTTTATACATATATCGATCAATCAATCAATCTTATTAAACATTCAACATCAGCTTGTCTGATACGATAATAAATAAATGAGTCAGAAAACGAGCATAACATGCATATTTATGTGTTAAAAAAAGCTACGTACACGCTAAGCTACTAAAAAGTACACGTGTACATACATATAAATATTATTAGATGTGGTACTAAATATTCTATGACGATTAAAAATAATGCTAGAAAATTTACAATATTCTTATTCTTGGTACGCCTTAATATAAATAGTTTTATGACATTAGCCGAAGGACCGTCGTGGAGAGCGTCTGCCTGTAAACGCGACGGTTTATGGTTTCCGCTACTCAACACCCAGTGCCTCGAAAGGTGGAAAGCGGGCATCGGAGTGGTGTCTTAACATTAGGTTCCTTCAGCCTAGGGTTCCCTCTGCCTATGCCTGCTACGTGCGGGATACATATATATAGATAAAGCAAAAATATATAATTACATTGTTTACAAAAAAATTATCTTCTATTCAACACATTTTTCTTATCAATGCTACTAAATTAAAGGAAAAAGCAAATAAGGCTATGGAAAAATATATCTTAAGACAGGGCTTTAAACTTTAGACATAAACAAGCAATATAACGTTGAATGTGCGTCGTTTTTATCAAAAATATTCGTCTTTAAAATGTTATTGAGAAAAATATATTAGTACTTGTACTTTGTACATGTAATATGCCTCACAAAAATGTGCCATCTCGACTGGATTTAACTAAGAATTTTTAAAAAAGCCTTGCGTCGGGACACTATTTTCTTCACTTTCCGACCGTATTCGAGATATTGCTTGTTGAGTTGCAGAGCTCAACGCCGCTCTTTCTCTTTCTATAATAATTCATTGCCCCGAGTTAGAATAGAACTACCACAACCCAGTGTTATGATAGCATAGTGAAAGTTTCTTATCTATATTTAAATTTTAAGATATAAAAAGTACAGAAATCTTGCCTAGCAGAACTGATAGCATTTTTAATTTATATATATAAAAAAAATATTTAATTTTATTTACTAGTTATAATAAGAAATAAAAATTAAAAAAATGTGTTATATATAAATTTCTAATAATAAAACCACTTTTAAATGTCGGTGAATGTTAATAATTAACATATGTATGTGTAGCACTATATATTTGCGATGATGATATACACATACACATATATGACCGATATCGGCCACGACGACTGCTTCAGCCCTTCTGGTGTCTGGTGTGCTCGCATTTGGCTTATGTAGCCAATTTTATTTGTACAGATCCTCGCACGCTGTAGGCCTGTTAGTACACTGTCTATGAGTAATAATTGATTGCTGCAGGTAGTCGAGGTGTCCATTTATTGCGCTCACTCTTTACTGACGCCAGGTATTCCTGGTCTAAGTTTCACTTTTTTTTAACCGACTTCAAAAAAAGAGGAGATATGAATTTTTTTTTTCCAGTTTGTCCGTCAATTTCTGTGTAATTTAGAAAACGATTTGAATAACTCTTTATTTACTTGTAAGAGCATGCTTTCAAGGTAGTTAGTTCCATTTCACCATGTCAGGATCTGATGATGTAATGCCAGGAAAATAGACGCAAATTTCCTTCTTGTAGTCATCATCTACGAGTATGACGCTATTAATAAGCTCATAATGACAAGTTTTAATAATTAGGGGTTATGAGAATAATTCTTCAAATATTATAAAGTGAGGTGATTATGGAAGGTACAATTCCTAAAATACAAACTCTTCCTTACCCATATTAACTTGTATACCAAAGATTAATAAAGAATCTTGGAATTTAGAACAAGGACTAGGGACCAGCGCGCGGCTTTGCCCGCTTGAATTGTACAATTATTCATTTCAAACATTGAATTGTGTTGGTGTGGCCAATTTTGTTCAACGAAGTAATTTAAATTATTACAACTTTTTTATTTATGAACCGATTGAAATGATACAACCACTAAATATTAAGGGAAGTTGACTGTACAACTTCTCGTAATATTTAATGAAAACTGCGTTTAAATCGAGAGCCATTTCTTGAGATTAGTGTAAAAAAGCACAGACAAACAGATACAAAGTTTAAAAATCTTTGTTTGTATTCTATTACATTGAAAAATGCCTTCAATATTAGTGTTTTTACATACATCTTCTATTTACAGACGGCGATAAGTTACATTTTTATTATATGTATGTACAAATTACATAGAGCCGTTGAACAAGTCTATATTATATACTAGTAGACGCCCGCAACTTCGTTGGCGTGGACTTTATCATCCTGGGCACTATACGTCATGTGTATGGCTATCTCTTTCATTGAGATTCATGCGATTATATTCCACTCATAATTGCCCATTACGCACAATGATAATTATTACTAAGGATACTTTTTTTTTTGTATTGTTTTGTTCAGCTTATCTATTTTGGTTTTACATTAGGTTTATATGTCTATCATGTTAAATGACGTTTGTTAAGGCACAATTTCAGTAGGATTCACAATTTCATTTAATTTAGCTGGACATAAGGGTTCTTCATGAGATGTTCTAGATCTTCGATTTTCATATTTTAATGAAAAATGCCCATCACGCTCAACAACTTTTACTGAAGAACCATTTCCTGGTTTCCTATAGTTTACGTGTTTTATTGTTTCTAAGTCAGATGTTCAAGATCCTTGATTTTTAGGGAATTAGAAATTGCTTATCACGTACAATAATTTTTGTTATGGCAGCATTACATTATTTCCTCAAATTCAACTGGTCTACTATGGTTCTGCATCAGGTATGAGTGTCTTTAAAGCCTATTATTGCCTAGATCCTGTTCTGACCTGACAGATATACAACAAAAAAGTTTCATTAAAATCAAAACAGAAAAACAGACAGACAGACAGACAAAATTAAAAAAAATCAAAGATTCATATTCTGTTTGTGTTTTTACATCGCCCTGCAGCATTGTTTTTGTAAATATATTCAATGTACAGACACAATTTTCTTACTGTTATTGTAATATAGTAATAAATAACAAGTATTATAATCATGAGAAACAAGTATATTTTCAAAAGTCACGTATAATCAACATATTTATAAAAATCGAATGTTTATAAATTATATAATTATATAAGTACATTACAAAATTTTGCTATTAGCACGTACTCCAAATGGAATGTAAATTTAGGCAGAAAAGCAATAGGATTAATTTGTTTTATTGTTTTGTTTTCCTTCTCGCTGTATCCCGCACATAAGTAGGGTAGGCTAGTGTTAAGACACTCCGTTATCCGCTTTCCGCCTATCGATGCATTGCGTGTTGAGTGGCGGAACTCAACGCCTCGCTTTTGTCACGACAGTTCCAATAGTATTAATCTTTTACACACTAACATAATATTCTTATTATTTATAATTATATTTACAATGCGCAGTATGATTAAACTTTTGTGGTTTCACTGCTTTATCGTGTTATTGTATTTTGTGAAAGCCCAGATACTTATATGATATCGCAACTAATCCACAGTTCAGCAGAGTTTATAGGTACGTTCTTTTCCTATACAGCAATTAAATAAGAATGTAATTTATTACTATAAACCCAACTCAATGTTTGACATTTGACTTACATAAAATCATTTTTCTTGTTCTGCTTAAACAAAGGTGGCTGGCATATTTTTTCGCAACGTCTTGTTATGTTATTAACATTATGTTATTATCAAATTAATGAATTCAATAAAAAAACATATTTGTAATACTCAAAACAAATAAAGAAATTATAAATTATTATATATAGAGATACGTAAGGATAAGCATTATTAACTTGGACCTCCTTCTTCATTCAAAGACAGGGACATATAGACAATTCTATTCTGATATGTTACATTATA
Organism: Dione juno; assembly: GCA_037127375.1. Classification (NCBI taxonomy): domain Eukaryota; kingdom Metazoa; phylum Arthropoda; class Insecta; order Lepidoptera; family Nymphalidae; genus Dione; species Dione juno. Next base: position 267,511 of record JAXRJS010000022.1, on the reverse strand, counting down.
AAATCTTAATCTAATCTAATAACTTGCTGAAACAATTTTTTTCATAAATTTTCATCTCTCACAGACGTATAGATTACGTTATAAACCTGAGATATCACTTATAATAAATAAATAGGTTCATATATATATCTGCATATAGCAGGGACGACAGAGGACTCGTGTTAAGATATACCATTCCTCACTTTGCGTGCTTTACGGAATTTTCAATTTTGTTTTGCAGAAGCGAACTATTCGCGCAATCTGAAACCTAGTACCTAAAGATTCCTTAAGGAAAAAACTCGCTCGAGACAGTTTCATTGTCACTAATGACTAATTAAAAATTGTAAATTATCAATTGGAAAAAAAAATAGTATAAGAAAAAAAGTCCCGCTAAGTTTCTTGCGTCGCTTCTTCTCCGGTCTGAGGCATTAATTTTAGTGACCCGATTGTAATATATTCGACGTTCAAAAAATAAAACTTGTATGTTCTTATTTTAAATTCTAAAATTGTATGTCTTTGACATTGACCTTGTAGTCCGTAAATATATACACGTATATATTTAATATTAATGTGTGGAAAAACATATTTTTATAACAATTTAATTAATCAAATTTTCATTATAAATACTGAATAATAAATACGATTCTTGTCAGCGGCTTGTTTGTACAATTATAACATTTATGAATTTATGGCCGGCATTGTAGTATTTACGAATACACATCACGAGTAGGTAGTGGTAAAACCCAACACTATGCGGCAAATGCAGTAACTTAGCACTTAGACTTTTAAGCAATAGACATAGATTATAGTGTTTTTTAAGGTTTATCCCATCAGTTAACTCACTTTGAGATACTAACTAATGGATGACGAGATTTCTATAGTTATCCCAAAGAAAATATACAAAAATAAAGCTTTAGTACTTAATTAATTACTTAGTTAATTCTAAGTACTATTTTATACACCTTTATTACCTGCCCAAGTAACCACAATCCAAGCTCTACATTCGCTGGTCTTTCGTACCTGTATAGGGGACATGCACAGATTTGTTTTTAGCTTTTATAAAATAACAAATTGTTCTTGGTCTCTTAGGCTATAATATCTTAAGTGGACGAAGTTTAACACTGTTTTAAAAATTCGGCAGTTTAAGGCATTCCCTTGTATGACGACGAATTAAAATCTCTTTGTAATATTCACTATAAAAAATAAAGTGAATGAATTCGTTATCATTTTTGTTATTTTAATCGATTTTGCCTGATTGCTAACTTTCACTAGTATACTCTCTGTTATATTTTGAGTGATACTTAAAATATATACATTGTTTGTTATATTATTTTATAAATTGGTATTTAAATCAGTTTAAACCAATTTAAGTGGCATAACACTAATAATTGATCGAATGCGTATTATAAAATTATCTCTCAATATACTTTATGCTATGGATTGCATAAATAACCAGTTTCGTGCGCTTTATATGCATTTTATACTATACGGTATCAGTATCCTTTATGTATGTACATCTATAAAATAAAATGTTTACGACCCTGTATGGTGTTTAGCACTCGTTGTGCACCGAATGTTAGGCCAAAATTGTTGCTTCCACCACATGAAAAAAAAGACATGGAATAAGTACTTATAGTTGGTTTAAAACTACCTAATTACCTAATTAAAAGCTCCGGCAAGCCATTCTATATTCTATAGTTTGGCTCTTCTCTTGGGGTTCCACATCGTATATTCAAGATATCTAATATTAATGCGTACTTAACTCGTAACATGTTCCTAGGTATCGATATGCGTTAAAACGTTTGAATAGTTTAAAAAACAAGATCTCAAATTATTCAGCTACACAAATATGCAAACAAACAGGCTTTTTTGAAATATCTTGTTTTTTAAATTATTTAAAAATTTTATCAAAAATTTTATGTATTTTTTTAAATATAATTATCGCTGATTTACTTGCGACATAGCAATCAATTAGATAAATTGCATTCATTTTAACTATGTTCTAAAATTGATATTATTAATAAAACCCCCTGTATGTGTATGTTGGTTTGTGGTAGGCAGATAGCTTCATATCCATCATGACAATCGTCATACATTATTCACTAATCAATCATACAATCTTGCCTATAATAATGTACTAATACAACATATAACCGGTCATTCCTTACATTAGTGTCAATTTTCCTGATGATAATTGTTATTATATAAAATATTTAAATGCTGTGAAATTGCTATTATTTAGGCCTCATTTGATAGCGTTTCCATATACCTAACATATATATTAAAAGAAAACCAGCCTTTGAGAGACTTGTTTTCATACTGAGGCTGTTATATTAATAGAATGCTGGAATGGAGCTGCTGATAAAGCTGATGAAGCTACTTAAGTTTTTAACTTTTAAAGTAAATTTTCACCATGTTATTCTAATTTATTGACATTTTCTGAGTGTATAATAACAATCTGTTATTTTTAGGGGTACAGCGGTCGGTGTAGTGATGATGTTTGGACGGGTGGGCTCTGTTGTGGGAGCGAATGTGTCCGGAGTTTTTCTAGCTGGATCTTGCACTACTACCTTCTACGTCTTTGCTGGTCTTCTGTTTTGTAAGTTCTATTTTATATTTATATATAACACGTAGTATGAAAATATTTAATTAATTTTTTTATTCATACAAGTTTACTTTATTAGATATCACTTTCATTCATAATTTCATTGTTCTATATACAGAGATAATTACTGCCAAGCGAAGTTAGCAAATATTATTCAAATGAAAATAAAAAAAAATAACCACATAATAATATTGAATATTTTATTTATTTATTTATATGTTGTTTATTTTACAGTGTGTGCAGGGCTTAGTTTTCTTCTTCCAAAAGCGCAGGCAGTAAGCAATAATGGGTGAAGTATCGTGTGTACACTATTAGGTGTATTTTTTCTTGAATTTTCGTGACTGCTATTAAAGCCATATTAAGTTTAATTTACATAATTCATTTAAAATTTGTCTCTTATTCTATTTACAAAGAGATTTTATTATATACTTTTTTATAACTTATCGTGTATATAACACTAATAATCTATAATGTCTGCAGTATGTGTAAGTTTAGTATATAAAATATAGCAGTAGAATATAGTAAAAAATTGTAGTTAATGTTACTATTTAAGAAACAAAATTAACCGCCTTATTGTTGACTGATTTTAATAGCTATACTAGATTTTATACAAGCATTAAGTCACAGTCATCAGCATGACATGGCAATACTTGCCTAGATGATATTTAAAATAAAAAAATAATATATGACTCTTGACAAATTTCATCTTTTATTTTACCCATTTTTTAGCCAATATTGCCAATATAAAAAGACAATTGTGTGTTAAGTGGCGAAATAGATTGCGCTCAACCAGAGCGATGAAATTAAAATAAATCTTCCACCGGAGTGAGATTCCAATGCCTTTACAGCGAGACTGCACTAAGATGGCCTTAACAATTTGGCATGACAAATATTATTATTTATCAGGAATCGAATCTTTCATTAATGTCTTTGTTTTTTTTTTATAATTGTATTCATGTCTTTCAATAATAATACAGACACATATAATAATCACGCCACTGATAGTAATTGGATATTGAAAAGAAAATAAAGAAATAATCTTAATATTTATTGTTATAATTTTGTATAAGTGGAAGATGCCGTGCACCGTATTATGTCATCTTAGCCTATGATCTGTAGAACTCCCGCGGCTCCTTATCGCTAACAAAAGACACTATATGATTTAATTACACGCGATATGACATATAATAGGGTTGGCCGGCGTCACTCTACCAGTCGCGGTACAATTCTGAACTCGAGCACACAAAGTTTGATCATATAACAACTTTCTTTTAATTGTTTTTGAAACTTGCCTTTCTGTGTGGCCTTCACCTTTGTTACAAAAAAAAAAAGAAAAAAATTCAAAGTGTATGTGAAAACGTATGGGGCGTTGGACAATGTATGTATTTAAATTTTGTAATTAAATCTTATAATAAAAAAATAGCTTATTATATTTCATACTAAGCGCACGAGGCGTGTCTGGCCATGATAATGACCGATATTTTTCCACCAAAAATAGCTTAAGACGCTACGTACTAAATCTGATAAATTTATATACAAATAAACTAAAGAAAATTCATATTATTTCAGAGTACCTATACATTTAACGTATATGGTTAAAAATCTTCCGGTTTTTGCGGAATAAACAAAGTTTACCGATGACTTACCCTTCTCTAACTTATTCGTGTTTAAAAATATAACGTGCTATTGGAATTCGAAATAATTATGCCATGAAAATGAAACTTGTTTGGGAAAGATCCTATATCTATCTACCTATTATTATTTATATTATATCCTATTGTGATTTACACCTATAATAATTCTGTCTGTTTGTTGTGTTTTCATGCGTAAACCATTAAACTGATTTTAATGAAAGTTGGTAGAGAGGTAAAATTGTCCCTGAACATAGCCTCCTTTTCTATGAAAAAAAAGCCCGAGGGACTTAGTGTAACTATTTTATTAATTACTAGCGACTCGCTCCGACTATGCACAAGTGCAATATAGATACTAATGGAGATATAATTTTCATTTAAATGATAAATCGCAATTTTAATTTTGAAAATTCTTTCGCCAATATCAAGCTCCACAGCCAGGGATGGATCATGGACTAGTTAAATAATCAAAATCAAAATATTCTTTTTTCAAATAGGCTATTACAAGCACTTTCGAATCATCAATTAACATAAGTGTCAGTATTGTTCTAGAAGCTACCGGCGGCTTGGAGGGCAGTTCTGCTGAGATAATATAATACTATATATAAAAATAATAGACAATATAATAATAATAATTTTGAATCACCGCCATACACTTATTCACCGGCAATGTCCGTACGGTACCATAGCTTAATTGTTATTCATACATACTTATAAATGTAATCAATATAATAAATAACATATGTTTATAAATTCAATTATCAAATACGTAAGAAATAATAAATGAATGAAATCTTTATATATAAGAAGATGATAATTATTATAAAAGTTAAGTATTAATTTAACATAATAATTTTATTTAATATTATAATTTGATTTATGACTCTAATCAAAAAAAAATATACTCATTGTACTAAAACTGAAACATACTGATTAAAAATAACAGATTAGATTGAAAACTTATCACATACTTTAGGTTTTTCTAAAGTCTATGTCATGATTACGAGGATGTTAAAAAAAATCATAGACAAACTTCGAATAATGAAAGATGCTTTAATTTGAAATAAGAATGTACCACTTTCCTTAATATAAATATACAACTACCTAATTGTAAAAGGAAAGAAAAATATTATCACATTTAAAATGTTTACTCAAACAAATGTGACATATTGAACCTATAATGATGAAAGAACTTCTCATACTCACATAGCGACATAATAGCAATCACATATATTAAAATAAGTATTAATATATATTTTATCTAAACTTTTATCATTTTTGTTAAATATAAAATAAAAAAATTAAGACCGATTTAGAACGTTTATTTGTCAATGAACGAGATATCATCACAGTGTAGTAATGTAATGTGTAATTTTATTATTTACTAGCGACCCGTTCGGGACTCCTCCAGCTTAATCTTGGATTTATTCTAATATAATATTAGGCATGTATTGTACATATAAGTTTTAGATTTTGTCCTTTTGTCCTTTATCTATGAAAAGTAATGAATAATGTGTGAATATAAAAGATAATTATATTTTTATATGCAACATTTTATCTGGGCGGAAGGCGCGGACCACGTTTCTTGCCGGTAACTCCCGCTCTCGCGGGACTTCCGAGCCGACGTGGAAAGTAGCCTATATGTTGCACCACAATTTCCTATATTTTCCTATAAAGTCTTATAGAAATCGGCTGAGATTACACTGGATAAGCGGAAAGATAACTTATTAAATCGTTTATTTGTGCTTTAGAAGCGTTTAAATAATATATTATTCTTCAAACAATATTTATTTGTAAGCCACAAACAGCTCAATCTTATTTATATGTATAGAATTAGATATATAAAGAGAGATATTATAACATTAGTTTACTTTTTCCTATATATCTATATCTTTATCTATCTATTCATATAATAAAAATGTAACTTGTCACTGCCATGGAATATATATAAAGAAACGATTATTGCTTTTCTGTTTGTCTGTGCGCTTGTGCCCGCTAATCTCAGTAACGGCTGAACCGATTTAAATTTTTTTTTAAGTATAATATCTTGCCTATAAATAAGCCTCACTTACAATTGTTTTATTTAAATCAGTTCAAAAATAAATAGTGATATCAATTTGAAGAATTTTGTACTCTGATAATTTTGTATTTGCTACAAAACAACTGTTTAATGAATTGGCTGAAACATTAATGGTCTAAAAGAGACAGATAAGGGAAATAAGGCTTGTATTTACGATAATATATCTTAAGGTTTTAATGTGTTCGTTCATATTATAAGTCAATAGAAGTGCGCTACAAATAAACGATGTAATTTAATTTATTAAATGAATATTCCCGTAGACCCGTAGCGGACGAAGCCGCGAGCGAGTCGCTAGTTTAATATATTATGTGTTCTGTCCCATAGAGTACTTTGAAACTTAAAATTTGTCAATTCAATTAAATATCCGTCAAGCGTTCCGTACTAAGTTCAAGTAGGTCAACGAAAAATACAACGTATAAAAATTGACAAACTTAAATTTTTGTATATAAAACATGTACTCATATTGTATAAAATGAGCTTCACAAATAAGTTTGCATTCATTATCATCCCAAAAAAAGAATTAAAGCAATTGTTTCATCCATTCACGTGTGATGCGATCACCAAGGGAAATAGAGATTCACTTATATATATATATATATATATATATATATATATATATATATATATATATATATATATATATATATATATATATATATATATATATATATATATATATATATATATATATATATATATATTTATATTATAGATAAAATATAATTAAGCATTTTTAAGGTTTTAAGCGTAAATGAAAAATACTGTTCTCCATTTTTATTAATAACAGGCTTATGCCTGCAGCTTATGCTAGCTAATGCCAGCTTCTCACAAGTATATTTGTAAAAACCTGACTCCTTCGGCCACTTGGAAACGGTAAGGCGCCGACTATCCAGCTATTCTTACTTTGTTTGTATTTTTCAATAAAATATTATACTTTAATAAAACTTAGGTTGCTTATTATATATATTTTTAATTAAAAGTTGTACAAATTTTATAATGTAAAACAAAACAGCTTCATTTGACAGTCAGTTTCTAAAATTAATTTAACCGTCCGGTCAATGACCAGGTGGTGCCCAGGTATCCATTTCAGCTTCGCAGATAGAATTTATTAGTTTTTTTTTAAAGATAACATAACATATTGATGTTATAAAAACAATCAATATCATCATATAAAAAAAATCAATATAAAGTTACTTTTCCTCTAAAAACAGCCGCTCACTATAACCAGCAGGACAATAATTTGTCATCGATTTGCCATCCTGATTGTCTTATTATTTTTTTAATATGAATTTTTGTTAGGGTTGGCAAAAATTTCTAATATATCCGTAATACTTTATCGATGGAGGCTCTCTGATACCATTTACGCTCCTGCCGCTTCCGTCCTCACTCATGACATTTTTTAATTATTTACACATTTAAAAATGGCTTGGCCGATTAGTCAACCAACTAGTCAGCTTGTTTACAACTCAAGTCGGCTAGTTGGCCGAAGTCATAATCGGCACATCTATAATTATTATTAATTAACGCAAGATTCATCAAAACATCTATACAATTCATTATTTTTAATAATATGAATATATTAGCTGCGAAATAACGTAATGATAATAGTATTACTTTACAGGCTACTAAAGTATATTTATTGTAACCGATAACGATTGTCTTTAGTCAAGAATATCGCTACTGCACCGATTGGCTTACAAATTCCGTATTATAACTGACAAGATAATTATTTTTATAAACTTTCAACACTAATTGGCAGATAATATTTTTTAAAAAAAATTAGTGATCCAAATAAATAACAAAACCAACCATTGTATGATAATCAGTTCAATAAACACTCTACACGAAAATATATAAATACGTAGTTATATATATGTATATATATTAAAAATAATTTTATTCTTATAGCATCTTATAAAGGTAAGCGCAAAAAATCAACTAAGAGTTATGCTAAAAACATATAATACAACATAAAAAATGTTAACGAAAGTAACTATTTTTTTTCTATATGTCTACCATATCTTATGTAAATACAAACAACATGACACATTTATATAAGTATATATATGGCTATAACTATATAATATGTACAAAGCAACTTGTGTATTCATGTTACCCAATATACCACTCTAGAAAGCAAGAAAACATGACAACTTAAAAAAAATAATGATCTAGCATTTCTATGGAATTATCATATATTCTTATGGAATTATCTTCTGTTTAATTGCTTAAATTTACATATTACTCATACGCATTTTTATGTAACAAAAAATATCATAGGTTATATATATTATAGTATATAGGTAAAGTAAAAACTTTGTACCGAAAACCTTTTACAAAAATTGCGCGGCCGGAGGAATATTAAATTTGGCACACGTATAGTTTATGTTGTGTGTTCCTACACACACACATAAACTATACGTGTGCGAAATTTTGTGCAGAACGCTAATATTTTTCAATAATAATGCTTATAAAGTACATTTGTATGTTTTGTATGAACTGCAGTATAAATTTGTAATGATTTTTTGTAAGATATATTCTTCCTATTCGATTTCTCCCAATTTGTTTCTACTACAAATTCAAAGATATAGCCAAATTTCATAAATCTAAGTTAATGTGAAGGGGTCCTGTAGGGTTTGATTACGCGGCGATTTTCATAAAAAATATTACAAATGTAGCATAAACGTTCATCTGTTTTCATTGCGTTGACTTAGAAGTTTGACTTTGAATTTTCAATCTGTGCTGTAAAATACCACCGAATTGGATATTTAGTACTGATTTTAGCTTGATTTCATTAGCGATTTCGAAAAAATGATCATCCAGCCATCCCACTACACTTGGCACAGTATTAACTCACTAATATATAAAAAGAGCAAAAATGGTCACAGAGGAAAAAGATTCGTGGAGCGTTAAAATGCTGCAAAAAATGAACAAATAGAGAAATGTGTCACTGTGGTGCTAAAATGACTACAATAGCTTGTGTGTGAAAATTAAAATAATTACACAATATCGTATGACATTGAAAGTTCTTCACTAAACAAAGCAAGTAGATTATCAGATAAAAAAAAAGTATCGATGACTTACAAAATAAATTAATTTTTGATGCGCTATCAGTATATATAGCCTGGCGACAGGTATTCTTATTATCTTCATCTACATTAATTTAGTTATTCATATGACTTTCAATTGATAAATAAATTAAAAAGGTTAGGCTATTTCTTTTTATATAATATTAATATTTAGAGTCAATATAAAATACATGGGATTTAAATTAAACTGCATACTTACATACATAGCTTTATCCCTAGCAGAGTAGTCAGAGAGACCGAAGCGCCAAACGCTGCGGTCCCAGCATAAGTCCCTGTCATTAACCTCTTCACACATGCTCTCTAGGGGATCGTTTCACCGTCTCGCCAATACATCTACGGCAAAGTTAATTCTGTTACTGGCAGCAATACGTATTTCCACATCCATTTCGCATCTTCCATATCTACTTAATATGTTTCACTCATTAAATTTTTTTGATGTGTTTCCATTTACAAAAATCTTGCATTCCGTCCTTTCTTCTTCCGTCCTTTCATACAGACAAACTAAATTAAAATATAAATAACAGTAATAGGTGCAATGGTTTGGTCTCAGATATTAAATGACAGACGTCATAAGTTTAAGTATACAAATAAACTGTGCCTTATGTTACCAGTAATGTCACTATTACAACAGTCAATATTACTATTTCCATGCTTGCTCCGTAGTCCGTATAATTTAGTAGGTCAGGTTTCGACCTTCTTCATAATCTTGAAGAGTTCAACCGTGTTAAAGACCAATCATTATCGTCATGATTAGTCTAGAACTAGAGGATTCAAATCTGCTTCGTCACTAAAGTCCGTTTTGTGAAACCGTTTTTAGAGCTATTCTTCTCCCTTCTACGAATGTTTAAATAATCCAAAGCCACAAATCAACATTTCCTAAATATTTTCCATTTTATGAAACATACAAAATTCATTAATATTTGTTTTTTTTTAATAAATGAATAAAGATCGTTTAAATTGAATTGAAATTATTTAGTCTACAAGTTCAGTAGGAAATGAAAACAAACACTTTTTCTGCTCTCTTTACGTGAAGTGTCTACGAGTAACGTCGATCGAATACGCTACAGATCCAAATTGAAGTACACAAAGCAAAACGTATATCAAGACATTGATAGGACTTGTCTTGACTCAAGACTTGTGAGGTAAAATCGCGATGATGATTATAATAATATTATTGTAAATATAAATATTTGTATTCGTATGTATACCGCATACAGATACAGGCAGGGGCACCCATGGTTGAGACCCTCCATTCCCCACTTTCTGCCTTTCGAGACATTGCGTCACCACGCTTTTTAACATAAAAATCGTAAAAATAATAAATTTTTCTCGAGTGGGAATCGAACCCACAACCGCTGCGTTTACATTTAAATGCCACGCCGCAGCGCCACGATGTATACTATTTCGATATATATGGATCCATTCCAGAATCTATTACACGACTTACCATTATCTTAAAAACGATCTCCTTTATCATCATCTAAAATCGATTTCTATTCATCCGAAATTTATATCTCTAATGCATAATTCTATGAAGTAGCAAAATAATTACCTGTATCTGTTTTATTCTTGATCTATTGTTATCGTTATGACTTGAATCATCACTACAGTATCAATAATGATTCCGATGGATTCGATACTCGAAGTCAATTTAATTTTACTGTTTACTTCGTTTCGAGATAGCATTCAGTAAAGAGCAGGGATTATTTACGCTTGTCATTGATTTTTTTTTTATCCATGTCAACTACAATTGTGAAAATAAATTATTATTTCATCCTTTAAAGGTATATTAGTAAAAAAATTCTTTTATAAAAATAATTTTTTCAAATAATAAAATAATTTAATATACCAGTGATTTGTATTTTTCATTGCATAATTATTATTATTTCATAAATTTAAGTTAAAACATATTAAAACATTTACGATTTTTGTTGTTTAGACGTTTGTCATCATGGTCGTAAACGGCAAAATGGATAAAGGCGCCAAAAATGACATCTCTATTGCAACTCTGGAAGAAGCTATGGTCGAGGCTGGTGAGTTTATTTAATATTTTTAAAGTGTTTATCGCTTATAAACATAAATTTATAGAATTACTTGAAATTAAAATGACTGTCTATGATTTTGAATTTCTCTGAATCTGAATCTGAAAAAAGAACCATATATTTGCTTATCATAGTCATCGTCTATGATAATATTAATAAGCTGATGACGACTCTTCGATAATTAGGAGTTATGAAAGCAGTTCTTCAAATATTAAAATAACTTAAATAAATCTTATTGTGTACTATTGGATTATTCGCGTAAGGTACAATTCCTCAACTCCAACTTGCTTGCCCATATTAAATTGTATACCAAATATTAAAAAACTGACAAAATGAAAAAAAATATATAAAATCATTACTTGCAGTGCCTATTGATATTAAAAGTAAGATCATAAGTTTACTTTCTAATGTATATATGTATATATATATATATATATATATATATATATATATATATATATATATATATATATATATATATATATATATATATATATATATATATATATATATATATATATATATATATATATATATATATATATATATATATATATATATATATATATTATATAATTTAAATCATGCTGTATCCTTTTTAAAAGATGGTGCACTTAGTTTAAATATTTTTTTTTTTGGATTAATCTTTTTTCTTGATATTTAATGTTATTATCACTTGTTTACTATGATCCATAGTTAATAAATAAATATATATATTATAGAGTAGAGTATAACAATCAAAGTAATGTTTATTTTATCATGTAATGCCTTTTTATTTTTCGTAATTTAAGCATTTATATTCGTAATTTCGTCACGTGGCACTATTCTTAGATTCTCCATATTTAAAACATAGTCGGTTGGCGGAACTAATTAAAAAAATTAACGTTTTTCGTATCTAACAATATAGTAAAAACATAAGATTAGCATTTAACTTTTGTACAAGAATGACTTCATTATTTACGTAAATCACTTTTTGCAGAAATGATTAAAATAAAGGTTTTATTGTCAGGGAAAATGGTTTAATGCAAATGTTTCAAAGTATTTTTTTATAATTTGTTTCCTCAAACAATCAATATTGTCTTATCAATTATAATCTGTCTTTAGAAAAGTGTCATTAACAAATGCAATAAAAACATAAGGAAAATCAACTATATTGTATCGGCTGATTAAAAAAAATAATAATTTGTGCTTAGAACACTGAATTGGATGAAGTATTATTATAATTTGCATTTACCATAACTTGTATAAGTGGTAAATAAATACGACACACAAAAAAAATACACTAGTTAATCCGAAATTCCGTGCTTGATCCCCATTTGTTTATATGTTTCCTTTATAAGAAAAGGAACTTACATAAGTATATGGTGCGTATATCAATGAAACTACACACACACAGTACACACCTTGGCCGTAATCCTCCGTCATAGATTACGCCTATACATTTCACAATAACAAAAAGCGGAAGGTCTAATATTTAGTTTAAATTTTAAGTAAGAGAGGTTATTGATTTGGCTATTTGATATTAATTTCAACTTGGTTTGTGTAAAACAGTCTTGACAGACAGAAAGACAGACAGACGCACAACAAAGTGATCCTATAAGGATTCCGTTATTTTGCTTTTGAGTTACGGAACCCTAAAAACATATAATTATGAAAATGATGTAGAAAATATATTTTTCTGCGATCACCAACCAAAACGTAAGTAAATAGAAACCGATTGCGGCAAAAACATTTAAAAAAAAAAGAAATGATTTTCAACAACAAATTAAAACCGATTTTAAAATTATACCAAGCTATATATACACGAACTTGAGAGAAGAAAATAATACCTTTAATTAGTTTAGATAGAGAAAACTAAAAACCAATGAACGAAATTAAGTACTAGGTACTACTACAAAATTAGGTAGGTGATACTTTTTAAAAAGTTGTTATCGTTAAGTTAGATCTCCCATACATTATACAATATAAAGATGTTATATAGTGACAAATAGTGAGAGCTAACAGTATATATTAAGGTGGTATCTCAAAATTGATAATTTATATGTTTAACACAAAATGACTGGATACGACCGCAAAATTAAGTTTTTTTGTTTTTTTATAAATAGTATTTTCCTCAGCGGAATACCTACAATCATGAATTGACTCCATTTTGTGACTTTGGCCAATTTGCATTTGATTATCTTCAAGTAAGGCTCTTTGGTTTCATTCGCTCATTGAGTGAGTGAGCTCTAAAATAACTTAAATCGGCGGCCATTTTGGTCATAAAATCAACATTCAGTTCAACTGGACACTAGAAAATGTGTCCAACTGAGCTTACAATATATTTTGGGTTGCCGTGTCGCCTACGGTAACCTAAAAAAATATTTTAATAAATATTTTAATTGTCATTTCCTTTCTCGTACTATCGCCATACCTAAATATAGCGCCAATCACCTCATGCAATTTGAGAATTTTATCTGATAACATAACATATGACATGTTATTTATTAATATCACTACGCTATAATTAAAAAGCATTATTATCGTACAATTTTATATGCTTATGAAAAAAGAATATATAGCTAATCAATAGGAAATTAAGTGGAGTGAATTTGTATTTAGGTATCTATATCTGTTATGAAAATAATTGCAAAATGTATGCTTCTCTTTTGTATAATATTTATTTAATATAAATCTTAGTAATAAACTCCAGTCGTCTCAACGATACAGCAGTATTTTTTTAAAAAGTAAATAGCAATTTACTCCCTTAAAAGCGTAGTTGTCACATTGTTATTATGAATACCAGTGACAATAAAGCTTTTTATTTAACTATCAGTTGACGCCTGCAACTTCGTTGGCGCGGACTTTATGATACTTGTCACTATACGCACTGCTATCCTTTTACATTGAGATTCTGTTTATCTGTTGATGGTGGTTGTGGTTCTAGATCAGGTGCTCCAGATCCTTGATATTATTATCAAGGATATATATATATATATATATATATATATATATATATATATATATATATATATATATATATATATATATATATATATATATATATATATATATATATATCACGTTCAATTATTTTTGTTAGAGCAGTTGGTCTACTATGATTCTGCATTAGGTATATTATAGCTTTAACTACCTTTCAGGTTTAACTTTATTATAGCCTAGATCCAGCCATCTTTTTTTATTTTCGCTGGATAATGCCTTTTTCATCTTGTATCATGTATGTCGCAGACCACCCATCCGATGGGCTGCGTAATACTGTACGTCTCGTCATTACAATACCTGTCTCGACACTATCCACTAAAATTCAGTGGAATCCTCTTTACTTTTAAAGGTCAGAACCATTTTTTTTATATTCAATGTACAAACACAATTTTCTTACTGATTTATTATAGTAATAGTTAACAAGTATTTTAATTACAAAAAACTAATATATTTTCAAAGTAGTATAGTATATATTTGTTAAATCGAACGTATACAAATAATATAATTACAAATGTTTTACTGATTTATTATAACAAAATAGATAGATAAATATAGTGCAATAAAAAATACAAGCTACGACTTTAATAGTATAGAAGTTTTAGGATTACCTCTATGTGGGTGTGTTACCTCTAGGTGTCTCTATGAGCAGTCATTTTATTAATTTATTTTCATTTATTATAATATTATTAAGGAAATTATAAAAAAAATCTGTGTAAAATTGTGGCACGGTAAAACAAATATATATATATATATATATATATATATATATATATATATATATATATATATATATATATGAAAAGTAAAAAACTTGGCCATACGAAAGTTATCACTACATTTTTACTCTACAAAATTTGAGAAAAGTAGAAACAGAGTATAAAAAATATAAAACAGTACAATATTTATATTATGTTGCTATAATAATAAATATCAAATAATAAACTATAAAATAAATTTATTTGCGACTGTAAACTAATTAAAATATAATTTGTCATGTTATCTGTGTAATGGATCAATATAGGCGCAGTCGAGCGTAGATCTTGACATCATCAATAGTTACTACTAAACGTAATAATATTATATTAACCTATTTATTATTTATGCTAGTAATTTTGTTATAGTATAATTAATTCTATAGATTGTTATTCCTATCTTTCATTTATTTTACATATAAAAATTCCACATGGAAACATCGTAGCGCAGTAGGTGCAGTTCTCATTTGCCTTCTCTTTCTCTTTCGAACATAAAGGACGAAGAAGGTTCTATTATCGAAATGATATTTTTTTTTATTTATGTATGAAAATATTCTTAATATATAGAAAGATAAATTTGTTTCTATTTAATCTCTATTTTATATTGATTTTTGTATGTTTTATAAGAACTATAAGGCTTGTTGCAAAATAATTACACTTGCGTCATTATTTTAAGTTCTTACTCAATATTACTGACTGATATATCTGTCAACACATTTGAAAATACTTGATAGAAACTATATTTATTTATATCGTTTCTAGTAAAGTGCTAAATATTAACCGGACGTTTTAATAATATTTACTATTAATAGTCATAACAAGTGCGTTTACTGTTTACATTGAAAGCGGCCCCCTGTACCAAGTTTGATAACTTGGTATTGATATATATCTCGCCACATGTAATAAAAGTCATTGTGAAAAATTAAAGCTCTTATTTTTTTTAAATATGCAAGCTTTGGTTTATTGTCCAGACAGTCTGATACTACGATAATATTATTGAGTTTGAAATCTCTGAAATCTGATTGCATTTTTATTAGTATAAATGTTATATATTAGTATAAATGTTATATACCCTATGTCACTCAGCTTTCCATTGGTGAAAGAATTTTTGAAATCGATTCAGTAGTTTTTGTGTGAAAATATTACAAATATACATACAAAAACAAATGTTTCCTCTTTATAATATAACTCTAGATTACCATACAAATAAAATGAAGCCCGCTATTTAATATATGATATGATATATATCATTAGACTGTCAACGATATAAAATTTTTTCGCTTATCTGAGCTGTTGTTTTTAAGCCGAAAGAATTTTCCTCTACTATAAAAAATTATCCTTAATAGTTTTATAAAAGCTGATTAGCATATTCTCTTTAACCTGATAAGATTGTACTAACACATGAATTAGCAATAAAAGTAGTTGGGCTGTTGATACATAGCTTGTGGGTTAATCTACTTTGGGTTATAAATAAATAAGAATTTGGTTGCATAGTTCTACTTAGGTTCCAAGCCCAAGTTGCATTTTTCTATCAAGCTGCATTTGCTAGTAAACGAGTATTAGTAATAAATAACTTATACAAGCAACAAACACATACAAAAGTTTTACATATTTAACCATATTAGTTGGACTTGTTTTGCAATGTTACCAAAAATTTGCATTGAGGACAATAATAATATTTATGATAACAACAGTGACAGGGACAGTGAAGTGTCCTGCGAGCTCTGTTCTTAAAGGATAAGAACGTGTCCAAAGAGAAAAATACTGTTGACGTTATCAATATATCTATTTAGATTTTTATGTGAATTAAAAACTGATTCTTAAAGGAATATTAATCTGTTTTACATTTCAAATTGTGGTACGACTTTTAATAAAATAAAAAAAAATCAGCATTCAGAATTTGTATTTAAGTAGTGTATTTTCTTGAGAACAAACAAAGTATGAAGCCGGCGCTCTGGGCCGACTATTCGCTGACTAGTCGCCGACTACTATGGTGGCTTATACTATGGTAAAGTTAAATAAATAATTTCTCACAAATATAATTTTATTTTATACGGAACATCGTTTAATACATACTTGTTAATGACTCTGGCTAGTTTCCGTTTCTTGAGGATATAATATGTGTCGAGTGAGTGAGTAGAGTAAGGAAGCGTTCATTACGTAACGCAATTTTTGAAGATTTTTGAACCCCCTCCGTCCCTTGTAACGCACCGTAACGTTTTACGAGACCCTCCTCCTCCCCCCAAATTGCGTTACGTAATACTTGAACGCCCCCCAACCCTGTTTAAGGAGCAATCAGTAGGTTATGTATACCTTAGGTAGATTAGAGTAAAGCTTAGCCTAACTAGTCGTCTTTCATTCCAATTCCGCCACTATGGCATTGTAATAATAAATTGCACAATTAATAATAACATAAATAATTTCACGTTCAAAAATTATGCATGATCTCTTATTTTGAATAGAATTGTTTGATATTGACTTAAATTTAGTTCTTGTATAAAAAATTAAACAAGAAAGCCAGCATCGGTCGTATTTATTTTGTCGTGTTTTCCAAACTGTAAACAATATGGGGTTTCCCAAGTATTAACACAACGTATATGCTAATACTTATATCATACAACTTTTAATACTATCACAAATAAAATAAAACCTCTTTATAACAAAGCCAACGCGACTTAAGACGTTAAAACATTTTATTTAAATAAGGATCAGTTATATAATTACTTGCTTACAAATTGCCCCCTCTTGTCAGTTGTGTTACATACACTAGTGTTATCAGTGAATAGCGTGACTAATACAACTATAAAAATGAAAAAAATAAGTTTTTTTTTATAAAATATGAAATTGAAATGTATCAAATGATAAAAAAATATAAAGAAACAGAGAATATTTTTAAAATTACGGATTGTGTCTGGATTATGCTGCTATCTATGTAGTTATTGTGAAGATATATTGTTATTCCATAAAATTTACAGTAAATATGACAAATGACACTCAAGTGTCTAAATATAGGCATGTTTTTGTATAATTTTTGTTACGATAAGTATATCGTCTAGACATATATGATAATCGATTAATTATAAACAATAATGCTTATGAAAAAATATCGTTAATTGGACAAGTAATAAGTTTTATGAGTAGGTGTAAAACTTCAGTTGTTATACATATATACATATATATATTCTTATGTTTTATATTCGTATATACATATATACATATTCGTATGTTTTATATATTTTGTTTAAATATTTTCAAAGTGGTAGTATTAATAATTTTTATTTTTATATACATAAATGAAAATACGCGACTGACACGAAATTACCTGTAGGCTGTTAAGTTTATAATAAACACCTTACAACAAACGGACAAGACGACAGATAGTCATGAGAGGAGTTTGCAAGCTAAGTTTGTAGATTCCAATCTCACTCGAAAAATACAAATTGTGCATGAAAATAACTTAAAAAAATTTAATTATAATGTATAATATATATGAATGAAATTAATAGTCTGTTAGTACAGTAACTTTAAGTCCGTTCTCCCAAGCTAATTACTACCTATAATAAATACAATTTTAAATTGAATTCGTTATTAATCTTATCTAGAATAAATGATATCAATTTAATGTAGATTACCAAAAAGTATTACCATCTTCTAGTTTAATCACTATTTCTTATCTACACGACATATGCTGGTGGGCTGATAAAATCTATCATCACTGTGTTAAAGTTATTTAAAAAAAACAAAACATTTTTTTTAGAATTTTAATATTATAAAAATCATCATGGCTCAATGGTATACCTGCCTGTTAACAGGATGGTTTGGATACAATTCTCATTTAGGAAAATGAATTATTTTCGCCTCCTTGCTCTGGAAATTTCGTCACACAAAACAAAATATTTACGACATTCAGTGAGAAATTACTTCGAATTACAACTAACAAGCTTATATTTACTTATAGGTTTTGGCGTTTACAACATCGTGCATATGCTGCTAAGCGGTTTAATCCTTATGGGAGTAATCATGCAGAGCTTGGTCATGGGGTATGTTCTGCCGGCGGCGCAATGCGACCTCGACCTTACTATACAGCAGAGAGGATGGCTGGCGGCAATACCTTTTCTAGGTAATTTATATATCAATATAAAATATTCAAATAAAATATAATGAGAGAATAATTTATTTATTCTAAGTCCTTGTATCACTTGTAAATTGATCTATAATTTATAATACATTACAATCTAGATGTTCAATACTATTGTTTTATAATTTACAAGATAAACTTAAAGAGAAAAGATGGTTTTTTTTTTTCATTAGGATATTACAATACCTACTGGGAGTCTCATTAAAGATTATTTGAGATTATTAACATTAATAATTAATAATATTATTAACATTGTATTCTTTTGACAGCTATAATCCTAACATCGTACTTCTGGGGCTGGTTGGCGGACACTAAGGGACGACGCTACGTGATGATATTCGCGATGATTATATCAGCATTTTTCGCTGCTCTGTCCAGTTTTGCACCTGACATGATTTCCTTTGGCCTGTTCTCATTTATTTCTGCTATGTTGTAAGTTATTGCTTTATTCTATATTACTTGTTGTATGGAGAACATACAAAGGAGGATGTATATGTAAACTTATTTATTTTTTTTTTTTTTTTTTATAATGTTTACTTTCTAACCTACATAAGTTTAATTCTAAAATTGTATTCGATGTTATGATTATACGCTTACTGTTGAGTTCCATTTCTTAACGTTTGATGTTTGATTTGGGCGAATATTCCAGAACAAAGTAATATTTTTTGATTCTTGTATAATAAAAGAATCTTAAGAAAAGTATTGATTCAGAAGTTTATTTCAAACTGAGCAATTTTTATACTTTCAGCATGTCGGGGCCAGCATCAATAGTTTACACGTATTTAGGAGAATTCACAAATATGCAGCATCGTGACAAAATGGTCACCTTCGGATCCTCCTTTGTCGGAATTGGCACAGTAGTGTTGCCAGGTAATTAATATATTTTTTTTATTTTATCTTTTATATTTTACCCATGAACACTGAAGTGTATGCGAGAATAATAAAACAGACTTATATTTGCTGTTGTGGGAGGACCAAGGAGGCTTTAGATCTGGAAGAGGATACATTAACATGCTGCAGGCTGTAAAGTGTATTTTTATAGAGATCACTCAGCCTGTGTGCGAGTAGGAGCTGACATGTCGCCTTGGTTTGACATTCAACTGGAAGTCAAACAGGGTTGGTGCATGTCAGCTTGGCTTTTAAATTACTATTTAGATAGCTGTCTCTAAGGAGTGGAACAAAGTGTGAGTGAAAGTAGGTAGTTGTAAGGTAAATTGCCTGTTGTGCGCAGATGTGCATCTTCTGCTCATTGCATTATCAGAATGCGAGTTACAGGCATTAGACACTATTCTGAAAGAGATAGGTGCGAAAATAATGGTCTGAGCATGAATGCGAGTAATTATTACTTACTATTAAGCAGATTATTATATGTGAAAGAGATGAAGAAAGGACGGAATGCAAGATTTATGTAAACGGAAATATATCAGAAAAACTGAATGAGTGAAACTTAATAGATAGAGATGGAAGATACGAAACGGGTGAGTAAAGACTCATTGCTACCAGTAAAAGAGTTAATTTTGCCTTATATGCATTGTTGAGACGGTGAAATGTCATCGTTTCACGTGTGGCCGTACACAACACATCTAGGCAGTGAAACGTGGATATTACAGATGAAAAATGAAAAAAATATGAATGCTGTTGTGATGTGTGTGACCTTTTTGGAGGATATGCAGAGTCAGTTTAACTGAACGAATCCGCTATGAAGAGATACATAGAATGACAGTTTCGCTTGTACCTGTCTTAGCAATATTCCTTGAGGCCCAATATGTTAATACTTCAATTTTTTTTATTCCAGCCGTCTCCTGGTTAATTCTTCCCTTAGAGTTTTCACTGCCAATCAAATTTTTAAACATCGCCTACCGTCCGTGGCGTCTGTTAGTGTTTGCGAGCTCATTCCCTTTCATAGTGAGCACAATGTTCTTGTTTTTCGCACCGGAAAGTCCGAAATTTCTAAGCGCATCTGGAAAATCAGAGGAATGCTTGAAGATTTTAAAACAAATCTATGCTGTGAATAATCGGAAACCACAAAATACATATCAAGTAAGTATACATTAATACAATAACAGAAAGAATATTCACCATTAAATTATTAACTAGTAATAAAAAATACCATATTCAATGCATTTATCATTTTAATTAATATTACTTTCAGGTAAAAACCCTTATATCTGAAGTGCAAGACGGCAAAAAAGATGATAGTAAAGGAATAATGGCGGTACTAAAATCGATGCGAGATCAAACTGTACCTTTGTTCAAAGCTCCACTCCTGCCTTGGACTTGTCTCACTTGCTTCGTGCAATTTGGACTATTTGCTACGTAAGTTATTGATATTTAAATGAATAATTTTAATATTTAGGGCTCTATACCTCAAAAGAAAATACGGAACACTTATAGGATCACTTTGTTGTCCGCCTGTCTGTGTGTCTGTCCGTCGGTCAAAACCATTTTCTCAAAATCACGCGGAGGAGTCGAGATGAACCTCATAACCCACCGGGAATATTAAGCTTCTAAGTCAACGCAATCATGAGGTATGAGCGTTTATGTTTTGTAGTACAAACTAAGGAAAACATCAGAAAATTTGAAATTTATAGGTGTATTGTAGAAAAAAAGCTATTACAAACTATAAGCTGTGCATTCGACCGCAATTTTAAGTCTGTCGACTCTTATCAGTTGTACTTCATTGACCTAGATTTATGAAATTCGACAAGATGTGATAACTTATAGTATTTATAAAGGAACAAATCTAAAGTAATCATTACAAACTTATACTTGTTATTCATTTCATACCAAATAAGTGGATACTACTACACGTTTAAGTATGCACATTTTTGTGAGTTGTATTTTCCGCTGAGCTTCAATCATCATATTGGCACGGAACCCTCGTTGCGCGAGTACTTATCGCACTTGGCCGATATTTTTGTTTTGGATGGCCGCCTTCAGTATTATTGTACCAAAATAATAATTTCTCATATTTATATATATAATACATGCTGTTTATTAGTAAAACTCGTATTAATATTCGTAGTACAATTTGATAAATATATGAGCAGGTATAGCGATATGAAGGACTTCGCTTTATACCAATATATAGAAGTGGAGAACGTTAAGTGGCATGTTACTAGACACCTACCGGCCATATGTACGGCCCAACTGGTTGAAAATATAAATATCAATACATAATTATCAGTATATTCAATATGATTTCAGAACAAACGGCTTCTACATTTGGTTCCCGTCAATTCTGAACTCTCTCATCAACCACGACGGAGCGGAAAGTCGTATCTGCGATGTGTTAGAAGCTGAACAGAAAATGTCTAATGGCACACAGGTACTATTATTTTGATTATTTACATTTTCGTTTATTCGAAGAGTATATAAAATATTATTTATAGCATTATTTAGCTCGTTCTCTAACTAAATCTATATATAGAAATATTCTGTTACTGAGTTACTGACAGAAATCACCATAATTATCCAGCACAGAAACTTGACTTTGAATCTAAATGTTCTCGAGGAACACTAAGAAACGATTTCCCGAAATTCTAACAGAAACGGGATTTTACGTTTTTTTATAATGTGCAAGATAAAGCGTGTAATAATAATAAAAAAAAACTTATTGTTTTTAATTTCCTTTCTCCAGGCAGTCTGCGACGACACAATGAACACTGCCACATTCGAAATGTCAATATACATTGGACTCGTATTCTGCTCCATGTACATCATCGTAGGATTCCTCGTCGATCATATCGGCAAGAAGACCATACTGATTGTGCTCTTACTGTTGACCGGGACCTGCGGAGTCGTCGCCCACCACGTCTACAACCAGACCGTGGCGGTCGCTCTGTTCGCGATATTCCAGATGTGTGGGGCCTGCATCGGCCTCATGAATGCTGTTGCTGTTGAACTGTTTCCTACTAAATATAGGTGAGGTTTATTTTTTTTGTTTGTTGATTTTTTATCACATTTTGGACAAAAGCGAGCTCGTGGTGCAGAGACGCGGCTCCTGACTGTAAATCTCCACGGTTCTGGGTTCGATTCCCATGACCGGAGAATGGTTTATTATAATTTCCTTCGCTCTGGCGATAAGACAAAGCGCGTTTGAGTTCCCCCCTCACACAATTCCCGCACAGGGCGATGGCGGTCTGCCTCGCCATGATGATGGGGCGCGTGGGCTCCATGTCCGCGTCCAACCTCATCGGAGTGTTTCTGGAAACGAACTGCGGAGTCAGCTTCTACTTGTTCGGAGGGATTGTTATAAGTGAGTTTTGTTATCTATTTATCAAGTTATGTTTAGTCTGTACCAAATTGTAATTTAATGATTTTTAATTGGTTATTTAAATGAAAAAAATCATAAATATATTTTAAAAGTTTTAATAAACGAAAACATGGAAGGCCAGGCCAATGGAAGTTACGTCGTTTGAAGTAATATTGCTTTTATAATCCGTTACCATTTGATACATTTTCGAGGATTTTCAAAACTGACAGCCCATAAATTAATTTATTGTTATTTAAATTTTATATAACATAATGGATATTAAAAATTCTTAATAAACTATGTAATGACGTTCCTAGTCCTACCTAACTAGTTCCGTAAGTAACGTCACGTTAAATAGTTTAATTTTAACGTGACCATGGGTCACGTTAAAATTAAACTATTTACTGATATCCGCTAAAATATTTCTCTTATACATTAAATAAATTTATTTGTATAATCAAAAATCTACAATATGTCTGTTAGCACCATTTTAACCACAACTCAAACTGACATTACAATTATTTTAATATTTTGCTTGGAATATTCAATTATATTGAAACTATTCATTTAATTGAATTAACTATTCAAATAATTGAATGTTATAAGAAAAAAACTTAAATGAAAAGATATATAAATAATTAACGAATATTATAATAATAAATGCTATATATTTTCAGTATGTTCACTGCTCTGCTTCACTCTTCCCGCTAAAAACCACGGACCAATCATGCCAACTAAACAAGAGCCTACAAACGAAACCCACGAACCCGCCTGATTACAATAGGTATGAAACCGATTTACATTTACTTTGGAAATACCCTGTTCCTTAAATTTGCCGGGTAATAGTAGTCAAATTATGTAAATATATATCATTAATGTGTACATTAATACGATATGTAACAGCGAACTACTTTAGTTTTTATAATATTTATTTATTTTAATGTATTTTTTATTAGATAGCTTAATGTTTTAATGTTAAAAATCAATTGCTTTTTTTATTGTTTTAAAGAGACAAGGTAATTTTGAACAACAGTAGGTAACGCTGATCTCCAGGTTTTTTTTCTTTTGTTCAAGTATTAATTTTACATCTTGTCACTTATAGCCCTCTTATTATAAATGTAGACAAAATAAGTACTTATAATCAATTTATGCTTATGATTGTAGATCAAAATTACCCCAACCTTATTATACCTGGAGTGAAGCCAAAGATAATTACGATTTCCATAGATATTTAGAGCGATATAAAAATGGTCGAGTGTCACTTTGTCTTGGACATAGACATAATCGCCAAGATGCCATTGTAGATGTATATAAAATCTACTTATATATATTCATAGAGGCTATATTTTGAACATATTGTTAATAGTAATTTAGTAATATAATTTTTATTTATTTTTAATAAATTTCTTACTAAGGCATTTGTTTGTTTTATAATTGATATTACAATTTCATATTATAATGATGTCTTTAGAATATATATATATATATATTTAGAAATTAACAGTCCACCCAGCCCACATGGGAACTTTACGCTGGCCATAAAACGTACAAATACAGTGATAGAAATAACTTATAAGCAAAGCTTGTGTTGATCAGTTGACACTGTTTATATAGCCGTATGACGTCATACGGCAGGAGTATTTAAAAATACTAGAAAACTTCGATATGCAATTTTGTTATTTTATTGAACTAAAGCTAATATTTTCTGATTATATATCAACTAAATTGTATATTTTTAGTTTCATTTTCTCATATAGTGTAAGAGAAATGAACCTCTAGTACAGTAATTAATGTTAAAATATTATACATTTTTAGAAAAGATATACATTTTTATCTATGACTACTGTGATAGATATATACGTACATTTTTATTATATGTAAAGTAGACACAGCATATTTTTTATTGTTATATTATTTGCAATTTTTTTTATTGTATTTTGTTTATATAAAAGACTGACATCAATTGTAAACAGATATGTGATCAACTAAATAAATTTTACTAATATAAAAATTTCTTTTTATTTTACTACAGAGCAGTCTTATTATATTTTTAATCTGTTATTGGCTCCACGTATTCCGAATATATATAGGTTCACGCTGTATCCCGCACATAACAAGGTAGGCAGAGAGAATAAACAACTAGAGTTTAGTTAAAATATAATTATAATGTAAATAAAATTCATTGTTTGACTAAGTTTTGAAAAAACCTTATATATATATATATATTATTAAAACTGGAAGTACAAACATAACATCCTAAAAAGTAGAGAATGTCACAATATGGAATATAATAAGAAATGTAATGCAATACACAAAAAATTTTTACGAATAAATACAAGTAGCTGTAAAGTCCCTCACTTGAGACTTTCTTACTTACTAGTTGAATATGCGCATAAAACATGCGCAATACACTTGCCCTCCTCCCTCCCTCACCTTCCCCTGCCATATCAAACCTCACAATATTACCCCAAAGGTTTAAAATATCTTCATACAGTTTTCACTATAGAGGAATTTCGGGGAAAACTTGAGTTGAAATCCACGTCTTCGCCGCCCTACAGAGCGGAAGTCGAGGGTCTTAGCTTCCGGGAAAGCCTGGAGGAGGGCAGGAAAATGTCTGACTTGTGGGCGGCGGTACTAGGATAGCATAGACGGAAAGAGATTTCTGAGCAATGTCGTTAATAACGCATGCGCTAAAATATTGATTCTAGCAACCCCCATTAGTGAGTACGAAAGCATGGATGCGATATTTAATACTTTAAAAATATGTTGTATGTTTAATAATATTATGTTATTTACGCCATTCATTAATTTTAATTATTTTTTATAAGAATAAAATACAATTTATTGATAATTAAAAATGAATTAAACATGGAATGTAGCAATATATTTTCTATATTATTATTATTATATTGGTAATCCTATAAGTTTCACTTTGACACAAAAACTACTAATCATATTTAGATACAATTTTTCAGTAACAGCTTATACATCAAAATAAGGTATGGGCCAAAATTTATGATCAACAAATGTATATTACTTTAAGCAAAAAATATTGAAGTTCAAGCAGGCGAAGCCCCGGAATACTTCTTGAGAACAAAAATCTCAAAACAATTTATAAGTGTATCAAATGTGTTTGTGGCTTCGCCAGCTGGAGAGTTAATATTGTTGTATATGTTATTATTTTATATCTAAATTTAGAATTAATAAAATAGTTTCAATATATCTATTATATATATATATATATATGTATATGTATATGTATATGTATATGTATATGTATATGTACTTATATGTATATGTATATGTATATGTATATGTATATGTATATGTATATGTATATGTATATGTATATGTATATGTATATGTATATATATATATATATATATATATATATATATATATATATATATATATATATATATATATATATATATATATATATATATATATTATCTAAATATCTTCTCCGTTTATAAATCGTAGATCCACGTAGCACATAACTTAGATAGCAATGTTTCTTCGTAGAATATGATGTCCTAGTAACGCGGATGTCGTGAAAACTTACTTCGGAGCTTTTCTCCCTTTCCCTTTCGACAGACAGAAAAGGAATTTCCGCTACATACTTTCTTATATAATTATATATATAATATTATTTATTTAAGTATCACATACCTTCTAGAAACTTCTAGTTGCTTGGAAATATTTACGTAGTTTTACTATCTTTAAATTTAAACATTGATTGGGAATCTCATACATTTGTAGTAGTAGTATTTCGACCATCACTGCCAAACTTACGGCTATTATGTTGATATTTCAACTCTTTTGCCATCTTTCAGGCGTATAGTGCATACAAATGCTATTCCACATGATCATAGTCTCTCTCGAAAACGAAAGCCCATGAGATTACTGCCATGTGTCATGTATATATCAATTAACGATATCTGCGACCCGCCCTGTACCTGCTGTAGGAGGAGTATTTTATACAAATTTAAATGCACTTTATGTTTTTTTATATATATTCAAAAATATGAAACTTTTTATATAATAAAAATAATGTATCTCACTATAAAAAAAATAAGTTACATCGTATAAATCTTCCCATTTGTCATCCATCATCCATCCTGTGTCGAGTAGCACCTGTCATTCACTCTCGTCATTGATCCGCCTTTTTGGGCAGAAGTACTAGGAGATTAGAACTAAACAAGGGGTTGGGTTTTCCCTCATTCTATAAAGATAGAAGAGGACGGATGTATTTACTCAACTCCACCCCAATTTCGTAACCATGGCAACCGATGCGTATTGTATGTGTAAGCTTCCTTCATATTTGCTTATAGCTTTACATAATTAGTGCAGTAAAAAATAAAGCTAAAGTGAATAACGTTTCAACATTTCTCTTGTTAATTCAATAATGAACAAATATAGTAACGTAATATATAGACAATATACCTAAAATTACTTTATATCTGCATCGTTGAATGTATTTATTTTTCCCTGACCTTGCAATTTTTCTATTGACAATGTCTTGTCCATACTACACATGATAATAGAGTTAAATATTTATAAAAAAAAAACATTAAGATGTCAAATACATATGTATGAAGCAAGAATTATAATGTATTATTTCTCTCTCCTTTTAGTTCGTAGCAACAAATAATATCAAATTAAATATATATTAATTATAAAGAGCTACGTGTTATGTTAATTGGGATAATTAGCACGTCGGAGCGCCATAATTAAAGAACTGAACTGTAAATATCGCCACTTTGTAAAATAAATTCTTTACAATATGATTACACATTCTTCGAATTCCTTTCAAATTCCAAACAGGAATTTTCCCTTGAGATTCTTTCCACAAGCTTTCGAAACATCCAAATTACCAGGCCAACATAGGTTTGTGGGAGTTAGAACAACGTATCGCACTCCTTTCAACTTATTCTGAAATATCATTACGTTGTGTATAGCCAAGATACGTTTCTATTATATATTTACAAATTTTCTTTTAAGGCTTCCGTACTTATTGATTATAGATCAATTAGAACTTAGAAGTACAATTTATGACAATTTGCGGATGAATTTGTATGAAATGAACTGCAATTATAAGTTTATAGTCATATTTTTTGTGACATAGCTATAAATTAACAATTTCCAGATTATGCCCTTTATTTTTACTTTAAGTATAAATTTAATAATTCTAGGTTAACGGAAAGTTTCAGACAAAATGCGGTAAAAACAAAGCACTAAGCTCTGCTCTTAGCTCTCTTGATTGCATTGACTTAGAAATGTTATCTATGCTCAAACGAAATATGGGTAGTATAAATCCTGAAGTAGGATAAAATTAACCGACATTGCCCAGCTGAAGTGGCAGTGCTCATACTAGGTGGATGGATGGACAGGATGTGGGTAACGCGGGACCGATTGTCATGAATAACCATGGGGGAAACCTGCAGCCAGCAGTGGGCGTAAAAAGGCCAGGTGATGATGATGGTGTTGAAGTTCTTACTATTGTATAGTTTTATAATTTTAGGTTAACAGTAAGTACCCTACAGGTTTTGACATCGCAGTGAATTTCATACAAATGCGGCAATAACTAAGCATATGCTTTTTTGACTACGTTGACTTAGAAGTTAGATATGACATTGATACCTTCACGCAATCTTAAGAAACATAATCTTGACAGACCGACATACAGACAAACGTACAACGTGGTCCTATTAGGGTACTGTTTTTATTATCGGGAGACGCAATCCTAAAAATTAATGTTTGAGTATAGAACAGCATTATGTATTTAGTATTTTGTATATAGTGTTCATTTAGGTAATTCTAACCATAGTTTATCAATTATGAACAATGTAAATTATTTCTTGTAAATAAATAGAAACACATTTTTATATACTATAAATAAGTTTATTACAATTGCTATAAAAATTGTTTTTTATGAAATGGTTTAAAAAATATGGACTTTATGACCTATTCCATGCTACTTTTATTTATCACCCATTCTCATTGAAATAATAACCCAAAATTATACGTTTACTACGTGGGTACTTTAGGCTATGCAATTACCTATAGGTATATTAAAAGAAATGGACATATATGTAAGAAAATGCGCGTATTTTCATTTTCTTCGCTCTAGAAACAAGGTGAAAAGTGCGGCGTTAAGTTCCGCCGCTCAACACGCAATGTCTCGAAAGGGGGGAACGGAGTGTCTAACCACTAAATTCCCTCTGAATACCCTGCTATGTGCAAGTGCTGCTATGTGAAGATAAAAAAAAAATATACTTATAATTTGTACTAATACCTTTTACGTATCATATCATGAATCAACAAGTGTCAATGGAAAATGTCGATCACGTTTATATTAGTTGATTATTGCCAAGGCAGCAATCAATTATCTTGTATAATAGTGCAACTATAGTTCTGCATTGAGTTTGCAACTTTTGAGAGTCAGGCAGACGTTGGTATATATTCTGCTCTAAATCCGTTCAGTACCTGCTTCAGAAACTGTGCGTATACAAAGCACAAACCGACAAACAGATAAAAAAGGAATATTATTCTATGGGCATACAGTAAAACCAGTTTGCAGGATAGTAATTAATTATCAAATGCTGTTAGCTTAATTTTAAAATAATTAATATACATATCTACTGTAACTAGAGAACCCGTTGACGTGCGAAATACGCGTTGTCATAGCAACGTGTAGGTATATCACTTATACAAAAGTTATGTTGGGTGGTGTGTATGATGTGTTATTTATTGATTTAATGTACTTTATAAACTTCTCCCACACACACACACACACACACACACACACACACACAAACACACATCCACACCAACACCCCCCCCCCCCCCAACACACACAAACACACACACACACACACACACACACACAAACACACACACACTATAAGTGTGCCAAATTTCATACTCCTCCCTCCGCGCAATTTTCGTAAAAAGGGGTCCAAAGTTATACTGTCAGCAGTATAAATAAATAAATATACAAAACAAACATTTTTTAATCTTTCATCGCAATTGCATTGTGTTATTTTTATTTACATAATAAAAATTTCGTTTATGTAATAGCTCCATTTAATAAACAATTATATTTTTTATCGTATATTCCTCATTAAAATTAAAATACGATTCAGTGTTTTAATATTATTTTATTGTCCATTTGATTACTAATATTTGTCTCTACTTCATTTTGCTGTTACTTAATTTTGATGATTCTTGTAATATTACTTCCATCGCCTGTAAGTTGTTCCAGTAAAATAGACTGTTGAAGTAACGTGTGCAATCATTTAGTAACTTTCATTCTCTTCTCTCTGGTAACAGCGTTCAGTTCCGCTACTCAACACTCAACGAGCAATGTCTCGAAGGGCGTAAAGTGGAGAACGCAGTGTATTAACACTAGGGTCCCCATCTGCCTACCACCTTGCTATGTGCGGGATATAACGTGAAGCTAAAAAATAAGCGACATTAGAGACGAACAACAAAAATCATAGACTACTTCTAGTTCTTTTACATTCATAAACGTAAAGGAAATGTTACTAGTTACTTTTTTGTATAAAATGCGGTAAAATTTCATCAGTCAATATGGAATTCAAGCGGAAGCCTTTGGAGGGGGAGGGAGACCGGGGACACTAGATATTTTCTATCAGCAAGGGTAAAACCAGCTAAATAATAACAAAGATGTAGGCTAACTTATTTATTATTAATGCATAATATGTACACATACAAAACATTCAAATTCAATTTATCTGCACAGTATATTTTAATATGTTATATTCCCTGTTCATTGATTGGAAGCTATCAATTGCCATATCAAAAGTACTATACAATACATCTTAAATGTTATATAAGATTGGTGATTTGTTATACATTTTGTTTCTTTATATAAAAATATATTAACTTATGTTTCTATACAAAAAATCAAAAGTAGGATATTTTGTGTTATGTAAATTCGAAATAAAAATAATTGTATATTTTGTTTCAATTATAACTAGCCGAAAATACATTTGTAAACCAAAACAACCTCCACACCTGTGTGCATGACAATTCATTTAAAAAGGCGTTTTTTCGCAAAATATAAGCCTATACCAATGACGGATGACAATGTTGCTATTGCAGAAACTTTAGTTCCCCCTATTTTTTCTCCCCAAAGACACCCAGGAGGTAAACAACTAACTGCATGAGTGATGTCTAAGCAGAGTTTTGCAGCGGTAACACTTTGTATTATTAATCTATTATCAAGACTTTTTCGTGCTTCATAAGCATCTTCTGAGCTGAGACATGTTTTACTCCACCATACATGTCGCATTGATCTGATTGTTCTGCAAATGGTAAATTATTTATAAATTTTAACCAGAAAAGTACAAAACTGTACAAGAGTATAAAAGTACAAAACTTATTAAAAAATGCATTCTGTTATTATATTTATTGGACTTATTTAAGAATAATAATATTCTAACTTGATAAAATAAAAAATTAGTTCTTAACTTATCAAGTTATAATGGACTAAACTAAACTAATAGCAAAATACTATTTCGTTAATATTAATTAATGTTGTGCAACAAATGCCACTCATTACCATTATGTGGTAACACAAATTAAAAATTGTATAGTATATAAGTTAATTGTATAATGTATAAAGTTTACACAATTGTGTCAACTTCAAAATACATTTTAGAATTTTTAGATATTTTACAGATTATACATTAAACATCTAGAGATACATTGTTTCCTCCATATCTTATTTCATATTCAAAATATTGACAATGTCAGTCATTTTTTTGGAGGCTAAATTAATGTATGTCATATTTTAAAATTTCCAATCTTGAATGGTATGTCTTTTTTTAAATACGTATTTTTTTATTTATAATCTATAAAATAATATTCTTAAAGGTAGTTGATTGCATAAACAAAAATGTAATACTTACTGTATAAGTGAAATATAAAGACTAGCGGCCCATAAAGCCGTGCTTAACAATTCTAATTTATCCGCTGTTGTTGTAGAGAGCTTTATGATGCCTACATCATAGAGCCAACAGGCTTTCTCAACTGGCAAGAATGCTTGGTCAACCATATTAGCAAGAACTCCTAAAAGTGCTGCAATTTTTGAAGATTCCTGCAGAAAACATTAGCAATAATGTGTCATAATTGATGTACTTTATACTATAGGTTTATTAGTATGAGGAAAAAAATAGATAGCTCAATAATAAAAATCCATTTATTAGTTAAATAGTATATAATCAAAATAATTGAATATTTTATTGCTATACAGTTATAATTTTTTCAAACAATTATTCAGCCATAACAAGTTCAGTAAGACTGATAATTAATAGACATGATTTACAAAAAACAATTTAGACAATTTATTATGAATACATATTATGATGTCATTATAGCGAGATAATGTTATCAAATTAAAATTAACAATTAATTTTCTTTTATCAATATTGAATGAAATTTATAAATAAATTTTAACTCACATGTCTTCCTAAACCATAGCTGTAAGTATGTCTTATCATGGGTATGTCATCAAACAGTCTTAGCATCATCCTGGCATTGGAGAGTCGGGAGCCGGCTGTTTGCCAGGATTTTTCGCCTTGCACACATCCATACAGTTTGCATGTGTAGCATGCTAGTCGGACCACCTGTAAATTTAAATATTTATTTATATTTACACTATAATATTTACTATCGAAATTATAAAATTTTTATATTTAATAAAATATCGTACAAAACTAACCAATTATATAAAATATATATTATTAAAAAAATGTATTATTAATATGATATTTGCGGCGAAGTTAAATAATAAAAAATATAAACTCTGGGACAGTATGGATTGACCTTTCACTAGAAAACAGGTTCTTAGCAATTGCTATTCGTTACAAATTACTAACTAGTATTTCCAGGGCTTTATAATATAAATGAAATATTTCCGCATACTTTACCTTGTCGCGGCCGTTGTAGCTATCTAACAATTCGCAAATATCGTCTATTATTGACGACATTATTATACAACTCAGTTTGGTACCCAATTCACTGATAACTTATCTATTTTAATTTAAGTGTTTGAAATGTATACACGTGTAATACTGCACAATTTTCTTTGATAACTGATATAGCTGTACTATTGTAATTTCCCATTCTCCACGAAAAGTTGCGGACCTTGAGTTAGAAAGGTTAGCCAACGCACAACTGACACTTACTTTGTTGACATTTGACTATTTGACATCTTAAGCAAATATTTCTTTCTCCAAACGCCAATCAAGAGAACTAAATTGCTTTATCCTTTTACATAAATTTGCTACACGCTACATCATGTTTATAATAAGATTCGTAATTAAGAAATAATATTTTAATATATTTTATTTATAACAATATATATTTTTTTTGATTTGATAAATTATTGTTACTATTATTAAATCTAACATCTTTACGCTTACTTACTTACTTACTTACGCTTGTCAGTTTGACATATTGACAGTACGAAACAAAATATTTAGACAATTTGAACACACTCGATACGCCATAAATAAAGAGAAGAAAAGAACAATTTGAACACAATTTTTACTATTATGACTTAAAATGACTCAAAAATTTAATCTTAACGATATTCCCGAGTTCTCCAAAAAAGAACGCATTGTAGTTGTTGGTGTTATAGGTAAATCACCATATCGGAATCCTAATAAAACTACACCTCTTGTATCTTCAGCACCATGTGAAGAAGTAAGTACTAAATCCTAATTTTACATATTAAAAATTTTCTGAATAACTCTCACTCCTTTCATATTTGAATCCAGGAAAAGCATAGAGACCAAATTATGTATACTATATTGTAATCGTATAGTGTCTACACTTCTGCCTTTTAAAATGTTATACACTGAAACGGATTATGAATATAAGAGGCACTTTTCTATTAGGCCCCTTGTTTGCTAAATTATAATAAATAATATTACATAGATTGTATGAACTAAGCCGATGTTAAGATTTTTTGGGTAACAAGATGAAATAATCATTAATTTCTCATAACAAAACTTTTCTAGTAAGTTTCGTTATGATAAATATAATATTATGTTGCTTTTTACTTTCTAGGCTATAACTTTTTCTTGGATAGATAAACTAATATATAACAGCGAAACAAAATTAACTGAATTAATCTAAACTTTAAACATTAGCTTGTATAACTAAACTAAACTTTCAGAATAGTATTGAATGCCACTGGGATGAAAGAAAAGGGATATTGTACCTGCATGCAGTTACATACCTTGACACCAAGAGATTAGTATCTTTAGCTGCAGAACTTGATGAAAACTCTCAAAGCACAGTTAAAGATGCAGATGCAGCACATTGGTTGGTGGCCTCTGGAGAGCTGGCAATGGAGTCCTGCAAGGCTATTGCATTGATTTTTCATTTATGTCATATAGTCATACTATCTTCACCCACACCTGTTTTTGATCTGGGCTACTTACAATTGTTTAAGGCAGTTGATGGCTATAGGTTTGTAAACATATCACCTTCAAGAGTTTTTTAAATTTTATATTATGTATATATAAATAATATTAATATTAACAAACATGTATGAAATCAATTTTAGTACATATTTAGATTTTAATTTAATAGAGTATCAAACCAACCACATTTAAATTTTAGTGAAATTCCACTTTCAGGGCTGAACTTATAGCACAAACTACTGCTGCCATACTTTCCTCTGAGGCTGGAGGAGCGTGGGAAAGTCACGGAAGGCCATGTTGTCCCCGTTTACTCTTTCACTTTAGAAGGGCCCCCACACCATTGAAAAAAGTGCCAGCTGCACTGAAAAGACTAGAACATGCTGTGGAAGATCAAATATATTTTATTTTAAGGAAAGCTAGGATAATTACAAATGTTTGGTAAGACTGAAAACATTGAAGGACATACAAAAATTTGCAGACTAAAATAGTTATTATTAAGTTTACTGTTGGCAGTTAAATAATATAATTAAATATAAAATCTTTATTTTTGTACTGGATCAAATAAAATGTAACAAAAAAATTTACTTTTATTATATAATTAAAATTAAAAATACTTAAATAAATATATGACTTAAATTTACAGTGCCAAATCTCTCTTTGCAATACCTAAAAATGAAGAATTTGTCTACATAAATGCCGATGATGATAAAGATTGTGCAAGAGATGTGAGCTCCCTCATCCGAGGTCTAGTACATCTTTGTAATGGAACTGAACTGGAAACTACATCCCAAAGGAGCTCCTTTAGACAGTTTCTACAAGGACATTTAGATCTCGCTTTTGGTGAAGGTTTCGATGATAATGTTGGGAAATATGCCATGAGTACTTCTTTCTTTGAGGTAATCATATGGTTTTTATTATAAACAATTCATAAAAAAAAAATTCTTATATGTATTGAAGTAATTAGTTATAATTAGTTTACAATAGTGTCATAATTAAAAATATTAACAATTTCAATATATTTCTTTTAATCGAAACTAAATGTAGGCGTAATTAAGAAAAAATCGAGAATTGACACAAATCTTGTCATGGTTAAAAGTGTTATTTTACTGTATTGAAGATTTAAAAGCTTGCTTCATATTTAGTAATTTTTGGTTAATTCATTAGCAGAAGTCTATGCCGCTTTGTCTTACCAGAGCAGGGAGATGACAATAATGCATTACCTCGAGTGTCAACTATCGCGGTACAGTCAGAAGAAATATATTTACATAAATGAAAATAATAGTTTTCGTTAAAATAATAATCTTCAAAAATAATTGTTTGGTTAAATAATAATCGTTAAAATAATAATAATCCCGCTGGAATTCTGGGATGAAAAGCAAAAAGCTTAAGTGTTGCTCCAAAGCCTCGTCTATCTTCTAGTAAGTTTCATGAAAATTGGTTAAGCTGTTCCAGAGATAAGCCCGGACAAAGGGAAAGACAGACAGACATACTAACGTTTTGAAAATGTTTGCTTAAGTAACGTGTAAATCACAAACATACAATTTTATTCCCAATTTTAATTATATATATATATATATATATATATATATATATATATATATATATATATATATATATATATATATATATATATATATATATATATATATATATATATATATATATATTCTTCAGTTACCTAGTGCCTCGTCATGGCGGGCGGCCGCTCAGGCTCTAACGCCTATTTACCTGCAAGGAGGTGCCAAGCCTGACAATGACGAAGGCGGTGGCGCCCTCTTTGATGCGCTTGCTACTGACGTGAGATTCTCACAGGCGAGGTGTGCCAAGGTAATTTCATTCAGAATTATTATCTGTATTACACATTACTCGTTGGGGATTTTAAAAGTCATATTTATCTTTACTTAAAACCTTTTGAACTACTAATTGTTACTATTTACTATTTTCGGGTGATGCAGCCGCCATTTAATAATTCAATTTTTGTCTTACAGAAGCGAGCTATTCGCTCCATCTTAAGCCCTAAAAATTCATATGTAATGTTTGTAAAAAAATACAAATACAAATATACTTTATTGCACAACATAAATATATATATACATTACATAAGAGCTAAAAAAAATATATTAATAATAATGAATTTACCAAAATCAATGATGTACACAGTATTAAGAATATATCAATTTGAATGACCAAAAACGTAAATGTCCCGCCGAGTTTCTTGCGCCGCTTCTTCTCAGATCTGAGGCTTGGCTGAGGATTAACTAGTGAATTGGTGCTAAAATTTTTGACGTTCAAAAAATTAATCATGTTTTCTTATTTCTAAGAACATTTTAAATGCATTTACCAATGTATTTTTTCTTTTATTATTGCACTAACGCCATGTGGGATAGGGTATCAGACTAAGTATCACGCTCTATTTACAATATATTGTAATGGAACCTACTTAGAAGCGATACTTTAAATGAAATTACTTTTTTTAAGTATGAATTAAACTTAAAACTTACGCTGGGCAACAATATGGTTGTATAGTATCATAGTTAAATATTATCACATACATTTCAGGTGCTACCAATAGCTCAAGCGTCTTACGCCGAAGGCTTGCCTCCACATTACTCCAGTCAACATCACGCACACAAGGTATTTCAAACATGAGAACTGTTAATAAATGTATTATATTGTTTATATACTTTCAAAATAAATGTATGTAGAAAACAAATAGCATGTGGTTATGATTAAAGTTTAATTATTTTCGCGACAGTATATTTTTTTTATTTTACAAGTCGACAATCGTCTGTACTATGTTTTTGACAGAAAAGTATTTGCTAAATAGAGAAGATTGGCTATAGGCTTGAATTACGCAAAAAAAATGTATACTGTTCTTATTAACGGAAAGAGAGATTCAAAAGAGTTTTGCTAGCATATTATATTGGCATAGTCCAAGCGGTCGAAGCGAAGTCCTTTTTTGTACAGGAATTACTTTCATAAAAATCTTTTCTGGAGTAATTAATTTAACACAATAAGTTTAGGCAAAAGGCACATACGACAATGTGAAGTGAACCGGTGAAATTAAAGACTTCAAAATAAACAACTCGGTATTTCTATATATAAATTCAGTATTTCAATATCAGTCAGTAGTGCAGACAGAGTGAGTGCGTGAGTGCGTGAGTGCGTGCCCACAGGTGGGCGTGTCGCTGGGCGTGGCGGAGGCGATGGCGCGCGGGCCGCTGGCGGCGGCGGCGCGGGCGCGGCTGCGCGCGGCGTGCGCGGGCGTGTGGCGCGCGCGCAAGCTGTGCGAGGCGCCCTCGCTGACCGCGCACCCCTGCATACACCCGCAGCAGTATGTACGACGGCATATGCTTTTAGATCTTGACTGTTCAGTCACTTTAATCCTTTTTTTTATGTCGCTTGAGCCTACCTCGTGCAACTGAGCAAATAAAAGCTTAGTAACCTAAATGACGTATCATTTAGGTCTCCGCCTTTTTAAAAAAAGAGATTATCAGTTGATGATATTATATTTAATAAAAAAATTATACTATTGCACATAATATACACATAATTCTGTTTGTGAAATGTTATATATATATATATTTTTTTTGTGCAATAAAGTATTATTATTATTATTATTATACTTATAAATACTTGTGTCAGGAGGCCCCGCTCTTCCGTAACACTTCAAAGGCTTGTGGAAATAAAAATGTATTTAAAAAATACCAAAACAATAATTTCGCTTATGTATGCGTGTGTGTGTGTGTGTGATGTGTGTGTTTGTACTATTAAGGATTTATCTTGCCGTGACGCAGACTGTGTCATTATAGTTAGTGGCCAGGCAGTTAATATTTTTTTGCCGTAATAAGAGCCTATATGACTAATGTTTAAGATTTTATTACATAAAAACTCACTTAAAAATGCTGTTATATTTCTTCATATACTCTGTTTTTGCGAATTACTTGAGATAGAAGTGATAGAATTCACTTTTAAGCATACTATGCAATATATGTAGCTTTGGAATGATTAATAATAATTGGCAATAGTTATATATTCTGTCAGTGGAAAATTTATAAGGTTAAAAAAATAACCTTCAACAAGGACCTCTGTACTCTTTCTAATTGAAGGAATTTCATTTTTGATATAATATCCTAGTATTGATTGCGCTGAGATGATGTAAATTTGAATTAATAGTTTTTATTGTCAGGAGTCCTAGAATTTTAAATATAAGCTTGCGAATTCTAGAACTAGTAAAATCAATATGTGGGTGCCAAAATAGTCTTAGATAATATGATACCTAGATTTAATAATAAATACTCTACTCAGAATCGATGGAACACAAGTAAAAAAAAATTATACATACATACAGGCAGCTATTCAGCTCGATCTTAAAATTTCTCTAATCTTAGCTACAGGCTGGGTTCTGCTATTAATAGTGAACCACATGTAATTTGTTTTATCTATGTTAATAGTAAGTGAGTTACATTTGAGCCAGAAATATATATTTGCGTCCCTTTTCTGCAGACAAGTATATGGCGTTCGACGAAGAAACGGAGATAACAATTGCAATATCATCTGCGTAAGCAAAGATCTGCCGTTTTCAATGCTTAGACTCAATAAATCATTAATATAAAATAGAAACAGTGTCGGCCCAAAGACGCTAGACTTTTACTTTCTATATTCCATTGTTGAAGTGGTCTTTAAATATCAATAGTAGAGTGCCTCTCATGCCTATACTTTCCAGTTTTTTAAAAGACTTTTTAACGAGTTTTTAACGGATACAGTATCAAAAGTTTTTGAAAATCTTAAAAGAGAGTTAAACGTTTCTTGCTTATCAAAAACTTCAGTGATACGAGAAGACGTGCTTGTGACAGTACATAATAGCTTCTTCTGTACTTTTATTGCGTCTAAAGCGGTAATGTGAGCTGTAATTTTTCATGTAATTCAGTAGTCGGGAGTTGATTCTGTATGATTTTTGATCTTTTGTATGATTTTAGCGGTTTATTTCTTTAGTTATTTATATTACTATTGTCGCTTCCTTTATATACTGGAGATATTGTAACAGGCAAGGGGGGACTCAGTTTTTGAAGCACAAATTTTAATGTTATCCCAACCAGGGGCACAGTCAGATTTTAAATCCATAATAACAGATTCTACTTCTAGCTACAGACCAAAAATAAAACAATGTTGACTTTATAAAATATAGAGGTTAAGCTGCCCAAGGGTAGTTAAGAAGTATATTTTTGGCTAGCTGTTTTCCGATATTGGCAAAATAATTTAGTTAACAGAATTAATGTAGTTAACAGAATCTAAAGGTGACGGTTCAAGTTTGCTAACAAATTTGGTGAATCTCATAAATATATATATCCATTTGTCAAATTTCTCCTGAAATTCTATGATATTTTTAATAAAATCAGGAAATACTATTTACTGTGTTATCTACTTTCCCCTGGAATTCACACTGAAATGGGCGGAACTCAACGCCGGACTTTACCAAAGTAATGATTGATAGAATGAAAATATTTCGCTCCACTGATTGTGGCATCGATCTCACAACCATGACTTACAGTCAGAGGTCCAATTAAAACGACCTAGAAATTACCTAAGATATTTAAAGCATTTTATTATATTTTCCAAAAGCGACTCCACCAAGGAGCACTCGTCGGGCGTCCGCTACATCAGCGCGTGTAACTGCGGCCGCACCAAGTGTCCGCGCGACGACCCCTACACCGTGAAGAATGCGAACTACGGCTTCTACAGCTACGCGGCGGACGAGTGCGGCTTCTGTCATACGTTACTGGCCATCGAGTTCCCAGTGTTCCAACCCTCTACGCCCAGTTTCAGGTAGGGAATTGTTTTTTTTTAAATGTTATTTCGTGACTAAGGAAAAAAAAGGGATCCGAGAAACGCGGGTTCAAATCTCGTTTTCTAAATATATTTTTTCTTTCGAATCAAATAATTTAGTTTTCACATGTAAAATAATGTTTTATATGAATAATTAATTTACATTAGAACATTTGGAACAACATTTTTTTTTAAATGTCTTTTTTATCCTAGTATAGTGATGTAATATATTCGCTTCCGACGTTTCCCAAAGATTGACATCCTGGTCCATACCGCCAAATAGGAAGCTGATCTACTGGGTGATCTCTTCACCTCGAACTTGACTTAGGATGGCGGAGGAACCATATGGGCAACCATCCAGAGACATTCACGACTGGAGTGGACTGAATAGAAACTCTTCTTTAGTGCCATGTATTTGTAGTCCTGCGCTGACACCGGTATTGGCGCGTTTATTTTGGCTCTCTTACTCAATTTGCCAACTGAGTAAGCCAATTGATCCCAGACTCGTAAAACAATGGTCTGATCTCCTCGATCCCGAATAATGATAATAGCTCTTATCCGACTAATTTCAGGCCTATCGCTATCATATTTCTGCTCTCGAAAGTAATGGAAGAGATGATAAATGCCCAGCTCCTAGCTTAGAAAAGGTAGTGTGGCGCAGAGCAATATTTGCATAACTTCTGTCTTTTGGGTTTGCTGAGAATTTATGAGTCGCCAGCATCTTTCCTTTCGACAGCGACCTTAAAGCTACATCAAGGTCACTGTCGATGGTTTTTTGTCCATAAACAAATAGTGCAAGATTTTCTCGGGTAAACGTCAACGTATCTTCGCAGTACATTCTCTACCGTATATATCATAAGAAGTGTTTGGCCTAATTCTTATTGCTGGATTTTCTTACCGCATAGTACGTAACAAAATTAAATATCATCACCATCTGGATACGCGGCATTTTATTACTGTACGGTTTTGCAAGGACTTTTTCCAAGTCCCACACAACTGTGAAACCGGATATTGGCGGCAGTGTTTCACAAGGGTACCTTCTAAAAGCAACGCACCTCTAAAAGCAACGTCATTTGCCCAGAACTTCTTTCTTTTTTAATTATCATACAAATTGCATGTCACAGGGCAGCATCAGTCAAGGGTTCAACAGAAGAACCCCCTGAAGGATCTGAAAACAAGGAACCTGCTGAAGAATCTGCAGCTCTTACATCCCCCCAGTCGCGTTCTCCGTGGACCCCCGCAGATGAGCTGTCGCCAGGATTCGCCAGGGAGGATGATGAAGAGGACCCTCCTGCATGCAGCGACGATGGGATAGAGGTGGTTACAGTTCAGGGTACAGCTTCAGGTTTGTCAATTTTCATGTTTTCTTTATAAGAACAAAAACTCTATAGAAAAATCTGCGGTCCTCAACTAGCTCAGGCTTTATTTTTCCACTATTCATTTTCCGCCCAAATCGAAGGTACTCAATGCCGCGATTGGTCTTGCCGGTGCAGGTAAAAGATATAAAGTCATTCCTACGCGTTCATATAGAATTTTAACGTAAAGTCTTTCAAAAGGCATTAAAGGAAGAATTATCATCGAGTCTTTATTGTTATATTTACTACAGAAATTTTAGCTGTTAACGTGAAATTATTAATACTCAACCAGATTTCAACGTATGAATAATTATAAGAAAACAATTTTCCAGAAAAAGTGATAAGCCGTCAGCCATCAACAACAGAATATCTTCCCGGTATGCTCCACACTGCCAGTCCAGCTGCCCTCCTCCCAGCTTTTCCCAGCTGGTCCCTCCTCTGCTTAGGAGCGTCCTCATTGTACTCCCACAGTGCTGGGCTACCTGAACACCTGCAGCCAGGATTCCTTCCACATACAAATTATTTGATACCCTGGGACTGTGCTGTGAGAATGGACGCGTGGAGAGCCAGGACCAGGAAGACGCCCACTCATAATCTCACTGTTAAGATATTTATTGGTTTTGAATATGAATGTCCGAGAGGGCACAGGTATGTTAACTATTGTTGTTATTTTTATGAAAATTATATAAATATTTTAATGATTTTTATTATAAATCAAACGATAAATGAAATTTAATGGGTGCTAATGTATGTAGATAATTCAAAAAAGAGGATAGTAGTAAAGTACTTGGAGTGTAGAGTTGATATTGCGGATATTTTTTATCCTAATTGAAATGCTGATTAGAATTTTCCAGCAACTGAGTAATTAATAAGGTAAGCAAATTTTTGGAAACTTAAGTTTTAACGAAGTGTATAAGAATTCCGATGTAGTTCGATAAGGACACGTGGCTTAGGGCAGGCGTGCGAGTTACACTACATACAAATAAATACGCAATTGCAGAAAAATTAATATTTCTAAATATTTTTGTTTTTTGTACTTTTTTAGGCGTTATGCTTCTATGCTTACAACTGTGTATGCGTGTACGACAATTAAATATTATATGATACGTAATTGATTACCCTACGGTAACGTACGTTAACGTTTTTGACGTGCGTCAGGTTCATGATGTCGTCCCCGGACACGATAGTCACGGGCAGCGTGAGCGCGTGGCCGCGGGAGGGCGCGGGGGCGGGCGCGGGGGGCACGGGCGCGCGCCTCGCCGCCAGCGCCATGCCCGCGCTGGCGCCCTGCCTGTGCCGCGCGCCGCCCGCCGCCAGCGCCGCGCCCCCCGCGCCCGCCCGCCTCGCGCGCCTGCACGTCGTCACGCCCAAGGCGCCCGTGCACGTCACGCTCGACCCCAAGGTCAGTCGACTTTTGAGAACACAGTATCAGTATCTAAGATTGGTTACTTAAAAGCATCGAGGCCCCTGGTCTATGTCTGTGCAAGTATGAAGAGATTGATGATCGTGGACGAGACGAATGCATCTTGTTCACTGGGACCGTAGTGTATGCCACTTTGTTTTTTTTGACCATCCCACTAGAGAGCAATTATAAATAACACAAAAATTTCAGATACAACCGATACCAGGTGGACCTATCTTCATTCCGCAGCCGGTGGGCGAGCCGCCCATCAAGCTGTCCGCCTCTGCATACTGGATCCTCCGCTTCCCGTACATCTACGCGGACGAGCGAGGCTGCTTGCCGAGACAACAGCCCGGCACTATATTGACACCTATGTTTGGTTTACAGGAATAAATAAATTTGTTATTTTTTTTTTTATATTTTAAAATTTATTCTTTCTTAAATGTTCAATCTAAAAGATATCGGCCTGTTAAGAACTATCATACTTTATTTTAAGAATGTACTT
The DNA here is from genome assembly GCA_037127375.1 of Dione juno. Taxonomy (NCBI): domain Eukaryota; kingdom Metazoa; phylum Arthropoda; class Insecta; order Lepidoptera; family Nymphalidae; genus Dione; species Dione juno. The sequence continues at coordinate 223,408 of JAXRJS010000022.1, read as the reverse complement.
CAAAGGTGATGCCAGTTAAAATGAGTCTCTAAGACAACACTTCGATCGCAAATTCTATTTATTTCTCCATACTGGCAGCACGACGGGCACCCACACGATGAATCCGTGGAATACTAGGAAGTTTCTTAAGTAATCTTATATAGCCTTCCTTAATAAATGGAGATGAGATTAGTATATATATATATATATATATATATATATATATATATATATATATATATATATATATATATATATATATATATATATATATATATATATAAAAGTGAATCTCTATTTCCCTTGGTGATCGCATCACACGTGAATAGATGAAACAATTGCTTTAATTCTTTTTTTTGGGATGATAATGAATGCAAACTTAATTGTGAAGTTCATTTCATACAATATGAGTACATGTTTTATGTACAAGAATTTAAGTTTGTCAATTTTTATACGTTGTATTTTTCGTTGACCTACTTGAACGTAGTACGGAACGCTTGACGGATATTTAATTGAATTGACAAATTTTAAGTTGTAAAGTACTCTATGCGACAAAACACATAATATATTAAACTAGCGACTCGCTCGCGGCTTCGTCCGCTACGGGACTACGGGAATATTCATTTAATAAATTAAATTACGTTCATTTATTTGTAGCGCACTTCTATTGACTTATAATATGAACGAACATTTTAAAACCTTAAGATATATTATCGTAAATTCAATATATATAGATTCGTCTTAGAAATACGTCCCACATTGGACGCCAGTATACTATTTTTTTTTTTTTTTCTTTTTTTTTCGAAACGCCATATATAAAGACAACAACAACAACAACAACAATACTATTTTTTATAATAAAAATAAACTTATCCTTCCGTAGATAATTGATGCCTCCATGTTTGAAATACGCTCAAACTCTTTTGATCTAATTAGACAAACTATATTCTAGATTATGGTCTATTATTTGTATATATCGACATTGAACACCTTATGGAATCTTAAATGTGTACAATTAACAAAAACTTATAAATATTTTGTAATAATAAATGTGTAATTTGTTTAGAGGATGAACGTGGTGATGAATATTATGTCAATAAAATTATTCCTACTGGTGATGAAATTATCGAATCTACAGCCATTGCATTTAAAAGTAAACCATTGTGCCAAGACGGCATGATGGTAGCTCTTTCTATTTGTCATGTGTAAACATATTTTATTAATTTTTAAATTGTGTTTCCTGTAAATTATTATTTATAAATAAAACTAAAAGAGATTGATTTGAGTTTTATTTTTATTATTTTTTTATGCCCTACACTTTTTATAATCTATCATAATTTTTGGTATTAAATTAAAAAAAATTGCTATAATCAAATCAAAGATGTTACACTTCCGTTATGTATTGGGGAGAAATTATAAATTTTTTTTTAAATAAATTTAAGAAATAATATGCTCGTTTCCTTTACTTTGCATCCCATTTATTTAACCATTATTGATGATTGCTATTTATTCCTTATAAATTCAATTCATCAGAAATGTATGATCCGGAAATCATGATTAACATAACTTATTTTTATTATTTGTAAAAACAATTATAGTGAAGTAAAAAATTATATATTATTGTTATATTTTATATAAAAAATTATAATTATTTTATCAATCTATTATTATTTTTCTATATTATATTATTTTATATTATTTTCAATATATAGTTTTACCTAACACGTCACGACCAATGGTTTTTTCGGGGGGAATTAAAACACTCCTCTTTTACAATTTAAATATTAATTTATACATTTTAATTATGTAAATAACTAAGTTTAATATAAATAAAATATTTCAAATATCAAATTAACCAACAAACATACAGAAAACATATTTAATTAAACAACAAATTGTAAAGTTCCTTGAAAGGGGTGGGAAACATAGCAGGGGGTGGTGGGGTCGGTGTCGACTTCGTGCGTCGCCGCGCGCATTGCCGCCTTCAGTTGACGTTTGGCTGCCGGACTGTGACGGAGTCTCGACCGATCTCTGGCTGCGTGGCATCGAAAACTTTAGAAAACTTTTAGCGGCACTTATGCCGCTTTTACATCAGGTGAGTTTGTGATTATTTTACTTAGGAAATTTGAATGTATTATTTAAGCGGTGTATTGATATCGATGAATCTGTTATAGTTTTCGGTTATAATTTAAATATTTTTTTTGTAGTACCCTCTAACATTAATAAAATCACATCTTGAATTTCAATTTAAATAGTCTTGTAAGCATTTATATTAGTTTTTAGTTCAAATGCTTATTGGAATTGTTCAGGATAATAACCGCGGTGGCGGTGGTTCGCGCGAGAACCGTCGCTCGCTGGCAGAGTTCTTGGGATTTGATACATCGCAATTCGGTGTAGCTGCCACGCCGAAAACTATGAAGACTACTGTAAGTTATATTGAATTTTATTACTTTCAACTTGCAAACGCGATTGTTATTTTAGATGAATATTTACATTAGAAGTTCCTCCATATCCCATTACGTGGGCAATAATACCGTCTAGTCATTGCGAGATGTATATCTAAAATGGCTCGACGATTGCAACAGACATATCGTGCCGTAATGTCGAACTTTTTAAGTAGTTTTCATAATGGGGGTAGGTTTGTAAGGTATCGTATTATTTTTAGTATGAAAGTATTCAGTTATTGCAATCTATGTGATTATAAAAATAGCTGGACCCACATTGGGGACCAAAATGTTTAGTAGTCGGGATTATTCCCTTAAACAGTATTTATGCCAATTTGTGGTAATTGTCATAGCGAAGCGGCTTTTCTTATCTTAAACATAAAACTCAAGCATATCGCAAGCAACCTATACTCGGTGCATAGTACAATTGCCCCACTTAATGCACTTGAAAGCCTGAAGGCTCGATATTTGAGTACAAAGCACTCGACAGTTTTATTGTCCGTTCATAATGTCCGTACGACATCCGTTTTGATGGCAGTTAATGTTCAAGAGACGGCTGCCAGCTACCCCTATTAATGGGCGCGCCGTGCCAAATAATGCAGCCGCGACCAAGCGGCTTGTATTAGCCGTGGATCCTGAATTTCTTAATCTCGCTTATAGCTTGCACTCAAAGTATAATGCGTTTAAGCGTGTTGTGCTTTAATCTTTAATCCTCAAATAAAATTTTAAATTATATTACGAACATTAAGTGACAAAGTCAATAGACCTAGCCTTTCTTATCCGAAATTCAAAGGAATTTATTATAGAAACATAGTTTCCCTGCCAAACTTTAAAAATTATAGCAAAGAATATTTATTTTATATGAAATGTGACTAATGTTTTTTCAGCTTAAACCATTACAACTAACTATTATCTGAAATATAGCTTCAGTATAATATTTAAAACTGAAACAATTTCCCGTAACGAAAGAATGCTAATAAAATAATATCTCCAGTAGTAAAATAGGTTTTATAAACTAGAGAACGCCTATTTCTTATAGGAAATAAAACGTTAATATAATTGCCTCCAGCCTCACTGCCGCGACATTTCGACAAATCTTCTAAAGCGTTAAATCCCACTTGCATCTTAAAATTGCCAAGTTCCCGTCCTTTAAATGCAGTAATACAATCTCTTTTAATAGCCTCCCCGATCAAAATGGTCGCATGATTTATCGTATGCACTCCACAAAGGCGCCAATTTTATATCTATAAATGCTTTTAAATGGACTAATAGTTGGGCAGCGACGCGACTTAAATCGCGATAGTTGTAAATTCAATCCCCGTTTGGTGGAATAAATTATTTGAGCTCTAGTAAGAGAAAGTGAAAAAGTTTGTAAAAAAAATTACCAACTTGTCTACTCATTTGGCTTAGTCTTTGAATCTATACAATGTAATCTGACCTAAATTTATTCGTTAGCCGCGATCCTATTTAAGGATAGATTGATTTTTCTCGTAACATAAAATCTTTCTATATATCGTATATATAAAGCGATGATTCAGCGACATAAATTGAGTTTGCGTGTTACTCGTGTAAGTTATCTCTTTGGAGACTACTAATGTTCTTTTCGTTGAAATTTCGACGAAATTTGTGATAATATTTTAAAATCTAGTATCGAAATTTGTTAGCAATTTGTCACTTCCGGCAAGTAAACGGCGTACCGGCGTGAAGGTAGTTTCCTAATTACTGTCACGACCTAATTTAACGCTTCAACATGCGCGCTATTTCTGAGTGCGATTGATTTTGATATTCCATTTATGTCTCGGACTAAAATTAAGCTCCCGTTTACCTGTCGCTGTTATAATATAAGCGCATTTCAGACTTGGCTTTATTGGATACTTGTAAATTATTGAAATGCTACAGTTAAGAATTTTCTTTTCGTGAAAGTAAGCTTATATCGTCATGGTGCAGTGGAACAGCGGCTTACTGTGGGCGGGATGATTATGGGTTTGATTCTTACTTGAGGGAAGGATTTTTTATTTTACCGCAAAGGCAAGACAAAGCGAAGCATTGAGCTCCGCCAGCAACACGGCGCGTCTAATTTGGGCGGAAAATGGAGAACGGTTTTTGTGGTGGTTTTTCACTGATTTATCTGTTTCTACCTTAAGATGCTCTACATAGTGTTAAGCTAAATAAATAATTTGTTAAAATCAGTCAATCTTGGCCCGCTTTTGTTACCCACTGCATTTCAGGAGGTAAATAAATTCAAGTTCATATTACTTTCGATTAGGTATATTTTATTTATTTACATGGTAAAATATTCATAGCTGAACTAATAAATTTAATTTTCTCACGGATGTGTTTAGTTTCAACGGAATAAATGTCGCCAATAAACATTGCCAAAATACAAAAAAAAAAAATATTTTTTAAAACAAGTGCTCGACCTTTTAAATTTGTGTCCGCAACAACCTCTAGCCCCCTAATATATTTGTTAACGCATAAATATTGTATACGGTGCTCTAATGTCGGGAATTTAGAGGTCCTCCATTACTAGACGCTAATAACTCATCGCGACCGAGACTACCTGTTACTAGAGGAAATAAACTCGTGACCTAATCCAGAACGACCAAAGCCTAATCTTTACAGTAAATTAGTTTCTTGTTTGCTCTAATTATAATACAGATGACATAATAATATTGGGACTTGTTCCTAAATCGTTCGGAAATCCCTCTAATACTTCTATTGACAAATTTCAGTTTCATTATTGATGCTGTGCCAGCCACGTATTCATAGTAGAGTACCGTTAAATGCGTTGATCGCTTCTTTTAAGCGTAAACAATCTATCGACAGCTGTGCCAACACTTAATCGGGCCTCCTTGTAAAATTGCAACTTTTGTATCTCTTATTTGGCAGACGTCTGCCGAAGCGGCTATTGGCAGGAGCAGGCAATTTAATATTATTTGTGTAGGCTCATGCCAGCGTTTCGGATTAATCGCGACTCGGTAACTTAAGTTAAGAATCGAATTATATTAATATAATAAAACAAGATAGTTCGTTTAACAGACAATGTCTAGTTACTTCACTATCGTTTAGAAATTGATAAAAATATGTATAATTGAGATTAGTAGGTTATAAGGCCTAAGTCATGTCTAAAGTCGTTTCAAGAATCGAATTTTCCCCTACTACAGTGTGCCGTCTCATCAGTCTAGACGAGCTGTATTACCATAACATATCACTTCGTTGAAGAAAAGCTTTTGAATAATCTAATTTTCTAAACAAAAACTAGAATAATTCTTAAGGAATTTGATTACTTCCAGCCTATAAAACTATTTTTTTAGCAATTTTTTATAACTTGCTAATATTTTTCAGACATTCTAATGGTAAATAATCGTTCGCAGGAGGGCGGTGAAAACGAGTGGCGATGGGAGACGCCTGGTAGCCCCGAGGCAGCTCAAACCCCACGCTCTTTAGTTCCATCTACATGCTTTCCACCACGTTATCCTACTGCTTACGCAAGCTACAGGTTTGTTTCCATACATTTTAATCTGAAGAGTTTTCCTTTTATTAAAATGATTACAGAAATTGTGCCCCAATATTATATTAAATTATCTTGTTAATATACACTATATTTGTATGTATATATTATATATAATTATGTACTCGTTACTCAATACCCGCTAATTTCATTTTTCACAGTGAGAGCGCGCGTCCTGGTGGCTGGGATAACTCCGGCCAGGGCATTACCGACCTTGTGGCTTCTTTAGTGAGTCTGTTTTTTCTATCGTCTGATGCATTGTATTTATTGTAGATTCAAATTCTACTCGCAACGTATGTAGTTATATGCTTTTGTCGTTTTTTTACGTAAGGTCTCGTAAGTACAGGAAAAATACTTGCACTATATTAATTATTACCTAATTGTTTTCTTCCGCTAACTTGGATAAAAAAAACCTTAACCTATATAATTTTACGTAAAGTAGTAAGAGAATGTTTCTGAATTATGATATAAGAAATTTTAAGATTTATGATGTGTACAGTAAGGTGAATGTTTCAGAAGGCCCTGGCGATGCCTCCCGCGTCTAGCGCGCGCACTAACGTCTATCAGACTCGACTTAGTTGCGAGGGGCTGGAAGCTGTAAGGATTTCTGCTTATAATATTACAATATTTTACTAAGGTAGCTTTAAAGTAAATGCAAGTCTTAATTTGTTTTATATTTTTTATTAGGTGGAGTCTCCCTGGCGCGAGGACAACCGTGCTCTACCACGCCGAGCATCTTTCTGTAAGGAGACTAATATGCCGTATAGTGACAATTCGTTAAATTATGCAGCATATTTTTTATGAAGCTTTCATTGAATATAATATAACTAATAAATTAACTAATACCTTCTACATACAAAAAGTACAATTGTGATTACTACGTAAAAAAATACTAAATTGTTTCATATTAAATTCGGATAGTCTTTCTGAACTTGCATAACCTTGAATCTTGGTACACAAGCAAATGGCAATTGGCAATTATAAATAAAGGTTCACATGATCCAGGCGGCGCAATCCCAAGCCGCGCGTCAGACGCGCTGCGCTGGAGCGGCGCCCTGCCCGCGCGCTGCCTCGACCCCAGCAGCGGGTTCTCTCCTAAAGTGTTCCTCGGCGGCCTGCCCTGGGACATCACCGAGCAGGCGTTGATGAACGCTTTGAGGCATTTCCAGCCTGTGAGGTTAGTTTGTGGAATCCATTTATTTTAAAATTTAATATTACGGTGGTGTCGGCGCTTGGAACCTGTGAATGCACCACAAACGTCACTTGTGTAGCTAGTAGATCCTTTGAGCAAGTTCCGAAGTGTTCTACTTTTGAACTAATTCCTGCCGCAGGGTAGAGTGGCCAGGGCGCGGCGGCCGCGGCGGCTCGAGCCCGCGCGGCTACGCGTACGTGACGTTGGAGAGCGAGCGCCGCGTGCGCGCGCTGCTGGCGGCCGCGCGCCGGGACGGGGCCGACTGGTACTACAGGGTTGCCTCCAGGAACATGCGCAGTAAGGAGGTATGGCTATGGCAACTGGTGGTAGATAATTTGGTGAAATTTTACTATTGCATCGGGCCTGATGGACATCAATATTGAAAACTCGCATCCCCCAGGTACAAGTGATCCCCTGGGCAGTGTCGGACTCCAACTGGGTGTCGCCGGGCGCTGGTGCGGGCGGGGGCGGGGGCGCGGGCGCGGCGGGCGCGTCCGTGCGCCTAGAGCCCGCGCGCACAGTGTTCGTAGGCGCGCTGCACGGCATGCTGTCGGCCAGCGCGCTGGCCACTATCATGAACGACCTGTTCAACGGGGTTGTTTACGCTGGTGAGTATGTAAAACTTAAATTATCGAATGTCTGACGGACGACTCGTAACCGAAATTAGCATTGGGATGTGTAGGAGCACTTAGGGAATATTTCCCGAAATAAAAAAAAAAGCAACTACGGGCTTATACGTAATATATTGCATTACATAATTGGAGAGTGAGTTAAGGATCAGAGTTGTGTAGACATTACAATAAAATGTAATAAGTTATGTTCGTCTATATAATTAACTAAATTCTAGGTGCTTACATTAAATGGTAGATTCTATACCTTTACTATATCTAAACGACATGTCATAATCATCCAGGTATAGACACGGATAAGAACAAGTATCCGATCGGCTCCGGGCGCGTGACGTTCAATAATGTGCGCTCGTATGTCCGCGCTATATCCGCAGCGTATGTGGAGATACGCACTGAAAAGTTCACTAAGAAGGTAAGTCTTCACTTTACATAGAGGCCAATATGGCGCATGGTCTGTAAACCTTATACCACAATTACATACACACTGATTTGTGCCAGTGACGAGCATAAAGTACATATGTATAACAAATAAATTAAATCGTAAATAAATTTATCGGAAAACTCTTTACTGTAGATGAAGTAAGACTGTAATAAATAACAAGAATATCACTATGGTATTCATATTCCAGGTACAAGTGGATCCATACTTGGAGGACTCCATGTGTTCCGTCTGCAATTTGCAGCAAGGGCCTTACTTCTGCCGCGAACCTGTCTGCTTCAGGTAGGTGGTTTACGTACTTGCTTCAAATGAAAAACCTTTAATAAATGGCAAATTATGTTGAAATTTCCAAAATAGTATTAACTTTTTCTTTTTGTTATACATTGTTATTAGTGTCAATATTCGTTTAAATCGTTGCAGATACTTCTGCCGCTCGTGCTGGGCGTGGCAGCACTCCTCGGAGAAGCACAAGCCTCTGATGCGCAACTCCAAGAGCACACAGCGCGCGCCCTACGACAACGGCGGAGGCGGAGCAGGAGACGGCGGCGGCGACGGTGAGTGCTCACCTCCTTAAAGCCCATTGCCTTGTGAGGCAGAACTCGACCCCGCACTTTGTCTTGATACTAGATACAGGAAAATCAAAATAACTTTCTCCGAAAGTGGGAATCGCACTTGCAACTATCAGCCTTAATCGATTTATTTATTGAACATATCTCAATTAAGTCGTAGAATTTGTAACCGTAGCCTATTTTGCCTCGCGAACATTTAGTAAGCAATAACAAATGTAATAAGTATAGCTCGTACAACTAATATGAGAGAAGTGGAAAATGGATGGATTTGTGTAAAGTAGGCTATAGTAGGAATATACTTGTGTAGATATATAAAGACCGATTTGGCACATATTGGTAAACGAATTTGTTACTTATATCGTTTTAATATTTATGTTTAAGTTGCACCTCCCGCAGCCCCGCGCGCTTCCCCCGCGTCCCCCGGCGGCGCGGACGCGGACTCCGACTGGCACTAGAACCCGCTCCCAACCAACGAATATCTTCATTCAAAATTATGCCTTAAACACGTAGAAGTTAACACTTGACCTGATTTAAAAAAAATTATTAACAAACTTAATTTATTTTTATATTGCTTTCGGTTTTTATTAAACAATCTTGTTTAATGTCAACTTATTCTATTTGGCCGAATACTATATTTCTTTAGTGACGTTCCGTTGACAATATTTGTATAAAAAGCCCTCGCGTCGTTGTCAAGCCGCCATTAAGTTAGGCGCTTCGTCAGTCTTCATTGATTATTATTGATTCTCTTTGATTATATGTTAATAATACTTAATTTTTTTTTATATTCTTAGTGTCGTTTTGATTTTGCTCGACTTAATTTTTTAAGTTTAATTTCGCTTAAAGAATATAAATTATGCGATTGATTATAAATATACAAAATGGCCAACCGTAAACTAGTGATGTGCCTAAATCTAGATTTTAACAGATTTTAATGCCTATTAGTATTAGGCGATATTCGCTGTTACAATTTTTAAAACGTTTTAATCGCTCAAATGTAATAAAGGGATTTTTATCTAATTTTAGAAGAAATGCTAATTGTATGCTATATAATTGATTTTAGTGTACAGTAACTGATATACTGCTACAAATAAATTATATTCAATATATGGAACTTCGTTTTATTTTCGTTACTTTCTTCTATTATAATTTATTATACATACCTACCTAAGTTGCTAACGCTATATGAATAATTCTAATAAGTCGAGGAACAAACAAATATGCTAATTGTAAATAAACGAATGTTGTACATGTTATATATAAAAAGTTGTTGATTGCAACTTGCAAGGAAATAAACCTACTGGACACGACGACCCCATTACGGCGGCCAATTATGAAACTACGTTAAAAGCGGAGCGAATCCTCCGTCTCGCTGCACTCCTATCGGCACGTGGACTCGGGGCCCACACGACAAGGACGAGGACGACGGGCGAAGGGGTTCTGAAGAGCGGTCACAGCACACTTTTATGCCCGCTGTACCTCCCTCGTGAACGGTAATTTTGTTCATTTTTAATCTTAAGAGTTCTAAATCACACTATTCCTCCCTCCAGGCGACATTAAACTAAGTCAACAGAGAAGTATCTTAAGGAACCCAACTCCCAACCTAACCTTATCGATAACGGGCCTGACAGGCAGATCTTTTAATAAAGTATAGTTCGCTGTGATGTCTCACATGAAATAATGTACCTAACGAATTAGTCGTGACTTTTCTTTATATATATATATATATATATATATATATATATATATATATATATATATATATATATATATAATTTGTACAGTATAAAATAAAATTTATAATTCATATAAGTTTTGCTAGTGCTAGGTCTCCACTAGGGTAAGAAGTTCAAGGCTGGCCCTCTTCAAATTTGTATGATTTAATGTTGATTTAATAAGTGTCCACTTTGTGAACAGCAAACATTGACGCTAGTGTAGCAAGTGCAAGTGGAAATTATATGGATATAGCAATTTTAAGCAGTTTAAAATATGTAATAATAACATACCGTTTTCAAAATCCACTTCCCACTATGGGTTCACGGACACTACACAGTTAATATACTTAATGTATCCAATTGATGTAGAGATACTGGATTTGGCACTTTGGTCCACAACTCTACCATGTCATATCAAGTCGTACCAAATAGTAAAAATAAAACAAAGGATGTATATATAAATGTATATTTCTCCCACATTCAGTCGAAGCTCATGCTCATATCGGACATGTTGGTGAGGTCCCGCGCGGGGGTGGAGGGGGTGAGGGCCGCGGGGGCGGGCGCCGGGGTGATGTCCACCGCTGGGAATGGGAACTGAGGGATCTCTTCTTCTGTAAACAATAACAATAAAAAATATATAGAAGAGTTTTAATAAAAAAATCTCGCTGCCTTGAGAGGGAGACCTCCTATGTGAATCTATGCTGGAGCATAGAAGCTCATCAGTCGCTTTCCCTTCCTTGTTCGAACATACCTAACCATAATGTGAAAATTATGTTTTAATTATTGTGTAATACAAATAAAACATCGCACTTAACAACTCTAATACTTTCTTTCCTTAGTGTGGATAAACACTTTAAAAATCATAAAATAACTAAAACTATAGTGTAGTTATTTACCAAATAATGTTGACAATAGTACCGTACACCCACCCCCACAATAATCAATAATGTACGTACCAGTGAGAGCTGCATCCAATCTGTCTACAATCGCATCCAATAACGCCAGTGCCACGACATGGTCCGGATCCCTCGCCAGTGCGGCGTGGAGGGCATCGGCCGCCTCGGCCTCTCTACCCAAGAGGGCTAGACATAGCCCTCGCGCGGCGAGTGTGCACGCGCGTGCCGGGCGGAGGGCAAGGGCTCGCGCGTGCCAGTTGAGTGCTTCCGCCGGCCGGTTGAGTGCACGGCTCGCGTGACCGAGTGCGTCCAGTGTCGCCGCCCAGCGCGGGTGCAGCTGGGTACACGTTAATCTCTTAATAAGCGTTTAACTTAATAGACACAATCGTGTTTTGGTTTACTACCAAAATCTCTATTGTTTCTTTCCGCTTATCCTAAGTCTATGCGGGATACAGAGTGAAACTAAGAAATACAATACCTGGTCTGGCGGCCCCGCGGCCGCGAGTGCGCGCCTCCACAGCGCGTGCGCCGCCGCCGGGTGCCCGGCCGCGAATGCCGCCGCACCCGCCTCGTGCGCCACGTGCGGCGACGACGTGTCTATGCGCTCCCACCCAGCCTCCGCGCCCGCGCCCCCGCCCGCCTCGGCCTCCGCCCCCGCCCCCGCCTCGCTTTCACCGGAATCGCCTTCCACGACCTGTAGGCGGGGCGATACACTGTACTAAAGGTGTTCATAACGGCTTCATTTCGTCAACGTTATAATGATAAAGCAGTATGCTGTGTATAAAACGCCTGCTTCTTTTTAAGCTATATAATATATTGCTTTCATACAAAGACTTTAAAAAGATATTTAAAAAAAAAAAAGAAAATAAAAATAAAAAAAAAGAAACGCTAACAGAATGCAACAAATTTTCTCCAAACATTATTTTAATACGTCATTCATTGGAGTTAAAGCATAAATTTTGAATCTCACAAATAAAGCTATTTCGCAACGTGAACAAATAGATGTACCCAATATATGAATATATTTTATTATAATTTTCAAAAAAAAATATTCACAAAATGATGAAATGTGTTGATTTCAGTACTCGTAACTAACATACTTCTTATTATATTGAGTTAGAGCATAATTTGGAATGTCAAAAATAAGCTATTTCACAACGTGAACACTAGATGTCGATGTATCCAAAACATTAATGAATATTACAATTTACTCCAAAGATATATTCACAAAATGTTTAATTAAGCTGATTTCTATACTCGTTACTAATATACTTCTTATTCCATGGCATGGCATGGTTAGAGCATAATTTAGAATGTGGAATATTAGTTAAATGCTTTAATAAAGCAGATTCACAATTCGTTTTATTTCTTGTTCATTAATATATTCTTATTCCATGGAGTTAGAGTATAATTTAGAATGACAAAACTAAAGCTGAAACAAGCGCATGTTGCATATGAGAGATTATTATTTTGCATATGTAGCGCATATTAGAGCGATATGCTCGTTTAAACGAACGGCTTTTTTTATATGCTATCTAATATAACGAACACCTCTACACTGTACCGTGATGATGTGCATGTGTGCGTCTGTATTGTGCGATACGTACCTACATACCGTATCGTTTGCACGAGTTATGTATTTAATAAAAAATTCGCTACATAATTGCGATGTTATCAACTTTCTTTAAAGAACACTTTTTTATTAATTGTGTTATTTAACCAAACAGTATTTAATAAAAGATTCGCTAATTAATTGCGATGTTGTCAACTTTCTTAAAAGAATAGTTTTTTATTAATTGTGTTATTTAACCAAACAGTATTTAATATAATATATAATATATATAGCATGTTATTCTTATTTTGAATGATTCAGCAATACAAGTGTATTCACTAGGTCACCTTGTCGGAGCTGTGCAGCGCGGCGGCGCGCGCCATGAACCGCTCGCACATGCTGACGTTGTTCAGCAGCGAGCACTCCACGCCCACGTACAGCGGCGGCAGGTAGCAGCCCGGCATCAGCTGGCTGGCCTGTTTATATAATTACATCTATCTATATAATTTTGATCATTTAAGTGTGTCAAACGTCAATTTTTTTATTGTTCCTGACGTAGTACAAAACAAGAGTGCGATAGAGATATATAGCTACTACATATATCTTAGCAAAAAGAAAGACAAATAACTCGCACAGCCCCACATAAATAGATACAATATGAACGAGATGGATATACAACGCTTAGCTACATCTTAAAAGTGAAGCAAAAATTCATACTAAATTCTACGCAAGCACATATAACGCGAACGTTAATAATGTCCGTTCGCGTTCTATACATTTGTGTAGATGTTTGATATTTAAAGGTTTAGAAAAAGCGTTTTGTTAATTTCTATCTAGGTTTTATTGTACGTGTACATTTATATTTGTTTTATTAAGCTATATTGTCTCACGGCAAGGTTTCAAATTTTAGACGTAGCTTACTTATGTATCTCTGCCTCGTTTGAATTACAACTTACGTGTTTATTCACTTTTGGGTAAATTTTCTCATATATTGATGGTTCATATATTGGATGGATACAAGATTCAAAACAACCAAGCTATACAAAAATGAACGAACCCAGTTCTATACGAAAGTGAGACAGATATGCAAAACTCATCGGGTCAATGTATACCATTAGTCGTAGGTATGTCTTCCTAGTGTGTATATAAATATTTATTGTGAAGCATGTATTGTAAGACTTTGCGTAACTTGTTACAGATTTCGCGTAACTTGTTTACTGCACTGCATCAGATCCAAGAATTATAACAGTTAGAAATGTAAAACGTAGTCATTTTTCACCCATTGTTTTAATTCATGTTAGTTTTAATATTAAAATAATTATTCACTCTTGTTTTCTCACATCGAGCAAGCAGTCACCATTTTAGTTACTAATTTAAATTGTAATTTTTAATAAAATATTTAAAATTTGGTGTTTTTTGGATCCTACGCTGCCACCGTACTTAATTACTTTGTAAAATTAAAGATATTAATAAACAAACATTGCAACATAAGTCGCATTACTATACGCGGCGAGCTCGTGCCCGTACCTTGAAGTAGGCGGCCATGGCCTGGTCGTGCTCGTTGTCGGCCGCGAAGCTGTGCCCGTAGGCGAGCCACACGCAGCCCGCGCCCGCCTCCAGCCCGCACGCCTTGCTCAGGTAGCGGCGCGCGAACTCGCTCTTGCCTGCAACGACGTCTTAACTTCTTATTGAACAAATAAATGTTTCATTGAGACATACAGAAAGCTAGCAATTATCGAACACTGATAAAAGGTTCTAACCAAATTCAAATCTACAAACACTATATCAAAAATCAATAAATAAAAAAAATATTCAACTCACCGATCAAATAATAATAGCACCCGACTGCATACCACGACGTCCACGACTGAGGATATGCATCCACCAGGGCATGAGCAAAGGCAAACAACTCGGCACTTTTCTTCAATTCCACTAAACAGGCGGCCCTGACTTCAGGACAGGTCCACGGTCCGGCTGTATCTAGGGATTTTAGGGCTTCGCTCCATTGACCGGCGGCCGCTAGGCTCCGCCCTCGAGCTTCGGCCGCCTCGACGCTACGCGTGCGGGTTATATCTATAGCCGATTTGATCTGGAAAGTATATTTGATGGGCTGTAGCTATAAGATTTAGACTTGCATTTCCAGACCGCTCGCACTAACAACTTAGGCTATACTTTCTTATATTCAACTTACTTATTCTATTTCTTATATCACTGTAAAAGTTTCACACTTAATGCCACATATAGCAGGGTAGGCATAGAGAACCAGCAAGAAAGAGTAGCGGAACTCAATGCAGCAGTTTGTCATATCGAATAAGAAAATAATTAACTGATAAAAACATTAAAGCACTTACGTTACTATCAGCACCGGGCAAAAATAAATATTTATTTATCGGTGAGTACCGCAACAGCTTCTCTCTATACGCGACACGAAGCAATGTCGCTTCAGACGCGCTCATTTGATTGTTTATAGGCAAAGATTCTATGAGCTCGCTTTCTGGAAAATGTGTAAGTTAAAATATATTTCATATTCCTATTAATTGTATATAAGTTTCAAACTCCATAATCATACTTGATGTATTTCATATAATTTTACCTTCTTCTTGAAGTTTTATAGCTGTTTTTTTAACTCTATGTTGATTTCAACATAATGTCGTATAAAATATTATATTATTTTTTTTTGTAAATATTGAAATTTGAAAAGAAATTTTAATTTTATGATTATTAAATTTTTTGATTATAAAAATTTTGCAAAAGAATAAGAATACTTTACATTTTTAATATTACCTAAGTTTCTTTTATAAATTTTCATTACAATAATTTAATTGCTTAAATACTTTTTGGATACATATATAATTTAATTATAAAGCTATTCTGTTTTGTCACAATGTCAGAATAGCAATTATGTAGAAAAAAAAAACAAATGGCTACACATACCCTGACTTGGTGTAAGTGCATGTTGTTCTAGCAATAAATCAAGAGCTTCATAGCATGCACAGTCTGCCCTTAAAGCTGCTGTTAATGCTTCAGCGGCTGCCTCTCTCCTCTCTAATGAGGATAGGGCTTTTGCTTGCCATATTAAAACACCTGCCAATGCTCTCTGTAAAAAAAGTGAAACAAATCAATCTTACTTCAAATAACAATACTTAGAATAAAATTCCATTATACAATTCCATATACATATATGTACTTTATAGGGTGAAAAATCTGTTGTGAATGATCAAATCAGATTTAAAAAAGCATTCTCAACTTAATCATTTTCTACAGGCTAGGTAGGTTAGTGTTCTCCAAAATGAAATGTATAAAAGGTATATTGAGGTAGGTTTCCATGAAACATAAGTAATGTAGAAATACTGTTTACTGCTGATACTGTGACAACTGCTGTTGGTACAATTAATCTATGATACAACAATAATATAAATAATCAAATAATAACTACTCTATGTAATTATGAACCTAAGAAATTAGAAATTGTTTTACATTATGAGTTTGGTCCATACTCCTTGGCTCCAATAGAGCTGGTTCACATTCTTCTAGAATATTAAGAGCAGTTGTTGGTTCTTTTGCTTGTATGTAAGCCCTCAATGCTACCCCCAGACACAAAAGATGCCTCCTAATAAGAGAAAAATACAATTATGTTTAGTATTACCAAAACATTTCAAAATTTATGTTATCACTAGGTTAATTACTCCCCACAAAAGGTCTTAGAAAGTGAAGATGAAAAAAAAATGAGTAAAGATGTTAAGACATATAAATGTTATAAAATCAAATCAATCTATAAACTAAAAAATACATTAATATTATATAATTATATTGCCCACTATGTGTAGTAGCAACAGAATTTGGCTGTAAGCGCAAACAATTGTGGGTTTCATTCCCACTTTAGGAGAATGAACTATTTTCATTTTTTCACTCTGTTACCAAAAAAGTACAGCTTAACATGCCACTCAACTTGAAACGACTCAACTTGAATCCTCTGACTATCCAGCTATACGAGGGCTACAGCGTGAAGCTATAAAAAAAACTTTATACCAATAATAACCTGTGTAATCCTCTAGAAGTGATAGCATGTGCTGCTCTATGGAGCTCACCTCGAGCTAGCATGGCACTAGCGAGTAGCCATACATCATCCCCACTAGCTACTGTTGGCCCACTAGATGCAGCTGCAGCTGCTGCATCAGCCCAGAAAAATGCGCTGGTCCATTGTCCCTATAAAGAAAAGTAAGAAAATTGTTTATAAAATAAAAAATACGTCAATATTCACTTAGAAAGATTTGATAAAATATGTATTCACCAACTCAGTGTATTGTTTGACTAGTGATCGCATAAAATCAACATTAAGACAATCAGCAGTATTACTAGTGGAGTCGGCTTTTGCCATGGTTTCAAAGATTACTTATATATACAATAGCTTGTTATCAAAATATACTACAATTGTTATAGTAGCTTATTTTTATTCCTTTTATCATAGAAATTACAAAATAATATATATAGTTGGAACTTGGAAATACAAAAGTAACAGTTTACTGTTTAATGTTTATGTATCCCGCCGTGACTTTGACATTTAACAATTTTGCCAATTGCTGCCAGATACAGATAACATTTTATCCTCAAGTATTCCATTCTTTTAATGGCAATATTAATATAATTAGATGATAATATAATAATTTCTAAAACAATAAAGTTTAAATAGCTTTTATATTATTTTAGAAACAATAATTATTTTTTATTTTGTCATCTACTTAAAAATAATTTACAAAGCAGATAATACATAGCGTCTTTGAAAAACGTTTGGCCCAGTTATCCCATGCTGTCATTTGACAGTTTGAATTTTGATGACGGAAAGAAAAAGGTTATACACTGAAAAAGAGGGAATAGGCTGATTATGATTAATTTATTGTAAAAATAAATAGAATATAATAAAAGTGATCCAGATTTTGTTCATTTGTATAATATAAACATTGAATTATAAGTTTGTATATAGCCTGAGAGTAAAAAAGAGCTACGTGTCCTAGGTTAGGCCGTTAGAGAATCATGTTAGTATTGGCGTAACATGACTGAAAGAAAAATGTGCAAATTCTATAATTTGAATGTGCCTGACCGCCGATCCGGGGAGAGTGGGATTCACAATCACGTGAACAACAACGATGACGATGATCGTAACCAAGACGATCCCTTACAACCGTATGTGCCCCCACACGAGCACAAACTTGAATATAGTTATTGGATGTGGTTCTCTCGGAGGCCTCCGGCTAGAGAGCTCTCTGCAACCACTACTGGCTATGGACAGGTTGGTTATGAATAAAATTGAACTGAATATAACATCATAGATTTTTTTCTAAAAATAGTATTAACATGCAATAAAGTGTTTATTTTGCTATTTACAATTTTTGTGTAGTAAAAGTAACGTTAATAACTATTATTTTCAAATTTATTTATTACAAATGATATTAAACTATATTAGTCGAATATATCATTATGATATATCAATATAGTAAAATATGTTACAATAAGAACATTGTAATAGGATTTTACAATTGTTTCCATGCTGAATGTACTCATAAAGCACTAATTTTCATAAGTAGATAGACGTAAACACAAATGTGAAATATAATTGTTATTATGCACTTGATAACAAGATTCTTGCTATTCTGCTCTAATAACACTTAATAATGTAATTGGCTAATTAATATGTTTGCTTTTTATCTAAGAAAGAAAATAGACAAGCATATGAGATGAAAAATGTATATAATTAAAAGCCTAAAACTAAAACACCACTTTAAAAAAAAGAGATAGTTTAATGTTAATATTGTGTTAGTTAGTGCAATAAGTGTTAATATTGTGTTACCTGTATATAACAGGTAACGCAAAATTAACACTTATTGCAATGTTAACACTGGCATATTGAGAATATCAATAAAATGAAGTGTAAAATATTTGTTGTTAATTTTTTTATTAACATTGTTATATTTAATTTTTTTTCTGCAATTTAACTAAATATTTTAATATTAATATATTTTTTAATTTTATATTTAGCTAGTTAACTTTTAAAATACCTCGCATACTCTTTGCTAATACATTCTTGAATTAAAATAATTTTAACTTAACAATGCAGGCTCTTCGTCTAGTGGGTCGCGTGGGGTCTGTAGAGCAGTGGTGGGGTCTATACACTCATTTAGCGCGGCCCTCAGAGCTTCCCCCGCTGTCAGACCTGCACCTGTTCAAACTTGGCATTAAACCTATGTGGGAGGATCCATCAAATGTCAATGGAGGGAAGTGGGTAGGTGTTCTTTTTTTATATAATAAGCTGTCATGTTTTATATATATATATTTTTAAGATGCTATGGTGTAGTTGCTTGCCAGGAAATATTGGTTCAAATGGTTTCAAAAATATGACAACACTGAAGTTTAAATTTTTCATTCTTGATATTTTGTTACCTAAACTCAAATCTACAGGGCTCTGGTCCAAATACAATATATAAATATATAATAATAAAGTAAAAATGAATAAATGAATCATAATTTATTAATGATGCATAACTTGCATATAAATGTAATATATAATAACTAACTATAAGTAAGTATTTAAGATGATGTTTTTTATATAAATTTTTTTATTAAAATTATATAAACAATACAGATACTTTAGATAATTTGTGTGTGTATTTGTATCCCTCATATAGAAAAGTATGAAAAGGGAGCCTTATGTCACTATGCTCTCCACTTTCTAATCAAATTCGAAATATTCTCAGTCTCACCAGACCAGAAAATAATTCATTCCTCTCAGGTGGGAATTGAACTGACGACCATTGCGTTTACAGTCAGATGGTGTACCATTCCGCCACTATAGAAACGATTTAAATAGTAGATCTATTTTAGTCGGACACTCACAGATGTATCACGCTTCATGTCTCACTGTTATTGTTAAAAATGGCGGAACTTGCAATTTAAAATAGGACGTATATGGTTATGCAAAAATGAGTCAAGCTATATTTTTTACGGACAATTTAATATTTTTTTTGTAATCATATCATAGTGGAGAAAGTTTTCTTTTTATTATACAAATAATACTTCTACTTTATGTCATCGTTGTATTTTTTTTTAATTTAAATATATTACTGGTATAATATAAATATACAACACTACAGACTTGGTCATTTTCTTATATTTATTACATTTATGATATTGATATATAGAATTAATACTGATCGTAAGAACTTACGTCCGTCTTTACACTAGTTTTTTTTATTTGTTAATTAGGACTGGATTATATACAAGCGAGTTTTTCATGATTTCACTATAATTAGGGTTCCGTCCCTAAAAGGTAAAAACGGGACCCTATTACTAAGCCCCCGCTATCTATCTGTCTGTCTATATCTCATACACCGTGATAGCTAAAAAAGCTAACATTTTCAAAAATTATATATTTCCTTTGCCGCTATAAAATATAACAACAAATATTAAAAATAAAAAAAGCATTTTTCTAATTTTTTTGTTAACAAAAAATACTAAAAAAATTATAAGAATAAAACTAGTTCATCAGGGGAATGCCTACTAATCATGAAATAGCTACGAAACCCTCGGTGCGCGAGCACTACTCGCACTTATTGTTATATTAAACCTCCTATAGTTACATTAGAGGTACACCAATCCAATCTCCATTTAATTGTCACTTGAAAAATGAATGGTGTGTGGCGGATCTTAACGCTGCACATACAATTTAATTTTCTTTTAGTAATGTGCAATTTACTTCCGCAATGCATATTGGTTACGCGGTCTAGTTACTTTAGATATAGCAGTTAGATTAACGGTTGTCATATCCTAAAATATGTTTAAAAGGTACCCTTTCTTAATTCCAATCAAATAATAATTCAAATACATTATTATTCTTATTTAATTTTACAAACAAAGCGAAAGCAATATTAATATAAGTGTGTTTTTATTTATTATTTTATATTGATCGCGTCATTCGTCGCTGTTGTACTTTGATATGTGAATATAAAAAAGATTAGTATTATTAAATATTAATATAGTCAAAAACATAGTGAATCTTATTTTAATGATCTGTAAAAAAAATGTTATATGTTTTCTTTAAGTATTTTTTTTAACCTTATTGTGGAATGACACTTTAAAAATCATTAATATATTTAATGAAAATAGCATTCTCTCTTGCCAAATGATTGTTCTTCGCAATAATCTTTGGATAGCGGAAATTTGTAAAAATTTGTAACAAGTTGTATAAAGCATATAAGAATTTGGACGCAGTGTGAGGACGAACGCATGGTCTAGTGGTCAGAGCGCTTGGACGGTTTCCATGAGGCGCGGGTTCAAAACTCGCTGCGTTCAAATTTTTACGTTTTTTTTTAAGTATAATGAATCTTAATTCTCTATTGCTACCTATCATTAATCTACATTTTTTATATGAATAAATTAAATTTCCAGGTGGTAAGACTCCGCAAGTCGCAAACTGGGCGGGCATGGGAAGATCTATGTATGGCCATGCTGGGGGAACAGTTCATGGTGGGCCCCGAGCTGTGTGGCGTTGTGCTCTCAGTTCGCTTTCAGGTGAGATATCTGTATTGATGAATAAAACCTCACTTATTAAATTAATTATTTTATTAAAATATTATTTATAATGATTTGTAATTGCTATTAGAATAGTATATTTTGAAAATAATATACATTTTCAATGTATATTATTATTTATTTATATATATTTTATTAAAAAAATATATATCTAATATAAATCTTATTATATATCATAAAGTTTATTAATTGATTAGTATACTTCAGTATATTTTCCTAAAAGTTAAACAATATAATAAAATTACTTTATTTATTCTCGATTTCCAGGAGGACCATCTAGCAGTGTGGCACAGAACGGCGTCCGACATACACGCGGCCGGACGCGTGCGGGACGCGCTACGTCGCATACTGCAACTGCCCGCCTCCATACCCATTGAATACAAAGCTCACGGCGACTGTTTACGTTCTGCCAATGCCAGTGCCAGTACCAGTAGTGCCAGCACCAGTACCAGTGCCAGTACCAGTACCAGCGCCAGTGCTGGTGCCGCCGCCAGTGCTAACATACCGCGTAATGAGGACGAACGCTCGTAGCGACGCGCCCCCCCGCGCCCGCCAAGACGCCTTTGAATACCCTTTTGTAATTAACACATTTGATAGCCTAAAGAACTGAATTGTAATTAACTCACCTATTATACATTTGGAATAAACTAATTGATGGAATTTTGTTTCTAATTAATTTTAATTAGATGTGAAGTCTTGTCACTTGGTCCTTTGACTTTGTGGTCGGTTACAAATTTCTGAAACAGTTAAATGTTACATTCAAATAAAATAGTAAATACCAACATCAAATCTCAATCAAATTCTTTATACAATAGTAAAAACAAATGAATATGAGCGATGACTGACACACGGTGGGATCAATCAAATAAATATGCCTACAAGTAAATTAATTACAACTCTACCCATACATTCAAAACCATCTCACAAATATAAAAAAGTTTTACACAAAAACAGTGTTAGTGATGAAAAAAAATTTTTTCCAATCATTTATAATTTAATCTAATTTAAAAACAATAACAATATTTATTCACAGATAAAAAATCATAAGTGACAGTACAATTGTATTGGTGGTGTAAATTAAACAGTGTAAAGATTTCTAAAGACACTGATATATTGTGTAGTACCTTTCTGGTGAATCCGATGATAAATCTTAAGATATATCTTCTCCTCATGTTTAGCATATAAATGTACAAAATGTAACTATCAGTTAAATTTAAATGCAATTATTATATTGAATTTAGTGTAAATAAAGTGTGTAAGCAATCGTATAGAAACAAAATGATAATGTGTTTGTTTTGTCCATAGAAATATAATAAATAGAAACCTATCTAATTGCAGTTAATGTAATTTGTCGAGCTGAACTTAAATATTTTGTACTAATTTAGAAATTTATTGTAAAATTGGTATCATTTTCATATTTTAAAATATTTATAACAACTTTAAAGAAAAAATCTAAGTTTAGTTCTAACAATAATGTTTGTTCATATAAAACAAAAAATGTGTGAAAATATTTATAGCCGGTGTTTAAATACACGTTATGACACGTTTTGTACGCTATGTAGATAGAGGTTGTGTTGAAATTTGTTGAAGTCGCTCGGCGGGCGCTCCGGTGCCATACACCCGCTATCCTGGCCACGGGACGGCACTAAATAAACAATCAGACTTTTCATATTTCGAATTTTTATTTTATATTTCTAAAACCATTTTGAATATATACGTTAACCTAAGTTTTGGTTAGACGATAATTTCTTCCCTTCGTATAGACTCGCTGTAACTTTTTTCAGCAATGTAAGGATTTGAATGCATAAATATCGTTTTCATATTATTTTAGATATTCCATTTACATTTGGAAGGTGCTATGGTGATGTCTTTCTTAATAAAATATATTATTTTTATAATATTTGCTAACTGTTATATGCCTCGTAAACATTTTTTTAAACAGCTTTCGCGGCTTGGGAATAGATTAGGACATTTTCAAGGTCCATTTCGGCTTGGCGACGACTTTTGATTTTGATTGACTCTATCACTTTCTACTCTATCACAAGTTTTTTTTAATGTACAGTCATTAATTTAATTTTCTGCGTGTCTTTAAATTAAACAAAGCCGAGATTTTTAGAAGCAGTCTTTAGCCATCTTATCTCATTTGTCTACTGTCCCAGACTCCGGTTTCGACTCCAACTCCATCTCCAGTGCCGACTCCGATAAACCAAGAAAATTAACTCCGATTCAGACGTCGGTTAAAAAAAAGTCCACCCTACACATGTAACACAGTGGATAATCAACGTTTGTCGGACATTAATTTTAACAATTTAGTAGCTTTACTAATATAAGCCACTGCCCGAATTTAATATATTACGAGATGTTCGACGGAAGGGCCGCGCTTTGTTATGAAATATTGGCTAAATCAAAAACAATCAAATTTAAAATGTATCTACCGCATGAGGATTGAACCCACGACCACTGTCAAGTCACAATCGAAACGCTGTCCATTGTATCTCATCTGCGTCGCGATGGCTTGTACAGATTAAATGAGTAGACATTAAAATTATTTTCATATTTAATTCTGATGCCGTCTTGTATACCTCTGAATAGGACTACTAGCACGGTTACAGATTGCTCATCTCAGAGGGATTATCATCACCATAATTGGCTATATACAGCTTTATGCCTTTATATGACCGAGCCTCCAAAACAGCTCTGATCCAGTCTTCTCTTAGACCAAAGGTCTTTGGTTACTCCATCTAACCGTCTGAGTTTCGTTCCTACAATTCTACGCTTGCCATCTGGAGCCTAGCCATCGATAGTCAAATGGTTCAATGATTTTGTAAAACCCCTCTTTCCCCCCAAATTGGGTTTTTTAATACTTTAAGGAGTTCGTGGGACTGGGTAAATTACTAAAATACCACATATTATGTCTAGAAAATATATTTTAGTACATCAAAATTTCAACAGACATTTATATTTGTTAATTACAAAATAAAAAATAAATGATCCACGTTGCTGGCGTCACGACGCACTTATTTCGACTACAGAGGAATCTCATAAACATCTAAAAGTAGCTAGTCTAGTCGGTCTAAATTTCACCTACAATATCTTACAGTAATTATACTAGGCTGTGGACACATGCGAGAAATTCCACACTCCTTCTAGATTGACTGATTTAAAGTGATAGAAATAGATGGATAAAATAAAATAAAAATTATATTCTAAGTTGACTTAAGAAAACCAACGAAAAAATTCCTAAAACTCGTTTTCGATATAAATGGCTTCTGTACAAACTGAATGTCAATCCAAAAATAGTGTCGAATTACATTAAAACAGATACTAACAACACAATAGATTTAACAGTAACAATAAAAAATATACTAAACACTTTAAGCTTTACATATGAAAAAGGCACATGACAAAAATTGCTATGCGATCTCACAAAATCACCGGTCAATCTGGTAAATCGTTGATTAATACGAAGATTTACATTTAAAACTATCGAAAGTAGAACAGAACTAACAATTGTTTCAAATTATACACGACTATACACCATTAAGATAATAATAGGCCTTATAATATATGTCAATGAATTTAAATTTATTATCGACTTAGACCAATTTCGCCGCTGTCTGTTAAGTCTTTGTTAAGTTACTGACAAATATTTCTAACAAGTGCTTTTTGTCATCTGTCAGATAAAATAACGGGAACTTATCAAACAGTTGTAATAAAAAGTGAACTAAACAATCGTGACATTGAGATAATAATTTTTTAGTGTCCACAACTCGAAAACTGACATGCGGAGAAGAATCCTATAGCTATCATCTTACACTAACTATATACATTTGGCAACTCTCTTAGTCTATGTGTGGTGATATGCTCGGCGTAGGAAAACAAACCGTATTCCTGTTGATATTAGAGACGGACAGTGTGAAGTGGCATAACTTACATTAAGAATTTCATATTGGAATTACAATACATGGCCATTTTTGTGTTAGAACGCAATTTAGCGAGAATGTTATATTAAAATATATACGTTTCCCCGATATAGTGTACAAAATGAGAATATAGTGAAGAACGAAGCAACACTACTAGGTTCTTTCTAATTATTTGTGAAACGTATCAGTTGTACTTAAATGTAATGAAGTGAATATAATATGGCTGTTATTATTTTTTGACAAACGTAAGTTATACCTTTTCTACACTACCTTCTCGTTTATTATATATTATATGCATATAAAATCACAATAATTATAATATATCTTATAGTTGTGTGTGTCAGCCGCGTGCGAAGCTGTCGAGGCCCTGTCACTATATACATTATACATATTGAGATTACCACCGAGTGGTACTGCTATGTGTTCGATGCTCGCTTATAAACTTCACATATGTAAACAAATAATGTCAAAATTACATATACAATGTTTAATTAAATTCATTTTATTTTTCGTTATTGAATCGTTTTATTAATTCATAATATTTATAATTAAGAAAATAATAATATTAACGTTTGATTTCTCTAGAGCCCAGAGGGTAGATTAAATTATTAAAATAAAGCGTAGCGAAATAGCCAATTACATCAAAATGAGTCTGAAGGGGCATAGTAATATACATATACATATACATATATATATATATATATATATATATATATATATATATATATATATATATATATATATATATATATATATATATATATATATATATATGTGCAAGTCTCTAATATCAGATGAACCCACTCTGTTAATAAAAAAAAATACCTTAAAAAACTAAACAGTAAATTAAAATTAAAATATAAATACAAAAAAATATTTTTACAAATTACAATGAAAAATTATGACATATGGCGACGAAAGTTAAATGTATTATATATATATATATATGTTCGTGAGAACTATACTATTATTTTGTATGACTAAATGCAATAGTGTATTTAATTTACAAAGAAAAAAAAAATATGTACATCAATCAATCAATTATTATGAATATATTCCATTCTTTACACTTGTTTCATTAATGTTGTAAATATTTTCAAATACAAAATATGTTTTATTCCAATATAGTTTTGAATCGTCTAATGAACATCACACACCGGCCGTATATTGTTATTTTTTTTCTTTAAAATAACTATAGAAGAAAAAAAAATATTTCAATTTAGTGTCGTTTGTGTAACACATACATACATTATTATTTCAGATAAAAGAGTTTTGTTGCAGTTTCCTTAAAGCAAATTATATCATCAAAATATTTAATAGCAAGATAATGATAATTTACTATAGTTTTTGTTTATATATTTATTAATATTATTAATAAAAGTTACTATGGAAGTTATATTTCTGAGGATTTCTCATTAGGAAAATTGCTTTCAGTTCTCTTTGAGCTCGAGTTATTTTCGATTCCAAAAAATTGACACTTGTTATAAAGAATAATTATAAGCGGCAAACTAAAATTGTTTTAACAAAATCTTACAATTACATTTAAATTTAAGTTATTCAACAATTTACGTTCGAAAATCTTATTTTTGGACTTAGTACTAACAATATGTCATATTATTTGATATGACAATAGGGAGAGTCCTATTTTATAACGATATTGTAAAAGTGAAGATTAATTTTATGTTCTACTTAAACATTTATAAGCCTAAGATCTAGGACATAACTCATACGGATTATTCGAAATTAACACGATTGTCATTATCAGCCGCACGCAGGATCATCATTTAATGTTTAACTGGCGTTAAATTGTTAATACAATGCTCAATGCTGCCTCAATGTCTATCAAACGATTCTAAGCCACTCTGAGTGTGACTAACAGAGCTAATGTTTGTGTTATCCCTATAGGGATACACTCTTAATATTCGCCTTTCATTTTACACTAGGCCATAACTTGTGGATTACACAAGAATTGTATCTACAAACGCTCAACAATCACTTGTGATATATATATGATATTTATAAATCGCGGCCAATGCTAACACGTTTTAGTATATTGGCTTAGTTTTATTTAATAATACAATATATAACTTTAATTCAACTAACAAATGTAAAAAAAGAAAATCATTTTAATCAACGACAGAAAAAAACTCTTTAATGGTGTTATCTAAGAAGGTGCAATTTCAAGACTTGAATTTAAAATAATTGTATGGTTTTTATAATTTAATTTCGCTCTAGATTTAAAATATTTATTGCGCTAGAGAAAACTATTATATTCATATGTAACATGTGATTATGTATGTGTGTGTGTGTGTGTGTGTGTGTGTGTGTGTGATTGTGTTTGTGTGTGTGTGTGTGTGTGTGTGTTTATTTAAAAGTAAAAAAGAACAGTCTTAGTTCTCTTAGCTATCCCAAACGTGGCCTGTAAGATTAGTTATTTAGCAATCTAAGCTTACAATTATGCTATTTGATATATAAATATATATATAAAAAAAAAACAACTGAAAAGACTGTTATGAAATTTGCATTAATATTAATTTATGATAAACAAATGCAATTCTCTTTAATAACAAATAAATAAATAATAATATAATTCAAATAGGCAAAGCTGCTATGGAGTTATAGACTATGGTGTTTGAACCTGCACCTTCTTGATAACATGTCATTGCTACTATAACAGGCCGCATTTACTTATATAATACAATACATATTAACGAAAACAAAAAAAACTTCACTTAACATGTGTAATTTATTAAAGCTAACAAATAAATGTCTCAACATGGCATCGAACCGGTGACCACCAACCAACAGTCTATTACCAGATGTCATATACATATATGATAATATAATTAACTAACCTTCATATCCTAATTGTACTTCTCTCTTTCAACTTATGCGTGATAATAACATATATTATATCTCATATTTATTATTAAAGGAGGGATTATAAAATTTCAAATACAATTACAAAGATATTAGTCGTATCTATTTATGTTCACATTTTCTATCTGAGATATTAAATAACATTTTATTTGGATGTTTATTTGTAAACAAAATATGTGTATAAATGGCAAAATGACATAAAATTTGTACTATGCAGCAATGGAACCTGCTACCTGTGCATACAAATAGTAGTAGATATATTTCAAAATTTAAACTAAATATTATTTAAAAATCTACTAGTTATCAAAATAATAATTATATTTACTTAAATAAAATATGAAAAAAAAATATGTATACATATATGTAGTCGAAAACTTATTGCCTTCATTTATTACTATATATATATTTAAAAAAAAGTTATTACAAAATAATAAATGTACAATGTACATACTTAAAATCAATAATTAAAAAAATATATTTTTATTTTTAATCAAAAAGTGAATATTATATATTATAGTCAAAATATATCTTCTAGAAACTGTTTGCACATTTGAAAGGTAAACAAAAGCCTATATGTCTTTTACCTAAACAACATATGACATATAAAAAAAATGTTACCTATATTATGTATAAAAAATGGCATATACAGTCTAGAATCTACAGTTTAGAAGACAGACAAATTTATATATTAATTAATATTTATATTAATTAATATTTATATTAATTAATTTATAATATATTGGAATTGATATGAAAGAGAGCAAAATAGGTATTCGGTGATAATACCAAACTTATTTTAAATAACTTTACAGTTAGCTTGATTAAAAAAAAGCTATATTTAAAAAAAAAAGCCTGTACTTAACAGACAGATAAACCAAATTAATTACAATTTACTAAATTATACATTTTTAATATTAAATAATGACTTAGTGTGTTTGCATGTAAATAGAGAAACTTCTCTTTGTTAATAGCATGTTTGTCTTCTGAACCATAGATACCGACCGACCATAGCAATATCAAAACATAAATCAATACAAAGATATAAAATACAGACAATAATCTGTTACAAAATGTTCAATTACATCAAATGAAATTTAAAAATAAATACCATACAACCTCTATCTATTCACTCTGTGGCCATATCACCTGTCATAGACATCTGACACGTCACAGCAGCATGAGAGGTCGAAGGGCACGTTTAGTCGCGCTTCAATACGCTCAAATAAATTTAAAGGAAAATAAAAAAATAAAACTTTTCTCTATTATAATTCCGCAGTAGGTGCCAATTGATTGATTAGTCGAGTTGTATAGACAATTTTTTTAAATAATTTTTAGCATTAAAATTGCTTTATTTATAAGAACAATAAATTACGAAATTAATTGGTCTACTTTACTACCTAAACCAAAATTTTTGATTTCAATGACTGTCATTAAAAACTACTAAAGAGCTACTTGTGAAAAAAAATATGGATTCCAAGTCAACTTATCGACCCATTTGCACCTTGTACGGATTTACTATTTACTCTGTTGTCACGTCACCTGACTGCTGCGTCTCAGAGCAGTATAAGAGGCAGGTCCTCCCCCGGTCAGCAGGCCTCCAGCTCGTGTATGAGGAGGGGGGTGGTGTCGGGCGTGGAGGGCGCGGGGGGCGAGGGGCGCTGCGCCTCTATACGCTCGAGGACGCAGGAGGCGGAGAGGCGGGCCTCGGCGTCGTGGTCCCAGCACTCTTCCATTGTGTCGCAGAGGACTAATAGACCCTGGAAAATTTTATCGAGGATAATTTTTTAGGTCACTTTTTGCTTAGTAGGGGCATTATAAATGGCAATATCGACATGTTTGTACATAAATAATGAATATATAATATAATAATTTACACACGTAAACAAATTTAATTTCAAAATAATATTTTAGGCTGGCATGGCTACTATTAAATCATTGTTAAATAATATAATTGTAACTTTTATAATGAAAAGAGCAACTGTTGAGTTACTTGCCGGCTCCTCTCAACAGAACTGCCTTCCACACCGGTGGTAGCCTTATTTATGTTCATTCGACGTTTCAAAAGTGTTTTCAAAAGTATATTTGAATAATAAATAACATTTAAAATTTAGTTGTTACATATGATAGGTGGGTCCTATCTACTAATAGAAAGTCATTTGACAATACATCAGAGGCGTAAATCTGTACCCGGATCTGGTGTATCAAATGCAGCTTTAGGATCTACTTACACACAATATCTTTAACATTTATAAAGCTTTCTCCGCCTGATTTGCAAAAGTCTAACATATTAAACTTACACAGTGATCTCTCCACTGTGGCGGTATGTGCGGCCTTAACTTCCTTTGCACTACCGCCTCTTGTATTTCTTCTAAGCCGGGATGTGAACCCACTTCCTCTTCTAGTGGAAGTCGATATTGTGTTGTCGCTTCTATGTTGCCATCATTGCACCTTGAATTACATTTTTTGTTATAAAACCATGAATTTTATTATTTCCCATTTCCTAGCACTTTAAGCAAGTTTAACATTATGTTTAGACCTCAGAATAACCCATACAAGGAGGTCATTTAACAATTATATTTTCATCAATGAAAAATCTTGCTCTTTTTTATACAGCATAAGTAGTAGGTAGGCATAAGTAGTAGGTAAGGCAATAATATATCACGCAAATAAGCGGCAGAAAAATGTATTACCTGGATGCGATTTCCCAGAGGACCAATGCACAAGCATACATGTCTATTCTTAAAAATGCATCTTTAGTGAAATTTATAGCACCATCTAGAACTTCTGGGGCCATATATCTTCGTGTTCCAACTTGGCCGTGGGCATCTCCACAGCCGTGTCCAGATTCAAATACTAAAGCTAGACCGAAATCAGCTATGCAAGCACTTAAATCTGCTTTTAGTAGAACATTCTTTGATTTGAAGTCGCGATGCGCGATAGCTGGTTTGCCGCCATCTTCCTCGTGTAAGTGCGCCAGGCCACGGGCCACACAAGCGGCCACACGCCATGCTTCAGGCCACGTTAAAGTGTGGCCTTTTAGATAATCGCAGAGAGAGCCCTAAAAGTTATAAATAAATTTGTTTTACAAAAACGCCACATAAACCTGAAACCACATATATCTTATATTCTTACACTTATATATAGTTTAATAAATATTTATTATTTAATTTTATGATTCGACTCCATGCCATAGAGTAAAACTAATATAACTATCATTTAAGTCTCCAGTAATATAATTAGGTAAACCACATCTCAGCGAAGTAGCTGTACAAAAGGAAATACCTATGTTGCTACTATAGCATATGGGATAGTGTTAATATAAAAAAAAATCATGTTATATAAAATAAATTATATACATAACTTGTATATCGTAACTTACAAAAAAGTTAGGAGAACGCGACAATATTAGTTGCCATAGCCTATACTTTAGTATTAAGAAATTCATTTTTGAGATCATTTTTTATTAGTGTTCCGATTTCCAATAGCGCGTAGACTAAGGTGTCATTCATCAAACAGTTAATATAATTATTTGACACGGGCGTATCTAGAGACATTTTCTAGGAAAGCAGGCCCCTTCCTGTGGCTGACACGGTCTAATGACAAATATTTAAATATTATATATGTATAGTTGTGTTCATTTGTGTGTGTTTGTTAATTTTTTTTTTCAATAATATAATGTAAGTTAGTAAGAAATTTCTCAAAATTTCTCGCGTTTTAGCTTTAAACAAGTCTTGTGTCAAGTATTTTTTCAACTTTTGAGAATGTATTCTTAATTTAAAATGAAATAATTGATGAATTAAGAAGTTATGGTGTTGACTATTCTGGGGTGGGCACAGACGGATACACATCGTTTCCTGATATCGGTGTGTTTCTTTGCCATAACACCGATGCTTCCCACTATTCGACCAACGTAATGTAAACGATAGTCATTATCTAGTCTGTACACTCGCGATTAACCCGGCAAAAGTTTAATAAAAAATGAACGATTGATTTCCTTTGTTCTAATTGAGACAAAGGTGTGACTTGTGCGCAATTGGAAGATACAGGGTTAAGGGGGAAGATGGGCTATAAATAAATTTATAAAACGTACTAAATCTTCTATAGTAGAATGCTCACTATAAATAAAAATTTTGATTTAACCAGCCTGCTGATCTAGATACGACAATCAAATTTAAGTTGGTTTGACATATATACAGCATACTATAAGTAGCTTTATCGTGTTCGGTTGTTATTTTACCTATTTTTATATATCACAATACGTAAATGAATATATATATATATATATATATATATATATATATATATATATATATATATATATATATATATATATATATATATATATATATATATATATATATATATATATATATATATATATATATATATATATATATATATTATACAATACAATTTTCATACATGAATGTTTAAAGCCTAACTTAGACGTCAATTATCGTTTAGTTCACATTAAACGGAACTTTAACTGTCATTTAAATTGTTAGGTATATTAGATAGTCTAGAGGCTTAAAATTGATTTCATAAATATAATATGGAAAAAATTTGCACATACCAATTAAAGAAAAATTATGAAAGAAAAATATTTACAAAAAAGAAATTGATTTTTTTGTTTTCAATAGCAATAATATTGATACGTAATTACGTTTTATATATAAATATTTTTTTTTGTTAGAAGACTACGTCACACGAATACGCCCTAAAAAAGTTGCAATAATAAAACATTATAAATATTGCAATATAGCATACCTTCTCATGATAAGCCGTGATGAGCCAGTACTCAGCTTGTAAATTGTCGCCTTTCTTATCAACGCCGATATAGTGTAGTATATCAGGATGGTCCATTCTAGGGAGTCTGTATATTTCCTGTTCAGCCAACCAAGATTGTTTATCTTGTAACGGGAACACCTTGACTGCTACATCACGTTGCCCCAACTTCGCTCGCCACACAGCGCCAAATCTACCTCGAGCACGCACTTCACATAAAGTTATTTGATTAAGTAGACCACCAGATTCACTGTCCATACCAGCACCTGCAGATGGAGGCCTCGATAATGACGCTTCACCACTACCGAGTTCAGCAAATGAACTTCCTTTACGTCTCCTATACAAGAGATAGCATCCCACTAGTACAGCAAATAGTAAAAACAATGGGGTCAAAGTATATGCTATAACTGCTGTGGTATCATCTTCAATGGTTGGCAATGATGATGCTGGTATACGTTCAGGTGGTAATTCTGTTGGAGATCCCATCCCGGCTTCTAGGCCTGGGAATGTCGCGTTTTCATTGCACATGTCCCCTTCACAACAGCAATGGAGCAATGGTAGTTTCATATTATGCAATCTACATGCCGAGGCCCTATCGTTACATGCCACAGTGTCTAAGAAACATCCCTTAACTTTAACTGTAGCTGTATTAGTTATATTATCATATTGCCATACAACAAAACAGTGGTTGCTTTTGTCCGTCTCAGTTGGCAAGCATGCATCTTTTATAATTGTTCTTGATGGGCATGTGGAATTATCTGTCTCTTCACATACGGAAACACTGCTGTTGAAGAATTCACAATAACGAGTTTCAATACCACCTTCTTTAGGTCTTGGTGGCAAATTTTCATCAGTTGGTGGTGCTCCGAGTACTACTTTATGGGAACCTACAATATTAAAAGCAAAATGGAATATTATATATTAAAAAACACTGTAAGAAAAATGTTGTAATTCAATTTTTATTTCCAGTTTATTAAAGATTTCAATACCATATATTGTTCCATAATTTCAATTTATAACAAAAAGTCTTTAAAGAGTAATGAAATATTTGTACTATATGTAGTACTTATAATTAGTGAGAGAGAGTGAGAATATATTGATATTGAAAACATATATTTGTTAATTTACATATTAATAGGTATATCATTTATTGGATATATAGTAATATATAGCAAGTATTTAATAAGGCAAGCAATGAAGTATGGGTAAAATTGTTGCTCCATGGAAAAGAATCGATCCACAAAGTTATGATAATACTTGATAATCCTTGATAATATTTAAAACATACAAAATAAATATAACTTGTCTCTCTCTATATATAAGCTGTATTAAAATATTTGAGATGACATATATAACTCATAAAAAACAATGAATATACAAGATATTAAATTAATGGTATTTATCAAAATAGTTAAATATTCACAATAATAATTTATAAGTCAACATTTGAAACATTAATAGTATAAATACTAGCTTTTTTTCATCTTACTTCCACAACTTTTGTTAACCTACATTTGATTCTAACTAAATAAAGCCTCCTCATTACAATTGCATGCTCTGTAATCTGATTTGTGAGTCGAAAGTATCAATTGAATAATCGGTCGGAAGAATAACGTTTACTTGGTATGGTACTTACCTAGCACAATTAGAGAAATAAGCAATATCTTAGTAGCCATCGTTGAAGAGCTAAGGGCTGAGGCGGGATTAAGCACCGCCGCCCAACTGGTCGCGAGAATCCAATGTTATTTTTATACACTGCTCCGACATCAAAAGTCTATTTAGGAATTCTCTAAGTACATGACAGATCACCAACTAAACAACGTACATTAAAATTGCACTAATCCGCAAAACATAAGCACTATATAACATGAATTAAAATAGACATAAACATTAAAAACGTGTAAGTATAGTAATGGAGTAAACAGCTCTGATTCAATCAGGGTTTAGTAAAAATAATAGAACAAACAACTAATCAAATCACAAGCTTCTCTTTTTGACATGTGCCACAGGGATACCATATTAAGGTTTTCATTTTTTATTAATTTATCATTAAATTTAAAATACTGCAAATATTTAGTTAACAGAAATAAATATGCTGTATTTGAAATTAAGATATTATATGCCATGGAAATTAAGGTTTTCTTCACTAAATGTATAGGAAATAGAAACTTAGTTTCGAAAGAATATGCAAAAAAAATACATAGTATTATTTGAATCTTTCCGTCTTGACAACTAATTGACAGAAAATGATTCTTGCATCTTGAATGTATGTTTGAAAGACACCTTGCACTTATACATTTATTGTAAAAATAACAATCAATTCCCTTCTCCCTACTGTTTTTGACAGAATACTTACCACGATTGAACTTGAAACTTAGTCCTAATAATTATGAAATAAAATGGCTGTGACGGACTTACTGACAAATGAGAAAACCTCATAACTCATGAATAAAATAATAATTGTCATTCGACAATTGATCGCAATAAATACTTGACAATTTAAAGAAAAATCTGCCTAAATTTATTTTAAGTTCAGGGAGTATCTTTAATATTCGAACATTATGTGATATCTATTTTATTTCGCCATAATTTCATTCCTAACAAAAAAAGACACAAAGATAATCAAGTCTTGTATACTTGATTTAAATAATAACATTTAATGCAACAAACAACAAATCTTCAAATTTATTTTTTTAACTTGTCACACCCTTCAATGTTAAAACTTTTTTAAAAGTGTTCAATTCCCGCGTTACTTTAACCCTCCCTTATGTAAATTTCTATGTAAATACATTAAGTATAATAATATTCGATTATAAACTAACACCCGTATAAAATACTATTTAGTACTAACCCACTTTATTGTGTGTATATATTGTAATTAGTATGTGTTTAATTTGTTGTAGGTGAAGGAAGAATTTTTATTGGATCTCTTTTTTTACATGCATTGTATTATTATGTAAAGTTAGTTATCTTTTCACCGTACATTCTCCTTCGTGTATTCTCCATACAACGTGACATTGGCGAAGTGAATTGTGCTCAACTGGCACGCTCGAAACGCCATTACTGCAGTACAGAACAGAGTATAATTGTACTTTAACCCTTAAATGGATAATATTGTTTTTAAACAACATACTAAACATCACAGATAAAATTGACCTTCTATTAATGTTTTGTTATTTCTGAAACTAGTTCTTATTTCAAAAAAAAGTATAGTAAATTCATATCTAGATTTTTTTACTCATTTTTCCTAGACAGTAATACACGTCTTTTACACAAATATAATTTTTTTAAACGTGAAAAAAATCATCCATTTAAGGGTTAATATTCTTATTCAGACATTTCGTAGTGTACACATTTGATTGATCTTCAAGCCGAAATAAGAAATGAAACGTTAATAATACGTATAATAATAAAGAAACTCCATTCGTCATTTCACGGCTCTTAAAGCCATTCGCGATCATTATCTGGATCATCTGGAAAGCAAGACCAAGTTGGCTTCCAAGAAGTTGGGTGTCATTGGGAGAGCGAGGTTTGGCCTCATATCAAGTACTTGCTTGCCAGTATCAGAACTATTTGATCGCATTCAATGTAGAGTCGTTCTAATCATTGGGGATCCATTAATCTGTGAAAGGTTAGATACTTTGGCGTTGTGTAAAGTAGTTTCCTCTTTGTGCGGTCTCTACCGCATATATCATGTGTGTTCAGGGAAGCTTTTTGTACCGATACCTCTCGCTGAATTCTCTAACCGCACAGTATCTAACGATGGTAAGTGATTCTCGTCGTGAATGGTGGTAATCACTTGCCACCACGTGACTCACACGTTTGTCTTGTTTATCCTATAAAAAAACCATTGAGCATTAAAGCCCAGCCAAAATTAAACAATAATTGTACATAATACCCGTCAAAGCTAATACCAGTTTTGGAATCTGTCAACTTATTATTTATCGTACTGCTAAACGTAAGTCCTATAGAGCTATTGCATCTCTGCTTAATAATTGAATAAATTCTTTATGACAAAAAGGTCAACTAAGAGAGTTAGAAGAGCGTGACAAAAGAAAATGAAGCAGCAAAATCAATGAATAATCTTACACTTAATGCATCAAAATTAGCGGCAGAACCGTTGAACAAGACTAAGATAAAATATACATCGTCAAACTATTCGAAGAGCTTTACAAAATGGCAGTTATTATTGACAAGTGGCTTTTAAAAAATAGCTTCATGTTGAGTAGCGGAAATCAATGCCGCGCTTTGTCTTGTTGCTAGAGCGAAGACATGAACATGATTCATTTACCCGAGCGGGAATCGAACCTATAATCGCTAAACAAAAATCGTATGTAAATAAAAATAATCAACAAAAGAGATTGGATTTTAGAAGACTATGTTTTTAAGGGAAGACTTATATATATGTATGTGTGTGCTTGAGTGCGTGTGCGTTTGAGTGTGTTCAGTAGACAATACTCTCTGTTTCAGTGTAGTCTGTTTCACTTTTGAATCCAATCTTTGTTAATTTTTTTACAATTAAATGATGTCAGTGGGTAAATATTGATTTTTTTGTACAAGTGACCGCTACTTACGTAAACCTTGTTCTTGACGGAACGGTTGTACAGACTCTGGATTTATTGCGTTTGGAAGTGGGTCTGAACTTACTATACTTTTATGCTTACGAAGTATAACTTGCACAATGTAAAGTTTTCTAACAGATAAGACGGAAGTCTCACGGTAAAGTAGATCTGTGCTATATCGTCTAGGTTTACCCAGCATAACTTTTAATATAGCCCTTTGAGCAACGTTCCAAAACAAGCAATGTATTGCTGCTGGTACCTCCCCATACTAAGATGCAGTAGTTTAAAATACTTCTTACAAGGGAATAATAAATTGTAAGTAGTGTATCAGGGTCAGCTAAATTTTGAAGTTTTCAAAATACGGGAATTAGTTTACATATACGAGACGGTACGTTATTGATGTGTAGTGACCAGTTAAGGTTTAAATCTACAGTAACACCCAAGTATTTAATATTACAAGTACGAAAAAGTTGAGGACAATTGCAAAAGTTCTGAATGGTACGAGTATGCGCTGTGATAGAAAAATCAGGTGGGGGCTGTGAACTGGGCCGGTGAGAGAATGCGATATATTTAGTTCTATCAATATTGAGCGTGAGAAAATTGTTGTTATACCAACGTGTCACCCATCCTATAGCATTCTCTGTATGCTGTTTAGCCTTAATCCAATCACGTCCGTTGACTACTAGTACGGTGTCATCTATTAACATATAATAGGAACAGCGTAGGACCCAGTACACTTCCCTGTGAAACACCAAAAGAGACGTATGCCTTATCACTTACAAACTTATCTATTTTGACGCACTGAGAGCGATTAGTTAAATAAGAGCGAAAAATTTCCAGTACGATACCTCGTATTCCTAAATTATACATTTTATCCTCGTATTCCTAAATTATGTTTCATAAGACGTTTTCGATGTGAAACTGTTATTGGTTTTGAATGTGTAGTTATGGATTCAGAGATTGTATTAGTTAAAAGTGTAGCTGCTATATTAGCGTCGTTAGCATTAAATATACAGGCATAATCCATGTTAGAAAGTTGTTTAATTAATGCCGGATAGTCTATTTTAGAGAAAGTTATATTAGATTTTTGGCGTTTAATAATACACAGTAAACATAAGATCAATGGGGCATGGTCAGTAACATATGGGTCTAGGATATAAGTAGTTGCATGTTTGTTGGAACGCAGCATTACATGATCAATACAACTTTCATTGCGAGTTGGTAAAGTATGAGCGCTTAAAAAACCGTGGAATGCCATCATGTCCAAATATTTGCAACTGTTAGGGTCAGAACTATTTCGAGCGATATTAATATTCATATCACCGATTACCGCTACTGATTTTACCCCTTTCAAGGATCCCAGACATAAATCCAGGCTATCACAAAAAGGTAAATGTTTCCAAGAAGATGAAGATCATATCAATGATATGTTTCAGTTGTTAAAAACAAAGTTATCGTTGAATTGAATAAAAATCACATAGCATCCGAATATTACATCTGTAAATAACTTATTGGTATTTTTTCTGTTTGTGCTGGGTATGTAGTAATTCCCTAGCTCTATTTGCTTTTTTTTTCTGCTCTACCTTCTATTGTACGCAGGTCCTCGTGCCCAGTAGACAATAGATTTCTACCCTTTATTTCTATATAGTCAACTTGACCAGTAAAATGATTACATTTAAAAATGAAGGCATTGCCAGAATAGAGCGATTAATTATTATTAATACATCAATATATGACTTAGTGTGAAGACCCTTTGTCTTGACAATAATTTTACCCTGCTCTTTACTTTTTCTACAATAGTTGTCTACAGAAGTTTCTGCCATACTTTCTAAGTAGTTTCTTCTCATTTATGGTGTTTACAATGCTGCAACTTGCCTATTATGATAATAGTAGTTGTTAATATGTAACTTTTTTATAATTTTGTTTAATAAAAGGTAATATTTACAAGATACTTAAGTTTAAAATTTATAATAGTTTTATTAGTTAAAAAAACAAAGTTATAGAAAAACTATGTTAATAACATATCATTAATATTTAATAATTTTTATATTGATTACTCAATGCAAACAAAAAATATTTAAATAGCTAAAGGTTAAAGCTATAAATATCAGTCATAGTACATATTTAAAGAAAATTGTGTCATAAATACAACATACAAGCAGAATTGTAATCCATATACTTAGGTATACACATAGATCAACTTTTTTTCACATTGTTGTCTATGACAACACCTACAACTACAACTACGACAACAACTTTGTTGAACATTTGGAGTTTTCATATTCTGCTTTAGAAAATGCTAGTGCTTGGTTTAAAGTTAAAAGGCATACCTGTATCTTTCAAAAATAGGCTATAAATAAATTATTGGTTGTAGCTCGGTCTTGTTTTGTGCTCAACTGATTATGTAATTAAAGCATGCAAGGTGTAAATAGTTTTGATGCACTATCAAAATTGTTACTCATCATTATGTTAATATTGTGATTGCAATTTAACAAAGTTATACACTTTCTAAACGTATGCAAGATCAGTTATTCTCGGATCTTGTCTGAAGCTAGCCAAATATGTGGTATTGATTTTGTCTTAAGTTTTTATAGAATAGCAATATTAGGTATTTTCTCCATTTACTACAAGAAATGAAGGCACATCCTTGTATATATCAATATCATCAATACCATATCAACTATATTCATTGTAAATTGTTTTATAAACAAAGTTTTTAAAAATTATAGTCTTTCATTTATTAGTCTCTAAAAATTAAATTTGCATGTAGCCTTTCACTGGAGACAGATAAAAGAAAGACATTTTTAAACCTATGCTGCATATCTTAATAAAATTACATTATGTCACATACAAGTACAACATTGAATAAACTAAGCAAACATTACACAATATCAAAGCACAATACACAACGGAGCAAACGATTGCAGTTGACGTTCAGTATAGATTTTTAAAACATACGCTTGCGTCGTCGGATACTAGCCAGTTTGCCTTAAAATAAAAAAAAATACTTTAGATATCAAATTAAATATTTAAAATTATTAATATTTTTGTAGTATTACTAAGAATTGGATTAAATGTAATTTTTCTTTTCGTGTACATTTAATAAAGTATTGTCTAATAATTGTTGTATTACTACTGGCCAATAAATATATATTAAGAAAACGTTAATGTCACTTATTATTATATAATTGATAGTACAAATAAAAGATAAATAAAACCTAAAAATTTAAGGCGTTCTTTTATTTACTACAATCTTTCAAGTCTTCATTAATCATAAAGTTCGTAATGTATCGGTATTTAAAGCCTGAAAGACGAAGTCGATCCATCTATAAGAACCAACGCTGCGTCACAATGGCTACATTGGAATTTGGAAGAAGTCCTTTGAAACCTTTAAAATTACGACAGAAGATCACTTATCAGTTTAAGTTAAACTAAAAATGTTAGTGAATCATATCTTAACAAATATATACAATTATATAGCATCGTGTACTACGTATATTTCTGCTATATCGACTTTAAATAATATCTTTGTACAACCTGGAAAAATAATATAATACACAAATTGAATACTCGTACACATCAATCAAGAAAATCTATAGATATCCAATATTCAATCTCTTCAATTACTCACCAAAGACTGTGAATTCATCTGTAATTCGATACCGTTTGCTTGAAAATCTAGATTTGAATCTCGATGACGAATCTAGGGCTTCTGAATCTACACAGATTCAGTCCACATCTAAAAAAATCTTAAAATCATTATTTAAGTGATGAAGTATATGTATAAACTCTTTGCATCTTCGTGGATTGTCCAGCTCCAAACGTGATATGCCTTAAGTGTAGAAAAACAAGGACATTGTACTAAAGTATGTAAAAATCTTCCAGCAGCGGTTGTAGATGAATAACCTTCGTGTTCCTTTTAAGTTAGCACTGGACATCACAAACGTCAAGATTGATAACATATCTCTAATGGCATTAGTTCGCCTCGTTTAAAACAGTTCGTAAATTTCATATTACAACGCAACCTTGGAAACAAAATGATTTTATGGCAAATACTTATTTAAAATTAAAAATGAAATTTCCTTGTTTAATTGCAATCAAAAATATAGCAACATATTACAAAAGGTAGTAAACTATTTATGCATGCATGTTATATTGGGCCAATATATTTGTATTGAGATTAAGTTTAATGGGCCCAAGCCGAAATGAAAGTGTGAGTGAGAAATGAGTGAAATAGCCATAGATCCAGGAATTTCTTTTTCTCATCTTTCTCCTGATATAAAACTGATTGCTATTAAATCCCGATCTCTGATGACTTAGAATAAAATATTGAATCTGAAGTCTATAAGCTGTTGCTAGATGGAATTATCGAAGAAGGTCCTCACTATGGCAAGCTAAGGTCCACGTTACTTTAGGCACACATAATAAAAAAGATTATGTACACGTTACTCGCAAACCATCAACAAATATACTTATCTTGACACATATACTCTACCTAATATTAAGACCGTTGTATGAAAAGTGTCAACGTCTTCTTAGATTTCTTTTCTAACATTGATCTTAAATCATCTTACCACCAGATACCTATTCTAAATAAAAAATAAATCTTTGACAGCATTTAAAGCTTGGTGGAAATTTATATCAGTTTCATAGAGTCCCTTTTGGAAATGACAAAAAGTCTGGTTATCAGAGAATAATTGATGCTATTATCGAAGATAAAACTAGACGAAGTATATCCATATCTGGATGATATTACAATATGCGAATTTGACCAATGTGATCATGATGAATTACATAAATTCATGAAAGTCGCTAAATACTGTAATTTAATTATAAATAAAGATAAAAGTGTATTTTCTTTAAGAAAGATCAGCATACTGAAATGTATATATGTAACGAAACAGTTCAATTTGTTGTCGAAAAAGTTCTTATTGAAAAATTTCTACTGAATGATATACAAATAACATTCTTCACTTGAACTTAAAAAAATATTATTTCACAGGCTTCCTTAGCTGCTATTGAAACAAAAGAGCCTTTTGCTGTGGAGATTGATGCCTCTGAGTTTTCTATCGCAGCTTCACTGACACAAAATTGGGAACGAGTTGTATTCTTTTCTCGGACTCTAAATAATTGTGAAAAAATCTCTCAAAAAATGGAGACCCTTTTTCTGGGTAGACAATTTAAACCTTATTACCGACAAAAAATCTAACATTTATATTACTAGGAAATGCTAGTAAAATAAAAAATGAAAAGATTCAAAGTTAGAGAAATCATAAAATCTTGTGACCGATGCTGAAAATTATAATAATTTAAATAATCTTCATAAATCGCGTTGTCATCCAGGAATTGCGCGATTAAATCACCATATTTACTATTATATATTCTCTTGGAGATATAAAAAGGTTCGTAATGGCTAGTATGTGCTGAATTTAAGCTAAAGTTTTTTTAAATATAAAATAACTACACCTTTTGAAAAGTTATCATTGAATCTCAAAGGGCCACTACCATCGTTAAGTAAGAACACATATATTCCTACAACGGTTGAAGAATACGCCCGATTCCCATTCGCTTATCCATGTACGGATACATCAGACCTTTTTCCATTTTTCGGTATACCTGCTTATATACATACGGGCAAAGTACACCTTTTATATCATAATCTAACTGTTATAATGTCAAGCGAGCTTGCACAGTTCGTCTCCAGTACAATAACAAGCAATGTCTTCTTTTGCCTCCCTGTGTATTTGAATGACTATACATCTTAAAGGTGGTATTAGTATTATCTAATAATTGTAGTATTAGTTATGGCCAATAATTGTTTTTTAGAAAATGTTAATGTCACTTATAATTATTGATAGTTCAAATAAGATTTGAATAAAGGCTAAATGTAAGGCGGTCTTTTATTTACTATATACTTTAAGCTTTACTACCTGTGGCTAAACATACAAAAAAACATCTCAATTATTTTTATTAATTATAGTGACGATTGATTGGCGTAGCGAGGAACCTCCCCGGCGGAAGATTCTACTTATTATTTAGTCTTCCTTATTTCGAATCCAGTCTTTGGATATCATGAAGTTTCAGGCGTTTTTTATACTTATTACTGATTTTGCTCTGTTGTGTTCATTTGAGTGGTTAAAAACCCGATTTTTGTAACTAACAGAGTCGTTAAATATTTCGATGATTTTTAAAGTGTATCCACACTGAGGATAGAAAAAATACTTAAAGAAAACATAAAAATTTGAACGCAGTGGTATTCGAACCCACGGCTCATGGAAACCATCAAGCACTCTGACCACTACGCCATGCATCCTTCCTTCCTTCTTTAATTTTTTTTCTTTTTCAGGATATCGTGAATTTCCACATTAGTTACGGCCCAAGGAGCGTTAGACAAGGTGCAAAGAATATAATTTTGTAATCGCTGAATGATAGAGCCAGTTATGGAACTGGATCCCATATATCCACACAGGCTAGATTATTTTTTAGATAAGTAATTTGTTATCTACTGAGAGTTTGGACTTACTTGCCAAGAGCCAGTAAATGATTCTATATAAAATGTTTGTTTCCCCATTGTTACCCCGTTGTTTGACCAGTTAACTTTTAGCTATACTGGCGACCTGACCATTACTTAGGAAGAAAGTTATGGGGATCGATTTGAAGGCATTAGCTTTAATACACTACTTCTTGAGCCAGATATTCTCTCTTCAGTGGTTTGATTTGAAGCAGTAGTGAACTGTGATACCTCTAGAAGATCTGCTGTATAAATGATGTACAGATCTGGACCAAGAACAGAATCCCGAGGAACTCTTGCCATTATGTCGTAGATCTTAAACTTACCCCATATTCCTGCATTTGAAACATTTGGTTTGACAAGTAAGAATCTGTCAAATTATA
This sequence comes from Dione juno, assembly GCA_037127375.1. Classification (NCBI taxonomy): domain Eukaryota; kingdom Metazoa; phylum Arthropoda; class Insecta; order Lepidoptera; family Nymphalidae; genus Dione; species Dione juno. Next base: position 178,858 of record JAXRJS010000022.1, on the reverse strand, counting down.
GAAGCTGTGAGGTAGTGATTTTAAAAAAAAAAATTTAAAGACCAGACTTTTATGTCCCACCTTATCAAAAACCCTTTTTCTTTAATTACTCTGTCCATTCCAATGACCTGGATTCTTTCCATATTTGTTCGCATACCCGGTGTACCTGTTCAACGGCCGAGTGGTCCTGCCTTATACAGAATTGGAGATGCGGAGTAACCTCGCATTCGGCCATGTTTACTGGTCTATATGACGTCATATCTTCTACAGTTTTCCCGGCTTGTATATAATGGTTTATTAAATACTTTGCGTATGTTGTTAAACAGTGCAGTGAATTTCTGTTGTTTTTGAGCTTCGTATATGTTATGTTGTTTCCTTCACTGCTACTGGCTTTGGTGGTAACAAAAGTTGCAGATGGTCGTCAACCGTCAACGTTGATGGTGGTGGTTCAATAAAATAAATACTCAGTCTTTCTGGCTCTTTACAGGAAATTATGGTAGTGCTTATAGTTATTAGTGCTAGAGTGTGATCAGAACTGCAATCAAGGCCGGATTCAACATTAAGGTATTGTTTTGATATAACTCTTACTATAAAGAAATCCAGTAAGTCATGTTTTCTCTTTAGGTCGGTAGGCTAGTAGTGGGTTCTCTAGTGGAGATCGTGGTGAATTTATTTGAGACGACGCAGGTTTTAATGTGCCTTCCCTTGTTGTGGTATGTTTTGCATTCCAGCCGCTTCCCGCAAACGTTTTACATTGCTTTCTATTAAAATGGTAGTTGTCTGGATTGTGCTTGTTCTATATGCGGGTTAAATAAGGAGTTTAGAGTGTTTGCCTACAATCGTGGTTCCGTTGTAGGTGGCCATGCTACCAAAATGGTGAATAATTAATAAAATGAAGAAAGTTTAGCAATATATACAGTTTTAGTGTTTACCAGAGCGAGGGAACAGAAATGATTGAATGTGCTAAGAAATTTTACAACTGATACATATATAATATTTATTTTACGCGCTAAATTGACATTAAATCATATAAGCAAGCGACGGAAGCTGGCGTCAGGCTCCTCCTGGAACATATCTCTATGTTCCAAACTCTGCTAGACAAAGCGTGGCATTGACTTCCACCACTCAACACGATCTTGAACTTTAGACGAAATGTGAGAAGTGGAATATCTTAACACTAGGTACAAATGACGAAGAGTACAATTTTATGAAGGTAAATTCAACTAGTTGAATTTTTTTTTTATGTTTTTACTCCACGCCGACTTTACTCCAATAATATTTAAATAGAGCTTTTTTTACGGAGTTTGTTTAGCTAGCAATATTTTATGGCTTGTATTAAAATAAAATGGATTGATAGAGGAATTTTTGCAACTTAATTATTAATTGTTATTTTATATTCATTAAGACTTACGAAAAGTAGGTACTATGCGAAAAAGCGTATTACAAGTTAATAAAATTATTATTATTGTGATATCGAAAATGACATAACATATTTGAGTAATATCAAAATAAAAACACTTAAAGTATAAGAACAATATCAAAAATATCTATTACAATAAGTCGATGAACATATATATATTTTCCCGCTGGGACAAATAAATATATTTTAGAAATGACTACTTGGATGAGAAATTTCCTTCACATGCAATATGGTGTCAAGGTACGTTTATTGATCTTTCTATAACAGTAAGTGAAACGACGAATGCAATGCATGAATATTAATAATACATGACATAAAATTTCACTGTAAAATTTGTATTACAAAGAAGGTGTGCTGAAACTGGGACGATTTGAGTGCTGGATGCTGACATTAGTATTCAATTATATAATACGTATATTTAACATAATTAATTACGGATTTTTATTTAAATGTTGTATTTTAATATATTAATAATTCATAGAAATTAGATATTATTCGATTTCTAGATCCTGTTTGTACTGAGCAAGACGTGAGTTCCACCTTGTGTGAGTGGAAAACATTCCACCTTATCAATATATATGTCCGCTTTTATTTTTCACATCGCAAAGTAGGTAGAGAAAACCTACAAGATATTAAATGAAGACTATTATATAGTAAACGTTGTCTATCCCGAATTTTTTATATAATAAGCACGCAATATATAAGAATTTTCCGCTTTACACCTTCTACCACCTTCTGTATAGCACTCCGTAACCTATAATATACGATTTCAATAATTGTTTTATTTTACATTCAATTTTTTTTTAACTTAAATTTTTTTTATTTCATTCTCAATCAATTATAATTTTTGGTGTGACAAAGGTTAGATAGCACACGACCTAAATTTAACACAAACATACTGTCATAAGATTTTTGAAACGTTCTTTCCTTCTTTTTAATTAGAAACTAAGTGATAGCTTGAAAAATTATTTTATTTAGCAGATTATATTATTGTATACATAGATAATATATGACTTCGGTTGTATGTTGAATAGTTTGAATGTCATTCGAGTAGTCGAGAGAATTATTAAATAGTCCTTCAAGTAAATTATCGATTTTATAAATAACCTAAAAATTACACAAATATGCTCAGCACTTTTTCATGCTATTATTTTTTTTTATAAAAGTTCAAAAAATAAAGAAATCAAAATAAAATGTCAAATTTTTGATATTAGGCATTCGGATAATCGGAAATCCGGATAATGGAATGTACGAAGAAGAGCGGGTTTGTGCATATTTATATGGAATATAAACAATCACAAACATTAATGTTCTATTAAAAAAAATACAAAATGTCGCTAGCCTGTTACAACGTGTAATAAAATAAATAATGAATGGCCAGCCAGTACGATAATAAGAGCGTAATCATAGATTGGCGGCGATCTACTCTTGAGTTACAAGGGCACTATAGTGTCTAATGGATAATTAGAACAATTGTTTTACAACAGTTGTAGAATATATAGCATATACATATAATTATGAAAATTCAAGACAGACAGAAAAAAAATTGTTTATGGCTAACAAGTTGGTAGCGTATTAAAAATAATAAAAATACACATTTTTGTATCAGGTACTTGCTTCATATAAATACGAATATAGTAAGTTAGCACAAGTTAATTGTTATTTCATCACTAGATTACTTTTAAGCAATTACTTTTCTCAAGTTTGTTGAAAATTGTGACAATTACTTTAAATTATTTAACAAATAAATTTTCGCTTTTGGAACCTTTTTGAAAAAGCGGTCTGAAACTAGTCGGAACTTATTTTCGACGTAACCAGCCAGTAAATTGTGATTTATTTTTATTTAATATGGCTAATATAAGTTTAAACAGTTTAAATTAATTTTGTTAATATTATGCTATAAAATATAAGCGAATTATTTTTTATTTAGATATTTTGTAAGTGACAACAAGATGGAGATTTAAATTTTGCTTTCTTTAATTTCGCTTGAATGTGTGTTAAAATACTAATTGAACTTTAAGTTCAAAAGTACATATTTTACGTATACAACGGCAAATATATGTAAAGTTAAGAATTTATACCAAAACAAAACAAAACCTTTTTCAAAACTTTTCTTATGAAACCGTATGCCATAATTATACATGGCTAAGAAACTTATATGTTTTCTAAAAAGTAAAAAAAATTACGATTAACCATCATCACCACTATCATCACCACCACCATCGCCACCATCTCGCTCATCATCAGCGTATATTCATGCAATGGACGAGGTATATTCCGACGAGGCCTATTCTTCTTAAGCCACTACTTTCTTCACTTCTGCTTTCTACCGTGTCATACACTTTCCATAGTATCGTTATATACTCTGAATTTTTACTCAGTATATACCTCAGTAACAAATATATTACATTATATATTATATATTCCATTCATTCGTGAAGATTAAAAAGGAAATATATTGCATAATAGGTTCATATTGGTACGTCACGTCTATAATTTTAAACGAATTTTATTGTAAATACCATTATTGATTTGAATAACATTCCGTAGACATACTATGTAATATTGTTTATTTAATAATTCTAATGGTAGAAGTGGTAAAAGCTTACCTGTATCATGCTTGTCACCATGCACTTTTAGAAGATGAAAGTGGTTGTAATTGAGAAAATGAAACAAAGAATCTAAATAAATACATTATAATAATAACATTAATTATTATATACATACACGAGGTCTTGCTCGCCTAAATCCCAATCCCGCGGGAATGTCGGGATAAAAATAGCATTTATATTGCTTCACAACTTGCTCTATCTTTCAGTGAAAGTTCCATAAACATCGGTTCAGCTGTTCCGGAGATTACTCCGGATTGGCTGAACCTGAGCTGAAGCTGGAAACGGAAGATATTTCAATTTTATTTATATGTATAGATAACATCAACAATTTGATTTTCATATATTTATATGTATATGAAGAACGTTCTAGTATTGTTTACCTTGAAAAACTGATATTATAAATTATGAATATTTTTTTCTTTATTAATTTAATTAGAAAAAAAATTATTACTTTTTATTTCATTTTCCTACAAGAGCGTGATTTTTTATATATTGTAAGTTTTTAATTCGTTATTTCATAACAATGTTTATATTTAATATGTGTTTACATTTTCAAGGTAAACTTTTTTAAGTATATTTTTTTTTGTTTTTTTTTTTTAATTTTTTTTATTATATTGTCATCGATCCTTGATGTGTATGCAAAAAATCAAATTAATCCGACATTTCAAAGTCGGTCAAAATGACGTGTCCAAAGTTGCCGTTACATAGATACATACATACCAAGTTGATAAAAGCGTGTTAAAAAGGATAAGGCGATACGCCAAAAATCTGGCACAATTCCCAAATAGCCCCATCCTTGAACTGATGATGTTTTCCATTTACATACATACCCGTATCACATAGTTGATAACGTAACGTAAACGTTCTCGTAGTTCAGTGATCAGTCTACGCCGTGCCAGGCCACTGGGCAGTCATGGCGTTTCCCGTAAAATTCGCGGGCGAAGATTACGATTTGAAAGAGTTCATGAGGGACCATCCAGGGGGTGTGAACACCTTGGAAAAGTATAAATGGAAGTCCATAGCACATGCTATGAAATTATACGATCATAGTAACAGTGCGTATCATATGTTAAGTGATTTCAAAATAGAAAAAAGTGACAATAACTTATCTGGGAGTGTTAGTGGAACCGGCAGGATTATTACAAGAGAAGAAGTCGAATGGGACTCGGAAGAAATCGCGTTTTTAGAGGAATTGGAGGTATAGTTGATTTAACGTGAATTAATATATTGGAGAGCGTCCAATTAATCTATTAAGTTAAGATTAGAAACAATTTAATACTATCGTGCGTATATGAAACAATTTGAATTTTACGAACTAATTATGGAACTAGTAATAATAATAATAATAATAAATTTTTTATATTATTATATAGGTATTTATATTTACAATATTTTTTATTGCGTAATAAAATTATTGATTTACCACCACGTCCATCTGCGTTGTCTTTCCAATCAAACATTACGGTCAAGGGTTCAAATCTCGGGGGGAATTTACCTATTTACATTTCCTCGCTCTGTTAGGAAGGCAAAGTGCGGCGTTGAGTTCTGCCAATCAACACGAAATGTTTCTAAAATTGGGCGGCACGTGAGGCACGGTGTGTCATAAAATTGGTTTAATCATTTCCTATCCTGTTATTGGCGGGATACTTCGTAATACAAAAAAAGATCCTCCCCCTAAAGTTTCCTATAGTTTAGTTTAAGTAGTCTAAAAAGACTTTTGCGTACATTACATATAAATCGAACATAACTATTGATTAGCTACCATTGGTTAGAAAGACAGTACTGATGAACAGAGCCGGAAACCAACTCAACTGTTGTTCTTTTCAATATAAGAGTCATAATTTTATTATTTAACAATAATATAATGATATACATATAATAATATAGACTTTGAATACGTTCGAGTGATCTTATATCCACATATTTAACTATTACTAGTGGAATTATGGAAGTATACTCGTATGTAGTTTTCATCTGACTAGATCGAGTTTAAACACCTTTGCTACTAAATTCTCCCTGATACGATTCGAATACAAAGCTACCCTGAACCATCCATAAAGTTACTATAATATATTTGATTAAATGTCAAAAGCACCTGTTGTAATGCTACGTGAACATTGTAAATCGTGTTCCTAGCGTCCCGTAGCGCGTAGCTGCGTAGCAAGTGACATGTGACTGCTGAATTATATAATTATAGAGAAGATTAATTTACGGTAAGGTACATGCAGACTACGGTATAGTATTCGAAATATGCGAGTAGGTAATACTCGCTCATCGACCCTATGTTATCGTTCCCTACCTATTTCATGATTGTAGGTATTCCGCTGAAGAAAATACTACTTACAAAATTGACAAAATTAAATTTGCCGTCGTATCCACTCATTTTGTATGAAATGAACTACACATATAAGTTTGTAATGGTTTCTTTCTGTGTTAAGGTTGTAAATTATAAACTTTGAGATTTTCCCCTGTAACTTCTCAGTTTTCGTCACATTTTTATAAGTCTAGGTTGATGAAATACAACTAATAAGAGTCGACCAAAAATAACTACAAATAAATTTGTAATGGTTTTTTCTGGGACATATCTAAATATTACCGATTTTTGAATATTTCCCTATGGCTGTAACATAATTTCTATCTTATTGCCAAATATCATAACCCTCAGGTCAACGTGAAATACCCTGTATGTTTTCATTACGCGGCAATTTTCATATAAAATACAAAAATTGAGCATAAATGCTCATAAAGATATTATATGATTGCATTGAGGTAAAAGCTTTATATTTCCCGTGCTTTAAGAGTTTATTGAATTGGATATTTGATACTAAATTCAGCTTGATTTCTCCACGGAATTTTGAGAAAATGGCCTTAACAGACTGATAGACAGACAGACGGAAAACAAAGTTATCCTATTAAAGTTACGTTTTCTCGTTTTGAGGTACGGGACCCTAATAATTAATAAAAATCGCGAAACTCAAAGATCTTCTTAAGCACTCGTATATAATTGGGTACATATTGACATCATATGCGATATATTTTTTAAGGTAAAAGTTGTTTTTACTTTACGTTCTCCGCGTATTCACCCGTACTTGATTTTGTATAGCGAAACCAATGATGCATTCACGAAATAGGGTCCCTATTCGTACCTACACCTGTTTCCTTTCGTACCTACACCTGTGCAGAGCATCACTCTTTTTAGGGTTATTGCTAAACCTCCGCTGTCTATCTGTCTGTCTGTCACCAGGCTGTATTTCATGAACCGTGACAACTATAAAGCTGAAATTTTCCTAAATTATGTATTTCCGTTGACGTTATAACAATAAATATTAAAAATAAAACTATAAATATATCGTCAATATCTATCATGAAATAGGTATGGAACCTCAATGCGCGAGTTCTACTCGCACTTGATCAATATTTTAAAATATTTTTTGTCAGGTCCACCAGATCATAATTATGTAAAATCCCATTAAAATATTTGTTTTTAAAACTTATGAAGTTTTCTACGTTCGTATCAATATAATTTTATATATATTTGAATTTAATTTAATATGCCACTAATATAGTAGATTTTAAGTACATTACATTACCGTCATAGATTTAGTGTGCTCATCTTAAAATATTAGGTTTGCGTGTTCACACCGACGCCGTATCGATGCTTCTAATTACTTGGATTTATGGCCGAAGTGTTCCATTTAGTTAATAAGCGCTGTGTGTCACTCTGAAGCTTTTGTTCTAGCTGTTAGCAATTGTTCCTCTACAGTACTCTCTGCATATGAAAGTCCTCCCTCTATCTCTAATACTAAGTATTGGTATAGTTAACGAATAATATTTATTTGGTAAGTGTTTTAACTAAAACTTTCTAAACTTAGAAAAGACGATAGAAGATTCGATTCTCGTTCGTGACAATTCCATATTCAAGCATTTATAACGTATATTGTGGAACAAGGTAATTTATTATTAGGTTCGTTTTAAGTTCAAGAACAATATATGTAAATATTAAATATATATATTATTTCTATTTAATTTAATCTTTAGATAATATAAGCATTCTCTTTGATTTGTGGGCGTGAAGAAATAATTATAAGATTTTCACAAATTTTAAGTTTTTACCTAAGTAGGTCAGCGTAGTTGGCAGTCAGGTACTTTATATTTGAATGCTCCAATTTTAATTTAAATACCTGCGAAGTTTAACATACCTGATTAGTGTAAATGTTTTAATATAGTTTTTAATACTTTTTCTATTCATTTTTATCTGCGGTGCGCTGGAAACATTTACAAATACACTTTTATTTGCTAAGAAGCTAACACGCCATGTTGTCATATAACAATAATTTTTAGTCTAACAAATCATCTCACAAAACTATTAGATAAATTTATATGAAACAAATTATTAAAGAAAACATAAGCAGAGAGGGAAAGTACTTTATTTTATAAGAAAAAACATTTAAATATATTCTACGTAAAGGAAAATAAAGGAATATAACAAATAAATTATACAATATTGAAAATCCTGGCAAAATCCCTGGCAAAAGCCAAGAAGAAGAAGAGATATATATATATATATATATATATATATATATATATATATATATATATATATATATATATATATATATATATATATATATATATATCTTCTTCTTCTTATATATATATATATATATATATATATATATATATATATATATATATATATATATATATATATATATATATATATATACACACACACTAACATCTAACTCCAGGGACAGACATGTCAAGGCACTTCCTTCCGACATAGTTCTCAGATCGGCGCATAACATGGCCATACCATCTCAGGCGACGCTCTTGGAGCTTATCCGCTACGTACGGACACGGACCCCAAGACTACCTCGAATGAATGTGTTGCGTATGCGGTCGGACCGCGTCACGCCACACATCCATCTCAGCATCTTCATCTCCGTGACATGAAGCTCCTGAGTGTGTCGATATATATATATATATATATATATATATATATATATATATATATATATATATATATATATATATATATATATATATATATATATATATATATATATATATATAAATATATATATATACATACATACATCATAACTATTCCATATAGAGATTACGAAATTCTAGGCACATTTACGGCTTTGGCTTTAGCAATGTCTTCAAAACCCGGTTAAGTGCGAGTCGAAAGTACTGAGTAATCCGTACCGATGTCATTTTTGTTTGCTGTAAATTGATTGTGAACTTGGTCAACTGGTTATCCAGTTCCAGTTAGTATAGTAGTAAAACACATGTAAGTTAACAAGCCTACGTTTGTCGGCGTATGGACTATACACTAATTTTATATGTTATAGTGTATTTTATAGTTTGAAATAGTTTTGAGAGCTCTATACCCCAAGACGAGAACGAGAAAACAATAAAAAAAAATAGAAAGCTGAACAACAAAGCGAAAATAATACGAGGGTTTCGCTATTATCTGTAAATGTATGGAGCTCTAAAAATGGACAAATAGAAGTAATTCCTTGCATACAATATTCAAATATCAACGTGAGTGAATCACATGTAAACGTAACGTTCTGCACCACACCTGTCCCTTATCTTACTTATATCTGCCAGATAGCCGGCATGTGACTTAATATCGATTACGTTCCGAATAACGTGTGTCAATTCAATAACTGAAGCATATTTATATGAATATATTGTACAATCACTCATTGTGTAATTAACAAGTGATATTTATGATTAATGTTTAAATAGAATGCCTATGGCATTCCGATACTTTAACTTTATCGAGATATATATATATATATATATATATATATATATATATATATATATATATATATATATATATATATATATATATATATATATATATATATATATATATATATATATATATATATATATATATACACATATATAAATTTAAGCATCTGCTTGAGTTAAAATATAAACATAGTATATTGTAATATAAGTACATACGACATTATAACAAAAACGATAATCCCTCCAAAGCAGCTGAACCGATTTTGACGACTAACACTCAAAAACAGCTGATGTTACGAAAATTAGCTAAGACTGTGCTATTTTAGAAAGTCCTAGGGTTTCGTACATAACATGGAAAAATACCTTGAACACATATCCATTGTAAGAGATCATTTCCCAAAATTCTTATGGGAGTCGTACTCGTAATTATTTTGAGAAGTTATCTTGTGTTTTACATTATTAACTATAAACGATGATGAAAGGAATACTATATAGAGAGATTGATAAAAGCATTATAAATTTATATTTATTTTAAATTTATATAAAAAAAAGATTAAAATTTAATAATAACGAAAAAAAAAGTTTCTTTTTGTAGTTTCATCGTGTTAGTTAAACTAGGACTCCAAATTATGAAATATGACACATAAATACAGATTATAACAAAATATGTTAACTATTAAAAAAAACTATCTCTTAGTAGTTCGATATCGTCACCGCTCCCGCTATTATAAGTATTGTAAAGAAAATTTCATAGCCTTGCAAACTATCAAATCAATACGCGTGGCTTTTATGGATAACTAGATGAAAGTTTTTCTATACAATGAATTGAAAAGCAAAAAAACCTTTTAATATAGAACTGTAAAAATATATCATATAGTAATACTATTGAAATAAATTTGAATGCAGTTATTTCAATGAAAACCTTTTTATGTTTTTAGAAATAGATAGTATTATATTGTGTACAATATGACATAAGTTATTTTCCAAGCTAAACAAGCACTAAGTGAATAACGTATTTCAGTTTTATTTTTTAATTTAACTAACGAATTAAGTGCCAAGAACAAAAGCGAGGTTGATCTGAATAATTGAGTGGCAAGAGCGGACTTGTATTCGGTCACATATAAATGTCAACATTTGATTTAGCTTTTTTAGAATGTATTTTTTATATTATTACTAGTTGCTACTAGTAGTTTAACGGTGATATAAATTATAGTTGGTAAGGAGCTTGAGTTCTACAATATATAGGTATTGCTATCTTAATTTTCATAATATAAATCTTATTTTACTATTTGATAAAGTAAACAAATACGGTAACGAATATAAAAAACATTTTTATTTTTTTTTATTATTTGTTTAAAAAAAAAGTAAAAAAAAGATTTAAAAGATACAGATAACATATTGTCAATATTTAGGTTCCGCTTGGATTATCGTTATAAAATAATTGAAAATAGTGAAAAAGAACAATCTTGATTACTAAAAGTAATGAATTAGTTATTCAATTTTAAAAATTTAATTAATTATTTTACATTAGGTACAAACACACCAGTTTTATTAAGAACAGGGTTTTGAATAATTAAAGTTCGTTCCATTGCTCTAATCGTCATAATATCTCATCTATAATACATTTTTTTACACCTTATCTCGTTATTTTTCGTATATAATATTTACTTTTAAGGCTGAACCATTCAATTAATGAAATATTTTATTTTTCTTAATTTTCAGTTTGGATATTGTTATCGAAATATTTATATTTTTTATTTCATTTATTAAACTAAACAAATTAAAACTACCCTACTAATGCTTACTCAAATTTAGTTTAGATATTTATTGCAATTAACTGAGAGTCAAAGTCAAAAATTGTCCTGACAGCCCTTAGCCAAATTCTGGTAATCATTTTAAACATGTGGAGGACACAGAGTTCACAGGAATGGGAACGAAAAAAATCTTATTTGATCCGTAGTTTATTTGAAGAAGTACCAAGTAAGTATTTTTATTGAAAAATATTTACATATATTTGTAAATAACATTTTTATATTGCTTTTATACTACGTACAATTATAATTTATCCATGGAATTATTTAAAAAAAATATTTTCATACATTTACATATATTATAAAAGGTTTATTTACTAGATTTCATAAACGTCTCTATATGTTTATAGATTTTCACATGTTAAAGACACGTAGTAATAAATTTAAGATATAATTTGACGCGTTGTTTAGTTTATAAAATTAATATAAAATAAAAGTAATATAAAGCTATTTAACACCGATTACATATTTAATTAACCCAAACAGTTTTATCTCCAATACAAGAAGAGCATGAAACTGGATTGTCATCATTCGATGATGATTTTAGAGCTGACAGCCCTCTGCCAGAACTTATTATTGAAAAAGAACCGAAGAAACGCAATCTTTACGACGAACCTGAGGATTTTTACAAAAAATTGGCGAAAGAAATGAGACGGCTTTATAAGAGAGATCATTACTCTGTATCTGTTTCCACTGATAGTCTCTCCAGACAATCGTCGCCAGTCTTAAGAGACTCCTCTCTTAAGAGTTTTGAAGCAAATGAAGAACGTCTTAAAATTTTGGCTGAGCTCAGTAATTCTCTTGATAAAAGTTCAAATTCTTCACACGAGATGGAGATTATATCTAAAGGAGATATGCAAAGTAATGAATCTGAATTGAAAGAAAAAGAAAGAGCTTGTGAAATACAAAGTGGGAACCTATTTGATGATTGTGACTCGTCTAGCAGTGACTACTCTACTAGCTCTGACTCTGATAGTAATATTTATTCTCAACAAATGGAGATTCAAGCTGAGGTATATTCATATTATGATAAGGAATTACATAAACATCATATTCATATCGAGAAATGTGATAAGAACAGTGGTGTAGCCTTTAAAACATGTACAGCAAATTTAGAAATTTCAAGACATGATAGTGATCTTGATACTGAAGAAAGCAAAGAAGAAGAAGAATGTAAAGAACTTGCAATAAGTTGTGGTACGCTACAAATTCATTATTATTCATGAAAACCAAACAATAATATATACATTTATAAGCTTTGATATTCTCCCTGTCATAAAAATATATTGATCTATCTACGTGCTGTATTATCGTCACTCTTTTTTCTCATATAAACTAGACTGATCATATTATATATCATATTATAGCCTATTTACAAAAACGTAAATCGTCTTTATTAAGGTGACGAAATATCTAAATATCTTAACGATAAAAAATCTAAGTTTTAAATAATTTTTAGATGCAAGTCGAAGCAGCGTAACGGATAACAGTGAGCCGTCGTACCAACGTTCACCAGAAATAATGAGACAGGTCCAGAATTACGCGTCAATAGAATCTGTATCAGCGCATGATATATCCATGACAGGTTCCGATGGCGTACTTAATGAGACAACAGAATCTATGGAGATAGAAGACGCTATAATTTCATATGGACCCAAAGAAACTGTGTCCCCGAGTCATTTAAACACTTTTATAAGCACTTCCACACCGAAATCAGCGAGAAAATCAAAAATTGTTTCCAGAATTTACAGAAAACGATCGACATCATCGTTATTCAGCTGTAAAAGTGCCGGTGCTCAGGCTTCGTTCTCTGATGACGATTCCAACTGCGTGACATTTTGGAACCAGTTCTTTGTAGGAACACCAACTATATACAATCTTTGCACTTGCAAAAATCATGTTTGTTCGTAAATTATAAAAGAGAATAATTTTTCTAATTTTTGCTCACCATAAATGTTTACATTGTGTAGTTTATTTTTGATATATTTTGTTTGATTGATATATATATATATATATATATATATATATATATATATATATATATATATATATATATATATATATATATATATATATATATATATATATATATATATATATAGTATATATATATATAATATATATATATATATATATGTAATTGCTATTTAATTACTTTTTTGCATCTTAACATGCATATTGAGATGGAATAAACTATATTATATATACTGTTTTTATATATTACTATTTCTATACTTATCTATACTTTATTATTTTTAGTAGACGGTTATAATATAATAATACACAATATAATATTTTAATTCTCCATAAAGTTAAGAAGCTTATTTACAAAAAATCTGAAGTTCAAATTAAATCTGAAGTGCTCATCGTGTTCAGATATCATATAAAAAAATAAATATATATATTCTGTTGCTTAGCAGATAAATGTAAGCATAGACAAAAAATCTTTAAAATAATTACATATCTAGCTAGCTCCCCGTTGCGTTTCCCTAGTTAAGTATTAAATATTGTATACAGTAATTCCCCGGACTTGCGTGAAAGGTGGGACTGAGCGATAATCGCTTATACTTTTATTTATTACTTTTCGCGATAACAAACTTTCAAGAAAACTTTTATTTTAAACACTTTATAGATTATCTTAACTAATAAACTTCATCGGCTGGTTGTCCTGAGTCCTGATCCAGCAGTTTCTGCTTCAGTTTCTGAACGACATCACTATTAAATTCTAAATACATTTGCTCAGTGAACAACTTCATCAATCGCATCACCAATTAATTGATTTAATTGTGCGATATTTACACAAAAAACTTATCGCCGAGATTTCGAAACCACGTAATTCCTAATTCGCGTAAGTCTTGATGAATACAATACTATATTAAAGAATACTCTACAGCGTTATCGCTATATTTATTAAAGAAAATAAAAGGCTGTGTATAGGCTATATACATATAACACAATGTATTACTTTAACCGTTCGGGTTCAGTTGAGTTTCGGCAAAAAAATGAGTTTCGGTTTCGGTGGAAAATCTGCCGAAACTACGGCCGAAACCGAAATTGTATTTGGGGGTTGCCGCGCTGTGCTCGGTCATGATCGGCGTGGTAAATGCCTAATCATATCGTGATTGTTTGTCACGACATGTTTGTCGCAATGCGTTTGATTTGTTTTCTAGTTAGTGTTTTGTTTTATCGTTTAATATAGAATAAGTGTTAAAGTATTACACATTTATTTAACGCATTTTTAAAACTATGTGATTTAAAGAAAAATATTAGTTATCTGATTATAATAGTGTTTTCTTAATTTTTTCCTTAAAACATGAACCTTGTAAGCAAATTTCGGTTTCGGTTTCGGTTTCGGCCGAAACTAAAACCGTTGCCGAATTTCGGTTTCTAACCTAACCTAACCTAACCTAACCGTTTCTTTTTAACCTGCGCAGTGTAAGTAATTTGTTTGAAACCAAAAAAAAAATCCCACTATATTTATTTTGGTCTGATCTCTGGTTTTGCACTGTTTTCTAAACTGGATTTTCTGTTTAATTGAATTGGACATTAGATTTCATTGATGGGCTATATCAATGTACCAATATGGTAATTTAAATAAAACAGCTAAAGTAATAATTAATTAAAAGGCGCCATTTACATATGGCGACAAACGTCAATCTGGAACGATGTATCGCAGGTCACGGGCACGAGCCAGTGAACAATAAATAAACCTGTTATAATTAATTAACACTTAACGACATAAGTCTAGCTCCAGTGCCTACGTATTTTATGACTTGATTGTCATAGGCAGAAATAGACATGTCGTTTAAGACAATTTGTGAGAAACTACATATATCAATTATCATTATTATTCTAATTAAACTTATATAAAAAGTACATTTCAATATGTTAAATTTAACTAAATGAGATGGACTGTTAGTGGCGCATAGGGCATAGCCTCCCCATGTACGGTTTGTGGGTTCGATTCCCACTTGGGGAGGATGAATGATTTTCATTTTCTTTGCTCTAGTAACAAGGCAAAAAGCGGCGTTGAGTTCCGCCTCTCAACACGCAATGCCTCGAAAGGCGGAAAGCCGGGAACGGAATGTCTTAAGACTAGGTCCTACGGTTTGCGGTTATTGTTGTTCCAGATTATTAAATGAATACGTCAATAATTTTTAACAAAAATTTATAAATAATACAGTTATTTGTTCAATTCATTAATATATTGGGGAAAATAGGTTAACACACATGAGCATACAATTTTATCTTATAATGATTCATAAATATACATACATACATGTGTATTATCATTTCTTAATCGAATATTTTTGGGATTATCTGTCGTAATATTAGTTATCTATAATAATAATATTGTATCGCGAGTAATAAATACATTTCGATTAATATATTGCAATAGACTTTGACGTCAACCGTTTTTTCATATCCATAAGGGCAGTAAAAGCATGAGCTTCTTTTATATAAATAGAAGGAAAACCTGAAAAAATCTAACATTTTCTTACATCTTACATATTGAACTACGGACCCAACATCGCGCTTTTACTTACTTATGTTCCCTGCCATTTTAATTGCTTAGGTCTTATGTTAAATATCTATTAAATATCTATTAAATATCTATTAAATATCTATTAAATATCTATTAAAGTTTTGCTAAAATTTAACCATATTTTATAATATCTTTCATTTGTACGGCTTTATTACTGTACTTACTATCTCACTATTAGTGACAAGGTCGCCTTCATACACTATGTTTTTGTGATTGTAAATTTTCATCTTGTATATGCAATAAATAATTTTATCTATTTTATGAGGACCGTGGCGCAGAGGCACAACGTGTGCATGTAACTGCGACGGTTTGTGGGTTGGATTCCCACACGGGGAGAATTTTTATTTTTTTATCTTCTTCGCTCTAGTAACAAGGCAATGTGCGGTGTTGAGTTCCGCTTCTCAATATGCAACGCCTCAAAAAGGCGGAAATTAGGGAACAGATTGTCTTAACACTAGGTTCCTTCAACCTACGGTTCTCTCTGCCTACCCTGCCATGTGCGGGATACAGCGTGAAGCTATTATTATTATTATTATTATTATCTATCTATGTGTTTAGTGAGGTTTTAACCTGGCTCCACCTGCAGCTCCGACCGCTTGGTCAATTGGAATCCAGTTTCACGTCATTTTACAACATAATTATACATATGGAATTATATATATATATATATATATATATATATATATATATATATATATATATATATATATATATATATATATATATATATATATATATATATATATATATATATATATATATATATATATATATATATATATATATATATATATATATATAGTATATATTAAGCACTTCTTAAGGAATGGGTTGATAGTTTCCTGGTTTGTGACGTAACAAAATGTTATTTAACGAACTGATGAATTTCGCTCCTAATAGCCGTTTAATTATCACGCCTGTTTCCGCTCGAAGGCCGTTCGTCTATCGAACTACAATATAAAATGCTATTTACGTAAATTACAAAAAAAATTAATAATTACAGGTTACTGTCAAATGTAGGTATTTGAACATTTGTAATCTTTTTTGTTCCAAGTAAAGATTTGAAAGATAAGCGTATCGATCACCACCCCGATTTATGATAGATGGCTAATGCCGTCTAGCGTGGCAATGCCATAGTGTGTCATGTTTTATACTTAAAGCATGACACACTATGGCTTGCATTGCCACGCTAGTTGTGAATTCGAATCCTTCTCGGTAAAATGTTTTTTTTTTCTGTTAGACAAAGGGTGCAGTATAATTTCGCCACATGTATTGTCTGTTTTGAAAGTAATTCTAGTATACAATTTCACTAAGATGTATAAAAGTGACATGTGAGGCCAATTATATGAAAATTTATCAAATCTTTCAAAATAGCATTAAAAAAGTAAAAAGTAAAGAATGATTCAAAAATAATATCCAACAAATATAAACAAAACATACAAAATAAGACTTATGGTATAAATTGAATAACGCACTTTCTTTAATTAACTTAATACTCTAATTATGAATGAGCTTAACCTTTGGTATACTTTGCCAAGGACATTATTTTTCTATTTAATTTAATATAAATGTGAGTGAGCTATATAGCAATAAATTCTAATTCTTAAGTTTCATCGATCTCGGTGTCTATTGTAATATATATTCTTATATATATTCTTGTGAGTTCAGTGGACAAAATTTACTAATGCATATGAATTTAATTAGGAAAATTGTAAGATTTCGATGCCATTTGGATAAATTGTAACAATATTACACAAAAGGGCCGCTGCATTAAAATTATCTATATCATTATTATAATATGTTTATCAGGCGAAAGGAGTTAACCTGTAATATAGTACGCAATGACGCCATGATAAATCACAACAAATTCAAATTCAAATAATTTTATTCAAAGTAAGAATACGTGTTTAATTTTTCAAACGTTAACGTCAAAAACATTACCACCGGTTCACTAAAGTTAATGCCTCAGACCTGAGAAGAACCGGCGCAAGAAACTCAGCGGGACTTTTTTTTATAGTCATTTACAATTATACAATTATTCATTGTTGACGACGTACAATATATTATACCTTATGGTAATTTATAATCAGATACATATAGTAGCTGCATCTCTATTCGTTGGCTAATCTGGCGACATCCTTGCTACAGCTTTTTCAAAACAAAAAAAATATTTTATACTTTTGTTCAGTTAGCTTAGCTCATACTACTCAAGTGAATTCATTCTTATATAATATATAATAATTTTCGCAGTGCAGGCTGGACTGGTCAAAGCCGCTATTGTCGCAGCTTTACAAAATAGCGCCGCATTATGAGAAGTGGGTGAACAGTGCTGTGTACAGGAAGTGCCGCATCTTCGAAAGCTCTATTTTAGAAAGCTTGACGTACACTCCCTGGTACCTCGTGCCGATGTTCTGGGTCCCCGTCATCATGTATTTGAGCGTATCACAGTTTACGACCCACGTGCTATGTGGAGGTATGTTCACATTTAATATGTTTATCATATGTTGTAGTTGTGAGACAAAGTGAGACAAAGGTTCTGGTATTTGAAAGAGACGAAGAAAGGAGAGAATGCAAGATTTTTGTGTATGAAAACTTATTAGAATAAGCTAATGAAGTAGTATACCTAGGAAGTATGTTAAGCAGAGATGTAAGATGGATGTGGAAAGGCGTCTTGCTGCCGGTAGCAGAATAAACAGTGCCTTAGCTGTATTGTTAAGACGGCGGAACACAGCTGCACGGCTGGCCGTACACAATGTTGTTCTGGTGCCGACGCTGTTATAAGGCAGTGAAACTTGGGCATTGCAGAAGAAGAATGTAAGAAGATGAATGCTGTGGAGATGCAATCTCTTCGGAGGATATGCTTAACTGACCGAATCCACAACGAAGAGATATACAGAATGGTAGATACCAGCGAGGATTTCATAGTAAGAATGAAGAAGAACGTGCCCAGATGGTTTGGGTTAGCTTGACCTAGGTTGACCTTCGAATACACACTAGAGGAAGATCACGTAAAAAGCATGAGGACACCCCGGAGAGCATGTATGAAGAGGTTAATGACAGTGGACGATGCGAAAGAGGTATGCGGGTACCGCAGAGTTTGGCGCTACTGTCTCTCTGACTACCCCGCTAGGGATAAAGCGTGAAGTTATGTATGTAAGTTGTAATGGTGAGTGTTTATATATTTGAGCTGGTGCGGATTCGATTCTCAGATGCGACAAATATTTTGGTTATTGTCACTTATACTAGTATTTAGTTGTGGCTTCACTTTGTGGTTAAATGGAAACGTCTAAGAATTGTGTATAACACTGTGTCATGTGCCCTTAATGCCTGACTTAATTCTGAGTGTAGGTATAGAAGGCGGCGTTACGATCGTAATGTAATATAGCCTATTTCCTCCATCCTCGAGAAATTGACTATCTAATAGAAATATAATTTTTCAAATCGAACCAATAATTTCTGGGATTAGAGCATTCAAGCAAACAAGTATATGCCAAAAAAAATTATATTTATTTTCTATATAATCTTTACTTACTGTAGATGATAAAATATCTATATATCTATAAATTACTCTATTCTTAATTTTTTTATTCTATTGAAATTTTAAATGTCGATCTGCACCATCATGTGTTAACATACAGAACTATAATGACATGCATATCACAACGATAATATTATATGAAACCCAAAAATTATTATTTGAATAAAAAAAATTGTACATACCGCTTAACTACAAGTGCTCTACTGGTTGTAATAATAAAATTACAATATTATTATATCTTTATATTTCATTTTAATATTTATTCTTAATAATGTAATAAAATAACACGTTCAAGGTAATTAGTTCAGAAGCCCGACGGACTAGGGCACTAATATACAACAAGCCTTGTAAAAGACAATTTCGCGTAGTCCAGTCTTCTTAATTGTTCGTGACCTAATAAAATTATTAACACAACATGTCGTCTTGTGATTAGGAATGTTCCACAGTAAAACTATTCGATAATAGCTACGTACGTTTGCTTTAAATGTTCTAACATTTTTTGTATGATAAAAGTATTGCAAGTATATGTTATTAATATAGGTAATATATATGTATGTATATAGTTTATTTTATTATTTAGATATAAGTATTTTACGTTTGTAGCAAAGTAGGCAGAGAGTAACTTTTTTGAGAGAAATTTGTCCTATAGAGCAGAGAAATTCATTCCCCTTAGTGGGATTAGAACCCACAACCGTCGTTTAGAGTCTTTCTGACTGACTTCCACGAAGGCCTCTAAATCTAAATGATCAAATTGATATTAAAGTTTAAAAAAATACGTACAATGTAATATTTTTTTCCAGAATTTTGCACAGATAATAGCATATCGACTTTTCAATTCCTCCAGAATATTGTCTTCGGTGTAATAATTTGGACGTTACTAGAGTATTCGCTTCATAGATGGGTGTTCCACTACGACCCGGGTTCTTCGCTTAGATTGATTCAAATACATTTTCTGATACACGGATTGCATCATAAGGTAATTAAAATTAATATTTACTTTTTTTTTATCTTGTCTCGCAAGTCACAATGTGCAGTGTAAGCAGAGCAACGTTGAATCTATGAGTAAGCCCCTTCGCGTGTTATTTGGTGATGTTGACTCTGTGGTTCTCGAATCTACAACCATCATAACTGCTGTCAGGCGTTATGGCATCTGATATTTCGATATTATATTTCTATATTTTTCATTTTTTTTCTAGTACTCTAGTGTCTTTTATTTGATTGTATGACCATGGGTGTAGGGTGCGGGGGAGGGGGGTCCAGGGCCATGCCCACCCCAGAATCGTCAGGTGCCTACCCCAGAATGTTTATTGTCAAACCATAAGGGGATGGAATTTATGTATAACGTAAAATGCACTATTTATGTATGAGGCTAGGAGTTCAATAAGTTTCAATAAGAACTGTTATATTTAATGGTTTAGATTTTTTTTTTAATAATCTATATAATCCAAGGGCGGGCTTCTTCTGGAAAATTCCTCTAGAAACGCCAATGTGTACGGCTAATAAATGAAAAATAGGAAGTCAAAAGATAATTCTTTATCATTATTATCTTTATTATTTATTATCTTTATAATTATATATAAGATATACATATTATGTGTACATAATATACAATAATATTTTTTATTAAATTTATATTCAATTTAAATATGGCCCGAGTGGGTTCGATTCTCCAATTAATCAGAAAAACGAATAATAAAAAAAAGTAATTTTTATATTGTGTTTATTTATTTCAGTTTCCATTCGACGATCTGAGACAAGTGTTTCCTCCAATACCAGCTCTGGCAATAACTTGTATAATCTTCGTTCCCGTATGGTGTATATTTTCATATCCTATTATCAAACTCACTGGTGGAATTATAGGTATGTTTGTATTGAAAACTTTAAATCTATTTTAGGGTCGGGTCCTGACTCGGAGGAATGCCCTCCGAGCTGGTAGTAGCTTTTAGTGGGACTGACAATACTGACACTTATATTAATTGACGATTCAAATGTGCCTTTAATAGCCTATATAAATAGAGAATATTTTGATTTTGATTTGATTTTGATTTTAATGAAATATTTTCATTTCCCTACTCTCGTAGATAAGGCGCAGCGTTGAGGTCCGTCACCCAACACGCAATATCTTGAAAATTGTTCAGAAAGTGTCTCACTTTATTCCCACTGTTTAAAACTCTATATGTGGAGTACAGCGTGATGCTAAAATATGCTTGTATTGTATAATATGAAGAAGTTATATGGTAGATAAATACGATATTTGTAGGTTAAACTTTAGTTTTAACGAAAAAAAAGTTTATATTGAAAGTATTTTCTATTTTTGCTTGTATTTTTTTAATTTATTTTCCAAGTTATGAAAATGGCACCTTTCAATGAATATGCTAGATCCGATAAATGAAGTATAATATATATAATATATATATATATATATATATATATATATATTATATATATATATTATATATATATATATATATATATTATATAATATAGATATATATATATATATATATATATATATATATATAGATATATATATATATATATATATATATATATAATTTGTTCATTTTTATTAAAAAAAATTAACAGGTTACCTAATATACGACATGATACATTACTACGTGCACCACGGCTCACCTAGAGACGGGACTTATCTGTATGCGATGAAGCGATACCATTCGAATCACCATTTCCTTAATCATGACAAAGGTAATATTTTCAATAAAATTATATATATATATATATATATATATATATATATATATATATATATATATATATATATATATATATATATATATTTATATATATATATATATATATATATATATATATATATATATATATATATATATATATATATATATTATATATATATATATATATATATATATATATATATATATATATATATATATATATATATATATTATTTTTTTTTTTTTTCCATACTTAATAAGAAATTAAAATCATATAAAAAAATACAAGTACATAATAACTTGAAGGGATGAACAATACCTTCTTAAATTGAATCTTTCAGATAGATTAGATAGCCGATTGATAATGTCTTAGGCCTTCTTTAAATTCATACTTTTTTTCTTTTTTCAGCATTCGGTATAAGCAGTAACTTATGGGACCATGTATTCAAAACGTTCGTTCACGTCAAGAAATTAGGATTTGGACTGCACTGGTAATATATATATATATATATATATATATATATATATATATATATATATATATATATATATATATATATATATAATATATATATATATATATATATATATATATATATATATATATATATATATATATATATATATATATATATATATATATATATATATATATATTATAAGAAATTATATAAGTACATTATAAAAAAGTTCTTTTTACTACTTAGGATATAAAAGTTGTAAAACTTTGAACAAAAATGTGTGATAGCTTTTGAGCCTTTATCAATGCCTGCATTACAAATTTTGTAATTAAGTATATTTTTAAGATCGTTATTATAATATTGAGTCAACCAAAAAGTTTTTTATTTGAATATTATTACAATAAGTTATACCTATATGTTACGAAATAGTCAGTTTATCTGTCTGTTAAATAAAACTAGTGGTGGTATCGAAATCTATATACATAAAGCAAATTTCAAATATGTATTTGTTTGATTTATGATGAAATATAATATTAAAGATATAAGTATAAGAATCAATAAATAAATATAAGAATCTCTTTAGTGCAATGATGTTAGAAATTTTTTATAAATAAATTAGGTTCAGGCTGTATCCCGCACATGGCATGGTAGGTATGGAACCACAGGAACCTAGTGTTAAGACACTCCGTTCCCTGCTTACCGGCTTATTGAGGTATTGCGTATTGAGTGGCGGAACTCAACGCCGCGCTTCGCCTTGTTACCAGAACGAAGAAAATGAAAATCATTAATTCTCCCCTCATGGGAATCGAACCCATAAACCGTCGCGTTTACAGGCATACGCTGTGCCTCTGCCCCACGACGGTCCTAGTAGCCGTGATATGAACGTTTTTTGTATTCCCTTTGTAATTTTTTTTATAGTTTTACTAAATTGTGGATGTTATGCGTACTTGTGCTTTATCAAGGCAAAGCACGATGCTAAGTTCCACCACTTGTTCTAAATTTGCCCTAAAGCGGAGAACGGAGTGTCTTGACAGTAAATACATGTTAAACATGATATGTGATATGCCTACTAGTATTTCTATACGTAAGTCGACACCTCCTGAACAGAACAGATGCAATTTTGTTAAAAAAAACTGTTATACCTGCGTGTAATTCAAATAAACTTAATTTCTCTCATTTTTATTTTTCTTTATATACAATTCGACGGAGAAGAAATTATTGTTATACTAGAGGGGATTTTTGAAAATTTCAAATAATTATACAAGTATTTAGTTATTAGATCTGTTAATAATTTGTAGGTACATATTCATTTTATTTGCTTCTGCTCAGGATTGGAATCCTTTAAAAAATATATAAAATTATTTCTTAAAAAAAGTTTAGGAACAAACAATAATAAGGCACTTTACATACTACTAACTGGATGATCGTTAAAAACGAACCTTATTTTATGTATTGTATTGATATATTATGACAATCATGAATCACGGTTGCATAATTATTACGAAAATGTGTTGCACAAAAAGATTTATTAATTAATCTTTCGTCCACGTCAAAAGTGTTTAAATTTTTTTTATGTTAAAATACTATTTATAAATTAATTAAGAAAAGAAAATGCTTTTGACGTGTTAAAAAAATTAAAATTCTTACAAATAGGATAACGATTGCCCACAAGATTAATAATTGTGTGATATCTAATTCGACTTTGAATTGGTCTAATGGCCTCACTTTTTAGTCTAGATATTTTTATGAAGTGTATCTAAAAAGTAGAACCTGGCGGAACTGCCAGGCGTTCATTGTTAATTCAACTTATCGATAACATATTAGTAACTCTTATCGGGCTTGTAGTGAATTCAGTAGCGCTATCAGTGAGTGTTATGACTCATACATACATATATATGAAGTATAATGCGTGATATATCTTCTTTGCCACTCCTAATTTTTATATAAGCACAAATATTGCTTCGGATGGCTGAGCTTAGATGTTATTTGTATATTCTTTTTTGTATGAAAATATAGTTAACGTTTTTTCTGAAATAGAAAAATTATATAAAATTTATAAGGTTCATAAAAAGATTCAAAAAATCCACTCTTAGTAATAATTTTAGACGACGTGTGATGTACATTTTTCATTGGCATATCGACATATAAAACTCAAAAATCTAGACACCTGAAGAACCGCAATATATACGCTAAACTATAAAAAATAAGAAAAAAGTCGTTAAAAAATAGTCCATCAAATTTTGATGGTTAGTGCACGATAACGAAGAAACTTTTACAAGCATTAAATAAATAATAATACATTATTCTTGCTGTAGTTATATATAAAAATTAAACAAAATAACCTTCATGTATGTACACATTTATATATAAACCACATTATGCTGTTGTCCTACAAATATATATCATTAAGAACAAGTACAATTACTTGGGTTGAACAAGTAAGTACATGTATGGACGTGGATTTTTTTCTTTTTTCTCTTTTGACTACAGTCGGAATTTATAACAAGTGCTTAGGGACTCGATATTATTATCTGTGGAGTATAGATATTAATATCTGTGGGAATGGAAGACTTTATTTGAGTGAATTCGAATTTTAAAATTAGGTAAAAGGGTCCAAATCAGCAACTATATTTAAACTTGTCTATTTAAATGTTTAACAAAGTTTTCTAAAATATTCTAATATTATAATCAATATTGGGCTTTCCCTTAGCTTCTTAGTAAATATTTTACGCTTTTTCTAGAAGGTTGTGACACCATGTCCTAAGATTGATGTATTTATCATTTGTAGCAATTAACCAAGTTACATACATAGTAGACGGATAATTAATATGTACATACATATTATTAGAATATATAATTATATAGAAGTATATTTTATAATATTTATTTTAATTACCTCATTTTATTATTGTGACTTGATTTTTATTTTATTAGTGTTAGATGATTAATTAACAAAGAAGCCTATGTAAATTTAACATTTAAGCTGCAGTACCAGCACATTCTCGTTTAGAATGCTTACATACTATATATATTTTTTTGTTTAATTAACTATTTATCGAGGAAGTCTATATTGCATCAAACTAAGAGTTTCGATATAAACTTACTTGCGAGTTGCGGTCAAAATTTCATTTAGGTACAAACACCTTTTATTATAGAAAAATAAAGCAAATAATGAATTTGTGACCTGAAACTGCTTAGTGATCCGATAGAACATCAAGAACTATACAATATGGCATAACATACACGCATCTTATACATAAGTAAACGACGTAATAATTAATATATATATATATAAAAAAAAACAAAACTTTCCTAACAATAATTCTTATAACATAAATGAATCATGATCTTACAACAATCGTTAAATACAAATTGTATTATATGAAGATATTGAGAAAGCCCTATCGATATTTGAACATAGCACATCCATGCTGTTTCCGTAAATTAACGCAATATACGTGACATGATAAGGTGACGCCATATAAATATACAATTTTTATACAACCTGCAAGAGACAATTTGTTTTCAATTAATTATTTCATTTAGGCGCTAGTCTTGAGCAAAGTAGGATGTTAAACTTTAATACGTTTTATTTGAGAACACTTAAAAATTACTAACTATGAAATCGAACAGCTGTTTAGGAAATACATTAACGGTACTATATCTGAGTGCTACAGTTAGTGCGTGCCTGAACACCGGATGGGATTGTTTATTTGAGGATTTATTAACTGATATATGTCCAATAGTCGAGAGTGCGACGTCGACAATAAAAGATTTACTTCTTTTGTCGTCATTTGGTAAGTATTATTAAAGTATAAATGCTTAAAAATGGAATGAGCTGTTACACTGTATTTTTTTTACATATAGCAAAGTAGGTAACCGATGATCTAGTATCAAAATACTCTGCTCTCCGCTTGAATTCGAGACATTGCGTATTAAGTGGCGAAATTTGAAGCTGCGAAATAAAAAAATCCCTAGAGTTCAATTCAAGCGCAAATAAAGTTAAACTTTACCTACAATGATCTCAATTGTAATAATTTACAATATTAAGCGCGGTGTTGGGTTTCGCCACTCAAAACGAAAATCTATCGTCTCAAAAATTGGGCAAAAACTGTTGGACGGAGAATTTTAACATTACATTTCTTCTGCCTACCCTGCCATATGACAGATACAGCGTGAAGCATAAAAAAAATTATAGCATAAATTAGTTAATTACAAACAATTAATTATTACAGAAGAAGAAGGCCCATTGCCATGCGAATTAATATCAGATAGTCTCAAGTGCGGACGAGAACTTTCCCGTGAAGCCAAAAAAAGAGCAAACCAATTAGTTAAAAATGGTGTTACTTTGGAGGCATGTTCTCCAGCTTTGCTACATTTTTTCTCGACGAAGCTGCCTAAAGACGCTAAGAAGGCTTCGGAGACGTCTCATGAATTACTTACTGCGACTAAGATTTTACAAATGAAATTAAGTACCAGGTAAGTTTAAATCAATAATTATATCATTTAACATGATATTTTTCTATTGTAAGGAATATTTGTTAGTTCTTTAATTTGTATAAGAACAAAATTACATAAGATTTTGTTATATTGCCCAAAATTTTTATAAAAATATTGTCAATAATTGCTTTGAAAGGTTTATTGAATTTCCAAAAAAACTTCAATATTTCAAAAAAGACTAGAAATATCCGAAATTTAGAACGTATATAATTTGTTATACAAAATATATCAAAATTATATACTAATTATATATCAATTTTATGATATCTAACCATATTTTAACGGTATATAGTTCAGACGTAACCCCCAACACTTTCCTCTCGTTCCTTGAAAGTCAATCGGTTCGACCGCACGAGATATATTGCAAGCCTGTCAAAATCAAATGCACAGGGAGTTCTAAGTACAGGAGTATCGATGGCACGTGTAACAATATGGAGCACCCAGCGTGGGGCAGACGAGGAGCACCCTTCACTAGGATCACCACACCGCGGTATTCAGATGGTAAGATTTTTCTACATTATAATTTAAAAAAATATCTAAGTTTCTCTGTTATATTAGTAATCTGTGGGAGATATATACAAAAAGTAATATAAATTATATTGTTATTGGATATTTTCTTTATGATTATGCCATTCATTATGAGGTTTTCCTTTTTTTAGCGTCACGCTGTATTCTGCACAAAGCAGGTTAGGCAGAGGGAACCTAATGTTAAGAGACTCAAATCCCCATTTTCCGTCTTACGAGACTTTGCGTGTTGAGTGACAGCACTCAACGCCGGACCTTGTCTTGAATTGATTGATTGATACCAGAACAAGGAAAATGAAAATAATTCATTCTCCCCGAGTGGAAATCGAACCCACAACAGTCGCGTTTAAAGTCCGACGCTGCGCTACGACGCCCTCCATATAAACTACTTGGTACTAATAAAAAGTTGACATAAATTGGCCTGGCCATTAATACACTTATCATCATCGATTCGTTACTATCAATACGTTATTATGTGAAAATTGTCTCGCGACGATACTGGGTTTGGTTCGCACTCGGCGTAATTAATTCTTATTTAACTTCCTAGCTCTGGAAAAAAAACAAAGCGCGGCATTGAGTTCCGGCACTCAACACGCCATGAAAAAATCGAAAATTGAGCGAAAACCCTCTTTAGTTAGGCTCCTCTAGTGCCCTGCTACATGCGGGGAATATATTAATTTATTATTTGTTATTTATAAGTTTCAATCCTCTCGTATGTTTATCCAATTAATTCAAAATGACAACGAAGTTAATTAAATAAGAGTTACTCGAAATATACATATATATGAGTATGAAGATTCGAATTTTTTTTATTTTTTTAAATTATAAAATTGACTTATTTCTTCAATTTGAAGGAATGGCTAGTTAAGAGTTTTTTTTTTTTCACTGCTCATTTATTTCACTGCTCATTTGTTGCTGCTGTTATGATTATTTTAATTCAGATAGTAGCTTTTTATTGCTATTTATTAGTGTACTTGTATTTTATAATTATTAAAAAAGGTCAAAATATTAAATTTGTTATTTTAACATGTACCTATCTGTTGTTTTGTTGGTTACCAAAGGTTGATCTACATGCAAGCTATTAGTATAAGATTCTATATATATATATATATATATATATATATATATATATATATATATATTATATATATATATATATATATATATATATATATATATTATATATATATATCTATATATATATATAGATATATATATATATATATATATATATATATATATATATATATATATATATATATATATATATATATATATATATATATATATATATATATATATATATATATATATATATATATATATATATATAATATATATATATATATATATATATATATATATATATATATATATATATATAGCGTATGCTGCATCTTGTAAAAGGCAGTCGTATCTACTAAGCTCGCATTTTTTTTTCTTTATTCACATTTATTTTGATTGTAATTTGTTTTATACATTAACATTTCTCTCTTCCTAAGGTATATATGCTATGCCAGCAGCAAAAAGCGGGCGTCCGTTGCCGAATCCGCGTCTACTATCTACACGGCTATTCTCAGACCGAGCGATGTCCAGCCGTGTACTGACGTATCTCAATATGCAATGGGGACAGTTTATTACTCATGATCTTGTATTCCAAGTAATGGAATCAACTGGTAAAAATAATTAGAAATTTTAATTGTTTTGTTTTCTATAGTAATGTATGTGGATAGCATAAAAGTATATATTATATATTTCAGTATAATATTCGGGATAGTAATCGTCGAGTCTATTTTAGACAGCGCACGTTGAAATGACTACTATATGATATAGCTATGGAGACATAATATGCCTAAATTTAAATTGAAAATAATGTTAAATTCTTTAGTTATTTTTATGCACACCAAAGGTTTACGCCTCCGAATGTTTACTTGTAAGATATTATAGTAAAAATGTTGCCTTTCCATGTGTTCATGTAAATGTATTTTTGTTCTATCTTTTACTTATAAATTTGATACTATAGATAGATAGATAGATAGATACTATCTATTTAATGAACTCACGTTATAGACGAAGGCGGCATCCAGTGCTGTTTAGGCGATGGCAGAGACGTTCTTCCCCAAGACATGCAAAACGACAAGTGCATTCCAATATGCGTGCCAGAAGACGACCCTTTCTACAGGCATCACGGTATAAAATGCCTCAATTTTGTTAGAAGCGTCACGACGCCTAGAGACGACTGCAGCTTGGGGCATGCAGAACAAGTAAATCATAAATGATTTTATATAAATATTTTAATTTAATTTTAATGGCGTATATTTTCCATATCCAAATTTTTCCCTACATTTACAGATGAACACAGTAACAAGCTTCTTGGATGGATCTCCAATATATGGTTCCGATTCAAAAACAGCTTGCAAGCTTAGGAGCAAATTTGGAGGTAGACTTAAAGAGGAAACGAGGGATAATTGTAAATACGGATTTTTGCCTTCAGTTGATGATAAAGCCGCTGTTTGTGATTTGAGAAACATGTCCGCACCCTGCTATTTTGCTGGTAAGACATAAAAAGTTAATTGGCTAGCTATTTATAGTAGACATAGCGCGGCGTTGAGTTCCGCCACTCAGCAGCAATGCCTCGAATGGCGGAAAGTGGGGAACGGAGTGTCTTAACACTAGGTTCCTTACACCTACGGTTCCCTCTGCCTACCCTGCTACGTACGGTATACAGCGTGAAGCTTAAAAAAAAACTATAACTGGTCTTGAGGTTGTTATATAATTTTCTGAATATGTTACTCGCATATCTTCCTGCACAAATGAAGAATTATAATTTTTATATCATATATACTTATTTACAATCATGTCACGATCCATTCGGTAATTTGATTTTACACGCTTTATCCTGCATAGTGCAAGCAAGGTAGGCAAAGAGAATAAATGTCAGAACTCTCCATTTTTCATATGAATTTCACACATTCGCTATTGTATGTACTTATACCCTATATTATGGCATAAATGGTTAGCACCAAATTAATTCCTAGAAAGATTACTTACAGTGTTGACTTAAAGTCATCCAGTTCGATCGGCCTTTAATACCATATTTTAGTAAAGATAATTATAGTAATGATTTGAAAATCAAACGTAAAAATATAGGAACTATTTCTTTATGATTTGAAAAACAAAGACATAAAAATATAGGTATTAGTTTTTACGATTTGTTTCTTCAGGTGACAGTAGAATAAATCAAACCCCGACATTGGCAGTACTACACACTCTACTTCTCCGAGAACACAATCGTGTAGCAGATATTTTGAGCAATCTCAACCCGTTGTGGACTGATGAGAAGTTATACCAAGAGGCTAGGAAAGTGGTCATCGCTGAAATTCAACATATTACATATCAAGAATGGCTGCCTTTGAACTTTGGTAAATTTGATAGTCGATTCAGTTTATATAACAAATATTAATTAAATATTTGTACTTGTTAAAATATATTAATATGTTTTCTTTCAGGGTCTTGATCATACATTTTACTACTATAGATATTTAAAAGCTTTTGTAATTTGTTTTTGAATTTTAATTATCTATTTAATTATTATATTTTAAGGTATTACTTACGTCATTAGAGACAAAATGGTTAATTTATGTATATTATATATATATATATATATATATATATATATATATATATATATATATATATATATATATATATATATATATATATATATATATATATATATATATAGTATATATATATATATATATATATATTATATATATATAGATATATAATTATAAGTATGTAAGCATTTTTTACTATTTCAAAGTGTTATTCCACATTAAGGAAAGGAGTATGCTTTTTTTAGAACGCGAATAACAATTTGAACAAAGCAGGATTAGAACTCACACTTCGTGGATGGTTTAAAAGACGCGCAGATTATTTATGTTTTTCATATTTAAATGCTAAAATTAAATTAAATTA
This sequence comes from Dione juno, assembly GCA_037127375.1. NCBI lineage: Eukaryota > Metazoa > Arthropoda > Insecta > Lepidoptera > Nymphalidae > Dione > Dione juno. The sequence goes on along the minus strand of JAXRJS010000022.1, from coordinate 147,014 downwards.
AAATTAAATTAAAATTTTGTTACTCGTACTCGTATATACTTCATAGTCGAACAATCAAATTTATTGCCATATAGAATTCAATTTACTAATAACATGTTACATATAAATATAAAATAAAAAAAAGACGATCTATAAAAATATATATTATATAGTTTATGTTATAACTGCAATCTAGGTGAAAGCTACCTCCGTTACTATCGCATCTCCCCAACGTCACTGTACAGTCGTGATTACAATGAGCACGTCAATCCTGGTATCATTAACGGATTTGGAGCTGGTGCCTTCAGATTTCTACACACTGTTATACCCGATTCCTTCATGAGTTGCCCTAAAGGACACCAAACTGCCTTTTTATATAAGTAAGTATTATTATGTAAATAGTAATTTTAGTGCCTCCAGTTGCTGTTCCATGTTCTTATACACTATATAAAGGAATTGGAGAATTAGCTAACGAAATTATGGTAACGAGTGGGAATTGCCCACTAGGGGTTTTTTTTTTAAATGGCTAGAATTTAAAAAAGTGGCGTAGCTTTACCTTGATGTGCTGTGTTGTTAAACCAGACCGAGCGTGTCTCCAATATATACCCAGGTTGTACTTTAAGCTCAAAACTATCGCACTGCATACATTTTCAAATATCAATTATTAAAACAATTTCAGATTAAGCGATTATTATTTCAATCCAAGTTTGTTAGAAGCCAATGCAGATTCCTTCGACGACATCGTTCGGGGTATAGTGACTCATCGTGCAGGAGAGTCTGATCCACACTGTACTGGAGAGATCACAAACCTGCTGTTTAAATCCCATAATAAATGGGGATTGGATCTTGTTGCTATGGATATTCAGAGAGGGCGCGATCATGGATTGGCATCATACAATGATTACAGGTACGATAGGATGTGGAATACTGTCTAAGAAATTTCGCCACGCTTTTTACTCTTACTGAGCCGACGAAATATTTTATTCACCTGAGTAGGAAATGGGAATCGAACCAACAACCGACGTGCTTTTGATGTCAGGCGCTCTCCCACAGCGACACGATGGCCCAAATCTTACACTTGTTATTATCAATATTTTACTGCTGCCAAGCACTATTTATACAATAAATAGATTTGAATTATTTTTATTTTTTTGCCTTTACGTACAAAGTAAATTTGATAATTAATTACGTAAATTAACTTCACGATAAAGCTGTGCTATACTGTGACACTGACTGTCAGTTTTTTACTCGTTAAAAAGTCTGACGACATTTTTAAAATATTAAAGTTTAGATTTATACATTTTTCGCTGTATTGAACAACGATATGCCTATTGATGTTAGTAATTAATAATTATTTTGATTTTCAGAGAAACATGCGGCTTGCAGAGAGCAAGGACGTTCCAAGATTTAGCTGGAGAAATATCTCAGGATGTAAGAAACATTTTGAGTAAACTCTACTCTAAATATAAAAAAATAGACAGCCAAAATGTGTTTACAAAATAATATAAAAATATTAATTATAATATATATTTTCTATGTACGTAAAATTATTAAGGGTTTTGGCGTCCTTGAATCACATTTATAACCAGATTTTCTTTTATTTGGGACAAATGCATCGACTAAAATAATATCGTTTCAGCGAATCAACATGCTATCCAAATTCTATGAATCTGTGGACGATATAGACTTATTCGTGGGTGGAGCTATGGAGAAGGATGTACCGGGATCAATCCTCGGCCAGACATTCCAATGTATTGTTGCCGAACAGTTCTATCGTACTAGGATTGGCGATCGATATTTTTATGATAACAGTGAAATGGAACATTCTTTTACACCAGGTAAAGATTTTCTCTTATTTTGACACCTTTTTTTAAATAATAATTGTTTACGTGTTTTATAACGTTCTTAAACATTATTTTTTTTATTAAGGATAAATGACCATATATATACCTATATAGCTATTCCGTTACTGCCGAAATTACTGAACCGCCGCCGTGTAGGTATCGTAGGGGACCACAAAAACACAATTTCCCGAAATTTCTATGTAAACAGAATAAAATAGATATTTTGAAAGTTAATTTTTTTTAAAGTGTTAGTTAGAAAGTTACTTTTTTTAAAGTGTTAATCCACACTAAGGATAGAAAACATACTCAAAGAAAACAGATTAAAATAGATTTTCTCTAGTCTATGCAAACGAAGTCGTGGGCTTTTGCTAATTTCTATGGAATATAGTGTAAAAATATTTTTTGATGTCCAAGTAATTAAATGTACCTATATTCTGTTAGCTACAGAAAAGTTGAACTTTTTCTCAAAACGGCCACGTTATGAAGCTTGATAATAATAATAATAAAATTACAAAATATCTCAATGAAACGTTCGCATGATATCTGATTTATACGAATATGCTTATAATATTATGATAGTTCCTAAAGAACAATAAAATCCTTTTGAATTATTATTTACATTTGAAATTACAGATCAACTAAAAGAAATCAAGAAAGCATCAATGGCGCGGCTTATTTGCGACAATACCGGCGTAAAATATATTCAAAGGAAAGCTTTTGAGGTGGAAAGCTCGCACAATCCTAAATACAATTGCGACGACTACAACGCTATACCCTATGTGGATTTGACGACGTGGAAAAGGCCTAAGTTTGAAATAGATTAAATATCAATATTACCAGTATTTTTTATCTATAGGCAAGTTCAATAGGCATCGAACTTCTTGTGTTAAATTGCTAAATTTCATCATCTTAATATTATTTTCCTGTAAAACGATAAATATAGGTTCTCGTGGAGATCCCTCCTTAGGATATGTTGGGGTCCTCGTAAATTTTGGCCCCAGTTGTTTACAGGTTGTTCAGGGGCCCCGTGAGTAGTAGTAGTAGTAGTAGTATATAAGAAAGCTCAATAAAAAATCAATTATTATAGTTTTTTTTTGTTGTGCAATCACACAACAATAATATTTATTAATATTTTTTAAGACAATAATTCATATTATTTTATTGTGTTTTTAAATAAAGTTCTTATAGCCGATATGAGGTATGAATGGATTTTATTTTAATTGCCATTGAATATTCAATTGAAAATAGAAGAAAGAGAATGTGCCTTGTCATGCTAGAGCACAGAACTTCAAATATGTTATACCCCAAAGGGGATATGAACCCACAACAAAGCAAAAGCGGCGAGTCAAGTTAAATAAATACAACAAATTGATGGTATATAATTTTTATTCAAAGTATTGGTTGTAAAAAAGAAAATGTAAAGTGATAATTTCGTTAATATATTAAGATTAGTTATGACAATTATTACTTAATACGGCTATACTTACCTATATTATTAAATTTTAATTTAACAAAAAAAAACCTATTACAAAGTAACAATACAAAAAGATAAAAAATGTATATCTTAAGATTAACCAATATATATATATCTATTATATGTATTTTTGTTTCCAGCACACTAAAAATTGTCATTCCTAAAACCAGTCTTGTAAATAATTAAAAATAAATCTTTTAAAAGATAATTATAGCTACACACATATAATATAAATTATTGCTATATTAAAATATACTATTAATATTATATTCAACTTTTATATATTTTAGTATGAGATTGCTTAGTCTTAAGAAGGTACATATAACAAAAAAAAACAATTCTTATACGGTATCAGATAAGAAGATTTCTCGTTTGCTCTTTATCTTTGCCCAAGAAAGAAAATATTTTATTCTGCATAGAGCTCCATGAAACCGAACTATTCATTAATTGAGAAATGCCTCCAGAATTTGGTTTCACAATTCTTTCCAGTAATGGCCGCTTGTAGAGCCGTTCAGCTTCTTCTCTTTGGTCATCTGTCACTTTTCTGTCATCCAAGTGCATGAGGGATGGAAACTGTGATATAACGAAAAGTCTGAAAGGAAAGTACACAAATATGTTTAATGTTAAAGATTTCAAATATATTTGTCGACGTATAACCTTTTTAATATAAATACTGTTTTTACCAAAATTTTTTATGAGGTATCAGTAGCAGTAACGTATTTTTGGTTAAAATGTTTATTTTTGTTTTATATATAAAAGTTTCCAATGACAATTATTTATATTTTGAAGAACTCTTTATTGTGCTCAACTGGCACGCTCAAAACGCCATTACCGACATTACACCGATTAACAGAACAGAGAACAGAACTCTCTATTTATTAGTTATTTAATCTCTATATTGTAAACAATCTAATTTATATTTTAAAGAATAGGTTAAAAGCTTAAATGTATAATTTACATTTTAAAGAATAGGTTAAAAACTTGTGTTTGAAAAAAATACATAATATATTTTATTGCAATTGAATTATACATAAAAACCATTGAATAATTTGATGGATTAAGATATTCTAAAATATATTTGTTGTAAAACAAAATTTAATGGCTTTAATTTTTTATATAAAATAGATATCATGAAAATTTAAGCGCTATTTATTAATACTTTTTACATACCTATATTGAAGGTATTCATAGAATGTTCCTCCATTAAAGTAACTGGGAGCAGCTGGATTGCCCATAAGTGACAGATATTGTAGATTCGGACATGATTCCTTCAGTTTACCCACCCATGGGTAGAGGGATGCTATTTTACAATGATTCAACCTAACAAATACATATTAAGCTTAAAAACTTTTGACATCAAACACAAGTAATTTGAAATACCACAAAACTGCTGTATTTTATAATATTTACTTGAAAATGTTTGTTTAGTATATTTTAGAGGCATTGATTAAACTTAATTTTTGTTTGTCTCACAATTATGTGAGATACTGGTTTTTAGAATATTCTAAACTTAAAATATTTTTTAATATTAATAATAGAATAGATTATAATTTCTAAATTTAGAAAAAAATTATATTTACCATAGTAATTGAAGTTTTGGCATAGATGGTAATAAGCAATCCTCGGTGATAGGATTGTCATCTGCAATTAAAGTTGTGAGATCTTTGAAGTGAACTAAATTGTCGAGGTTCCTGAAAGAAAACATTGAAAATATAATTCAAATTCAAAATATTTTTTATTCAATAGAATTTTATAGGCATTTTGGAATTGTAGAATTAAGATATAGCTACTATCCTTTCGAAAGGCAGTTTTGCTTTGAAGAGCTGGCATGGAACTCAAATTTTGCTATTTTTAACATAAAATTAAAGACAAAATAGATTTAAATTATAAATGAAATTGGTTACTTACATAATTTTATTATGACTTATATCTAAGTATTTTATATGATCACAGAATCTCTCTACTATAGTTTTAGGTAATTCATATAGCCTTTCATAAGCTAAAGTAAGTTTTGCACATTCTTCTTCATTGGTATCCTCTGTTCCCCTATACAAACATATTATAAAATATTAAATAGATCTATTTAGTCATAAAATTCTAATTTAATTATATTTAACATCTGACCATGATTCTAATAGCACTAGACATTACATTATACTTATAATTAAGTATCCTCTAATATCTGTATGAAAAATAAATATAAATTTAAAAACAGGTTTTGTCCGTGCTCAAAAACACTTTCACTTAACAAAAATTTTATGTATTAGCATATAATCAAAAATAAACTTACTGCATTAAATCAGGAGGAATAAAATTTTGCGTCATTGCGGTTAAGGAGTCAACGAGAATGCTACTCGATAAGTCCACTGCAATAACTCCACCGTCTGGACTGGTTATAAAAATAAACTGGAGTCTTAGAGATAATTATCATGAAAATCGACGTTAATTAATGCAATTTAGTGCCAATGAAATAAGCCATATGTTTACTACTCAATTAGTACATCTTATATAATGAAATATCTTTAGTACTATAATTTGAAAAATTATATAATTATGTTTTTCCATACAGTTTCTGGTATGTCATTTAAACAGGCTTTATTTATACAAAAGAATGTAACTTTTTTCGAACAACAACAAGTTTTCCGTTTGACTATTATAATTTGTGACAGTGACGTATTAAAGGTCACGATATTGCATTCATTGCTAAAAAACATTTTTTTTTTTTCAAAAAATTATTATTATAACAATAAAACAAAGTATGTATTTATTTTTATGCGTTTTTGTATACTAATAAGAACTATAAAAAATATCACATTTTACTTATTTTTCATGAATATTTGTAAAATAGAATATTTTATTCAAAATCTAACTATAAAAATTTTTGTAACTTACATAAAACTCCAATAAATTAAAAGATTTAGATTACATTTTTTTAAATGATTAAAGATTCTTTAAGTAATTTTACATAGAATATCGTTTATGCAAACAATTTTACTCAGTTTTTATTTATTTAAAAAATAAATAAGTTAGCTTAAACAACTTATCGTTTACGTTAAGCATGATACTTACTCATTTTGCACAGGCTCTTCTGAATCCATTTGGACCGAGAGTAAATAATAAAATCTATGAATCTATTATTTTTTATAACTTTAAGTATTTACTTGAAGTATAGAAATGTGAATCACAATCATATTGATAATGCATTGTTATCAATCGAACAAGAAGTTCAGGAGGGAGGAGATAAGAACATTGTTTACGTTGACTATTGCGCTAGTGACCCGAAATGTATTAATTTACAAATTATGTAAGTAATTGTGTCTTTTGATAATATATTTTTATATTGATTATAACATTTTTTTTTTTTAACACTATACTTTTATATATTTCGTAAATTCTCATTTATAGTAAAGTAGTTTGCAAAATATTATAAATGAACAAGATGAAATTGTACTATATTAAGAAATCCGTACACTGTTTATATTTTACATAAAAATCTATTTACAATTTTTTTATGTAAACGTAAATTAAAATAAATTTTATGTAGCATACCATATTATAAAGAAAAACATTTAACAATCTATTATAGAAAGCTGCAACACAATAAGCTTGACAGTTGAATTTGACATTTGACTGTTGGCTGCCAGCTGACACGTCATTTGTTGTTGTAAAGAGTCAGAAATGGTTAAAATATAAAATTCTATAAAAATTACTTGTTCAATATCGTAAAAGTATATGAAAGAATAATAATTTGAAATATAATTTCAAATATATATTAAAGATGGACGTAAGTAGTGGGGTGCTATTATGTTACTTTACTGGCTTTATTATACAACATATGTATTTTGATTTTTTAATTTATATTTTATTAATTATCAATTTTAGGAGAGTAATATTCCAATAGATATTAATATAGGTAAACTACAAGACTGGTTAATTAGTCGACGTCATGTCAACAAAGAATGGCAAAAGAACGTTATTTCTGTTCGAGAGAAAATAAATAATGCCATCCAGGATATGCCAGCGCATGAAGACATAGCTGCTTTATTATCTGGCAGCTATATAAATTATTTTCATTGTATAAAAATCATAGAAATCCTGAAAGAAACTGAAGCAGATACCAAAAACCTGTTTGGTAGGTATGGGTCACAAAGAATGAAAGATTGGCAAGATGTAGTAAAGAGTTATGAAAAAGACAATTTATATTTGGCCGAATCAGCGCAAATTTTGGTCAGAAACATAAATTATGAGATTCCTGGGTTAAAAAAACAAATAGCAAAAGAAGAACAAATGCAGGCAGTGAGTTAATTAAACAACACTTTTGTGTAATTTCTGTTTCCTATATATAACAAAACTTCAGCTATAAACAAATATTTTTTATAGAAAAAGTGTATCAAGTTGAACTTAGTTTTAATTTTAATTGGATTAATATAATTCATTCACTTTCATCTGTACTTGTTTTACTCTTTAATTCTTATAGGAATGTGAAAAAAAACATGCAGATTACTTAAAAAATGAGGGGTCTAGTAAAAATGATTTTTTGAATTTGTGCAAACAACTGGGCATTAAAGGAGATAAAATCAAAAAAGAATTAGTTGAAAGGTTGCAGGAATTGCCTGATATATATGATAAGGTAAGAAATGTTTCTGTTGAATATAAAAGTATATAAAAAAAACAATTTTGAAATGATATTCAAATAACATAACTCTTTTCTATTTGAATGTTATTAAAAAAATATATGTAAAATAAATATTATGTAATAAACTATATTATTCTAAAGAAAATAATGTAAGAGTAAATTGTTGTCTCTTTATGTTAAACTTTTATATATCATTTTTCAGATAGGCAAATCTTTGAAACCACTCAAGCCAGCAATAGAACTGTACAGTGCATTTGTTAGATACATGCTTGGTGATGCATCAGATGTTTTGCCATTATTACAATATGTGGTGGAACACGGCAACACTACAGTGTATGAGTGGACTTATGGTGAACCTCCTCTGAGTATAGAACCTGATCCTATTCATATAGAAGTGGAAGAAGAACAGGGTTGTGGCGATAAGGTATGTAAAACATTATACTAAAGCTCTTAGAAGGTGAAATGCAATGGATTTGAAATATATATATATATATATTTTTTAAGCAGTACTTTTATTTGTAGTCATTAAAAAGATATCATCATTCGTTATGAGAATGAGGGATTTTTGTAATGTATAGTACCAATACAATTAATAAAAAATATTTTAGTAAATTTTCTTAAAGTGTTTGTAACATTTCTCAATATTACCAATTTATATTTTTATTTATATTTATATTTATAATTTTTTAATAACTAATAGAGATTTGTTGTGTGCCAACTTGTAGTGCTTGTTAAAGGAGAAAACGTGAGGGTGCCACGGTGTTGTTTATAATAATAATAATTGATTTATTTATACATTTTGAGTTTACATAATTATGATTTCAATATTTTCGTTGTACTGCCCATGTTTGCCGAGCATGGCATATGAATGTTTGTATAAAGAATACACACAAACATATATAATAAATAATTTTCTATTATTATGTTGAATTAGTGAGATTGTACATTGTATTATATACCTATGATAATTTTTATTTGCAGATTGATTTTGGAGATGCTGAAATAGATTTTGGTGGAACAGAAGCAGCTGAAATAGATTTTGGTGATGGCGATGCGGGAGAAATTGATTGGGGCAATGTCGATGCTGTAGGTGGAGAGGTATATATATTTCTTTGTAATGTAATAAAAAAACATATGTAGAAAATTGGACTCTAATGTGACTTGGCGTAGTATTTTTTAGCTTCATGTGTTTTTCTAGCATAACAGGGTAGACAGAGAGAATGGAGTAATTTGATAATTAAATTACTTGCACTTCTCTAGCCTATGTAAATAATAATTCTAAATATATTATTTCCCTTTATTCTGGTGTATATAACTTACAGTCTTCTCGTTTAAAGCTAGAGTCGAGTTTACAATATATAGGACTATAGTCTATATTAAATCATATTAGTTACTAGCCGCGCCCCCAACTTTTTATACGTGGGAAAGTAAATTTAAAGCTTCCGCCAGTTTAGTAAAATAGTCATAATAATACAATAATTTTGTAGCAATATCATTGTACACAATATTTCAATTTTTTTTTCATTTATGAACCGATTGAAATAAAACTCTAAATATTAAGTCAAAGCTTACTGTAACACAATGGAGAAAATTGAATTTGAATCGGTTCATTCGTTGCTGAGATTAGTGTGCACAAACGCATAGACAAAAAAATTTAAAATCATTAATATATTGAGTTCTATTACATTGCTATATTAATGATAATTTTTATAATATATCTTCCACATACAGACAGCGATCAGTTACATTTTTATTATATGTATAGATAAAGATTTAAATTTGATTACATAGCTACAAGTGACTTGTATGCTATAGTATATATTTTTCCAGGACTTACCAGTGGATGTATCAGCCATATCTTTAGAAGAGGCGGGTATAGTGGTAGAGGATCAAGGTATGGGCGGTGGGGTGGCGAGGGGGAAGGAGGCGCTCACACTATTGGATAATACAGCGACAAGGAATCAGTTCATTGACCAATTAGTTGAGGTATGTTAAATGGTTTTGTATGGAAATTGTTTATTTACAATTTTTTTTAATTTTATTATAAAAAAAGCCCAATTAGCTTGTTATATTAAAATTAGTTAGCTTTACCTTTTCATGTATTTAGATTTAACAGTGATATGTATTTATAAATACTTTTATTTTGTATATAAGCTTTTATAAATGACGTCATCGCGGCGCATAGGAATAACGTTTGATTATAACCGTGCAGTTTCACTTTCATTTTTGATGTTAGTTCGAGCTCTCCACAGTTTTGTGGGACAGTAGGCTGTTGAACTCCATGCAATATCTTGAATTTAGGCTGGATTAGGTAACCCGCATGTGGCAAGATAGGCGGAGAGAATCTAGTGCCAAGACTCTCCGTTCCCCACTTAATGAAGGTTGTGTAACGAAACTGAATGCCGCCTTTTGCGTTATCACTGAGGGAAAATAAAAATAAACAATTCTTCCCAAACACAAAACCATGTCCCAAAAGGTAGCTTTACCTCCACGATGCTTTTAAGGACAAATTTTAAAACCCATTTTTTTATTTTCTTGACAGCTAGATTCATTTCTAAAGATGCGTATATATGAAACTAACGCTGCGAACGACAGTCTTAGTTTCTCCCTAATGGAACAATTGCCGTCGGAGAGTCCGGAGGCTTTGGATAAGATGCAGAAAGCGGTCACCAACGCGGCGAGTGCGCTCACTGCTACTGAAGTGACTCACTTGCATAATGTTAAACACTCGCCTAGGTAAGATTTTTGGTGCACGGAGGGTACACTATTTTCTATGTGTATTTTTAGATTTTAAACCTTCTAATGCGACAGTTTGTGGGTTCGATTCCCAAGGGATGTTTTTTCATTTTCTTCGTTCTACCAACAAGGCAAAAGGTGGCGTTGAGTTCCGCCACTCAACACGCAATTCTTCGAAGGCGGAAAGCGGAGAACGGAGTGTCTTAACTTGGTCTAGGACCCTGTTTTGTGCTGTATCCCACAGCGTGAATCTCAAAAGATTATTGTTGCTATGAAAGTTAAGTTCAAGTGTTAACAATATATTTACTAGCTTTTACTAGCGACTTTGCCCGCGTTTACTAATGGAAATAAGTAAAATTTGTGTATGACATATGACATTTAGAGACTAACATCCGTCAGAGGTAACAGTGGGACAAAACATTAAATGGAATAATGTCAGGTTAAAGATTCTTTCAGTTGTAACCGGTAGTTCCTGAGATTAGTGCGTTTAAACAAACAGACTTTATGATATAAGCTTTATAATATTAGTATAAATTATTCATTAGTTGTTTTAATTGTAGCCATATAATGTAAATTTCATGCTTTTTGACTATTAATTATACTTTATAATAACAGTTTTAGTCTAGCCTAAATAATGGGTGTTGTATATAAAATGGAACATTCAGTTTTAGTCTAGCTTTAATAATGGGTGTTGTATATAGAATGAAAATCGAAATGGTTACATCAAAAATCTTTAATCTCTCAGAATAAAATTTTTGAAATAAAAACATATACAAAGTATATATATTATTATATTTTCAGATACGTGGACGTGCTAACGGGTCAGCTGCAACAGAAGCTGTCCCTCTGCGACAAGTTGCGTCACCTAGCGGCCAGAGAGGTGGACCGCAAGGCGGCGGCGTTCAGCCGCGCGGGGGCGTTGCGGCCGCAGCTGGGGCGCTTGATGGAGAGGAGCAAGGAGTTGCAGGCTGATGTAGGTTTTAGTTCTCTTTTGTGTGTGTGTGTGTGTGTGTGTATGCGTGCGTGCGTGTGTGCGTGTGTGCGTGTGTGTGTGTGTGGTGTGTGTGTGTGTTTTGAAAAGATATAAGAAAATGATAATGTTTTGTTTTACTGGGTAGAAATGAAAACCCTCTACGTGGTTTTCAGTCAGTAGTAATATCCTGTTAATTGTTTGCCTTCTTATTGCTTTTCTCTCTTTCAGATTGAAAATGAAATTTCAAAGAAATACAAAGGTCGTCCAGTCAACATCATCGGTGGAGTTAAATTCTTATAAATTATATAAAAAATAAACGATTTTTATTTTCTCAAATAGAAGTATTTTTATATATTGTGTATAAAATTTGTTACATATGATTAAAATTGCTATATATAATTAATTTTCTTTTTATTTTCCCTTTTTTTTATAGTATGTTTAATTTAATTGAATATGCGGCTTTGTACAATATTACATTTATATATAATAATCTTTTAGTTTTACATCTTTGATCAGAGACAACATGGAGAGAAAAAGATACTCTAGTATCCGCTTTCCGGTGTTCGCTTTAAAAGATAGACACTGTACGCGACACGCTCACCGCCTAGCCGCTTAAGTAAAACGAATTGCGTTCGTTTCTATATGTTATACGAAATCAAAATTTACATGTTCAGTATACTCGTGTTTACTCTAATAATAATAATATATATATAAATATATATATATATATATATATATATATATATATATATATATATATATATATATATATATATATATATATATATATATATATATATATATATATATATATATATATATATATATATATATATATATATATATATATGTATATATTTTTTTTCTAAAATTAAAGTATTCTAAGTTACTCCATATAACATCAGCTACCTGTCAGGAACAAACAGACAGACGGACAAGAATTGTAAAAAATGTCATTTTTGTATATGTACCGTGTATATATTTATATGGATGTAGTAAAAAAAAAGCGGTTATTTTATTACAAACAGACACTTTTTAGACAAATTTATTTATTAGTATATAGATATAGATATTATATAATGAACAAGAAAAACAAACTAAAGAATCAATAATTTATTTCTCATCCGTAATATGGATAGTAATAGTAATAAGGATAGTAATAATAAAACGGGTAATAAACGTAAGGATAGTAAAAAAAAGGCACACAAACATTTTCAGGCTTATCCTTGTCCTTCTCCTTCTCCGTATCCTTGTCCTTATCCTTATCTTTTCTTGCTCTTCTAAAATTCATACATAATTGTTGCGCAAATACTCCAGTATATAATTCATTCAATATAACCAAAGCGAGAATGAGAGCCATCGACTTATGTAGAACAAACATCTGGAAACGAAAAAAAACTTGAGATTCTCAGTTTGTCACTTTCTGTCAAAATTGGAGACCGCTATATAGAAAATTGTCTATAAATCGTTTATTCATATATATTGGTTTATTATATTAATTAATATTAAACAACATAGTTGAACATAAAAAATACAACAAATATACCTTGTATAGAATCATCGTTGAAGATCCGCCTCACGTTCAGATGTTCCAATCAAAAATCATACTCATTATTGAATATTTTCGCAATTTTATCTTTAATTTACAAAACGACTTTTTAAAGTGGAATTTAATTGATTTCTCTGTGCCGACCGTGAAAATTTATGGCGACTGAAAATGAATGGCTTTTTGATGTGTTGAAAATGATAGACGTTGTATAGTAATTAATTTGATTTATGTAACATTATAATGGCATAATATGATCGAAATTTAATCAAATTCCAGGCTGGTCTCTGCAAAGTTGTGGTGTGGGGGTAAGCACTCCTTGAGGAGGTGGGTTAAAAAAGGTTTAACTTCATTTATATTCAAAGGTTTTTCTTATTTTATATATTACATAGATTACATAGAGTGCGTTCAACATAACCGAAGCTTTTACCTGCGGCTGTGCCAGCGTGGTCAAAAGCTAATGCCATTGTGTATGGAACATTTTTAGCATCCGATAACTTTCACCACACTTACACTGGGTTCCATTAACATGATATTATATAGCATATGACCTTCCCCGATAAATGAACGATCGATACACAACGATTTTTTTCTTAATTTCTAAATTACTTAAAGAAAACATATAATAATTTTAACGCAGCGGCATTTGAACCCGCGTCTCATGGAAACCGTCCAAGCGCTCTGACCACTAAGCCATGCGTCGAAATTCTGATATGCTTTGTACAACTTATTACGTTGTTAGCATCTGTGTTGGTCGATATATGCATATTGTATTTATTTATGAATAGTTTGTGTATCTAATATAAATTTCATTTATACTTATTTATATGTTATATTTAATGTCCAAAGGTTGCCTGGAAGAGATCGCTTTAAGCGATAAGGTCGCCTTCTTGTAATTTTCTAAGTTTTTTTAGTTCACATCTTGTTTTTGTGCAATACAGTATAATTGTATTGTATTGTATTGTACATATTCATGTATTCATGGCTACCTAGGCTGGTCTTTGGTTATATCTACTAGACCAATGGTTACCAACCAGTAGACCGCGGACCACCAGTGGTCCACAGACCATCAATGGTCCGCAGATGCATGAAGAATACGGGTCAGTTTCTACATCGTGGTCCGCTGCTAATAAACCTCCTCTTGTAACTTGCAAAAAACTTGCGATCTCAAACAATATTAATCTACGTCACGCGAACTATTATTTGTATTTTTTATTGTTTTGTACAAAAAGGAGCCACGTAACCTAGAACGTAACCTTTAACTTTATCTTTTTCATTTATATTATATATATAATATATATATATATATATATATATATATCCTATATATATATATATATTATATATCATATATATAATATAATATATATATAATATATATATGATTATATATATATATATATATATATATATTATATATATATTCTAGGTTGTGAAAAAAATTCTAATTTTTACCAAATTTTATAGATAGCTCCTACCTGATAATTGGCAAATTCCAATAAATATATCCTCTAAATAATGACACCAAAAAAATGACATTTTTTATCAAAAATAATGATAAAACTTTAAAAAAAGATGTAAAAGAAAAAAAAAATTATGATAACACAAGATCGATGTTATCTCGTCTATTGTTTGACTTAAACAACTCATCTATTTCCATGTACTTGCTAAAAATGGAACATTAAATAAAACTCGTGACAGAAATTATGTATGGAAGTAAGTATTTATAAAAAAATTAAAGCATACAAATTGTGTTTTTAAAACCTAAACCTATAATAATATTCTATTATCAATTACCTTATTATCAATAACGTTATAACATAATATTTACATTGTATATACATATTAATAATAGCAATTCACAATAGCAATAAATATCAAAAGTATAATTTTATTAATTTTTATTTTTTATTGTAAAAAATAATACACCATCATATTTTTTTATTAAAAATTTCTAGCATATGATAATTCACACTCATAGTTTCTAATATATCAGATTTCTTTGCAAAAATATAAAATACTAGCGACCCGCTGGAACTAAAGGATTATTCATTTATGAAATTAAATCTCGTTCTGACATCTGTTCTGTATCTTAAGATACATTATTGTAATATTAGATTTTTAGAATTTCTTAGACGGTTAAAGTTAGAGCAAATAAAAAAAAAAACATTTTCTAGTAATTCTATTTATGCACTGATTTAAATAACTTCTTTCCAATTCCAATAAGAATCCATTTTACTCCCATTTTCCTTCATTTTCACAATAAAATGTAGCCTATGTTACTTCTAAGGGCTTAAGGTCTTTCCATTTTAAATTTCATCAAAATCGGTCACGTAGTTTTTGAGTTTATTCAATACAAACAAACAAACATACAAATCTTTCCTCGTTATAATATTAGTATATATGTAGGTACATATGATTCTAAGAAGATATGGTAGTCTAGTCTTGAAGCCTATTTTGATCTGGTCGCTTTAAGGAATCTGAATAAATCTTACAATTATTGGTAACATTATAAAAGCTAGTTATAACAAATTCAACAATCACGTGATTTGTTATATACTTTCTCATTAATATGTTGGTATAATGGGCCTTACAGATTAAAAAACATACTTCATAATTAAACGAAAGATTGACTTGAAAGTAGGTTGCGTACATTTTAATACAACTTATTTATATAACCTATAGAGTAATCTTTGTGTCGTGTACTTAAATAAAACGAGGCAGGTGTGTTAAATATATCTAGATTAGGTTAGCAAATATTATATAATAATGAGAGTAAAAAATAACAAGTTTATAATAAAAGTTGACGTTAGTTATCACATCAAATCAATAAACTTCGATTTTCATATAAATTTCAAAATCAATTTGACTATAAAAAAACATGAAAAAAATAATTATCTAAACATCAATATATTCTGTATAAGTCGTAAAGGGTCAGATCTACAAAAAGTCTTGCCTCTAGGGCAGGTATACCTTCTAACACACATGGCGAAACGCCTGTCGCATTCACACAATCTCCCCGAACACGAATTTGATACTCTACTACGACTGTTATAGTTCTCCAACGCACAGTGTGGTTCGCCATTGAAGCATTTCCAGTGGTACGGCTGGAAGTAGACAGTGTTGACCGGACAATATATATTTTCGTAGCATTCGTCGTGTAAACGGCAACAGCTGGAAAATAATAAATATAGTAAATAATCGTACAGCTGAAAAAAGCTTGCAAGATAGATAGAGTGAACCTAATGTGTCAGGACAACCAACCAAGTAGGAAAGAAAGCTTTCTCCGCCTCCAGAATTTCGAATTCACCCTCATCACGTTGGACGCTGGTCAATTGCGCCAATTTCGCACTTTCGGTTTTGATTTTGAATATTGTTATAAAATAAATACCTATTATTGTTAAAATTTTGTATTTTTTACATTTTCATGCACAATCGTGACGGATTAAACAAAAAAAATTACATATAGAATCGGAAAATTATAGCTTTTAAACCATTTGGAGTAAAGATATGTATTAAGATACTTTCTTAACTAAGATTTGAATTAAATATAGATTTAAAAGGAATACAATACAATAGAAAAGAACATTCATAAGTAGGGACTCGGGAACGCCCAGTGTCTTTTGTCAACTTGTAGCAATCGGACCGGAGCCATGCCACATCACTAAAACGGCTATAACTTGTGAAATAATAGGAATATTGAAAAATCCTTTTAAACACATATTCCTGGATGTCTAAACTTTGGAAATATAAAAAAAAATGATATTTTCAAAATTCTACACTAGAATACCCCCTTAACAACTAGAGTTTAACGAAAATTGTACATTAGTAATTAGTTATTTATAAAATATTAAAAAAAAATATTAAATATATTTTATATTAGTTTTCACATATTGTAATTCTGTACATATCTTTACAAATAAACCTTACTTGTCAATTCCATCAGTAGGTCTCCCAGAGCCGAGGAAGCCGCAGTAACAGCCATAGCCCTTATAGCTGATAGGATCACATCCAGTAGCGCACGTTAGCATGTTGTACAGATGAAATACACCGCGTTTTCCACGATCCTTGCTTATTTTGTTTGGATCCATCGTTCTGGAATATCATTTTCATTTCTATATTATGTAAGTAAATATAAATAATATATGCAAAATGGCAATTAATTAAAATAAAATATATTGTTACTGTCCTAACTTGTGATTTGTAAAATATTAACAACGTAATAATATGTTACATGACTTTGTTATTAAATCTAGGACAAAAGGAGAGGCTTAGTGGTAAACAGGTAGTAAGTACTGAGAGATGGAATATATTTGCGCATGCGCATTGTCTATTCTGTACTAGATAGTAAACTACGATTTGTTATAAGATAGTGTTTGAACATTATTTACTTTTATGTTAATTTTAATAATTATAAGTATTATTATAATACATACCTGACACCGTTCATATAATCGGCCACTGGTATCGAATGTCTAAACGGGTCGTGAGCAAAACCCACCAGCAGATCGTCAGGCTTGCTTATTTCATACTTATCTTTAAATTTGAACTCTTCTGTTGCTTTGGTTTCGGTGCGACTATTGTTCTTAAGATAATGAGGATTTAAGTTCTCCTTCACATTCTGAAGCTGAGCATAGTTGGTGCTATTGTAGATATAGTCGTATGTGAGTGGAGGGGAAATATCTGGAAAAACAAAGTGTATTAAGTTTATTTTATAACTTCACGTTGTATTCTGCATTAGGAGGGTAGGCATAGGGAGGTAAACTAGTGTTAAGACAGTTTCCCTGTTTTACGCCATTACGAGACATTTCGTGTTGAGTGAAGAACTTAGCGGAATAGCGGATTGCGTCTTGCCATGTTACCAGAGCGAAAAAAATAAAAATAAGTCAAACCTCAAGTGGAAATCGAACTCATAACTGTCGCTTTTACAGCCACCAACGAGTGTTAAGTTAACAGTTCGATTTTATGCGGCGTTGAGTTCCGCCGCTTAACACGCTATGTGTCGACAACAGAATGTCTTAACACTAGGCTATCTCTGCCTACCGTGCTATATGCTAGAAGTAAAAAATTTTGAAGTTATTCAAATAAATTTCTTCAAATTACAATATATGATTATATACTTTAATTAAGAATTTCGTGTTCCACATATTGGATTTTTGAAGTAAAACCACCTTCAGTAGACATAGTTTCGAAGTAAGTGCACAGTATAGGGTTAAGCACACAATTCGCAAGTACAAGCAAAATGCATTTATAAAGAGGTAAGCGAGTTTTGCAACTGAAGATATTTAAATTTTTTTTACAAATATAATAAAAAAAAACGACCAATCGTGCGCCGAATTCGCGTACTGAGGGATTTCTACCAATTTTATAATTGAAGGTCAACCCTAAACGAAGTACCCTTCAGTTATGATTACGTTGCGAATTTCATACAAAATGTGGCAAAAATGAAGCTTAAAGCTCGTGTCTTTTTATTGCGTTGGTTTAGTTATAAGTCAGTTTTTCTGTTCCGAAGGACTATAAATCTGGATACGAGTATTTAAAATAAATCCTCCAAGCGATCGTGAGAAAAATGTGATGCTAAAAGGTTCCACTTTTCATTTTTACATGCGGAACTCTAAAAATGATAACGTTCTTACAGAAGTTATTTACATAATTCGTTTGGAAATAAGTGATTAAAAAATAAATGTCAAATTATGGTTAGTTAATTCTAAGCGAAAGTTGATTTGGACATTAAGTTTAATTTAATCTGTAGATCAGACACAGGTGTGTGTGTGTGTGCTGTTATTTCACATATAGTTATTTTTTATTTCAAAATGATACTCAAAAAGTCTTGCAAGAATCGTGCATATGTACATATATATCTATATATCTTATATGATGAGCTAAAGCTGTAGAATTCGTTAGCTTGAAAGCGTTTAACTCAGGAATTTCATCACGTTAATCGATTGACGATTCGACCGTACCGAGCAAAGTTGCCTTGGCCTTGACCACTAAAAATGTGACATGCCTCATACACAACTCTTAGTCTTATCTCCATTTGACTGTAGTTGTTCTATTTACAATGAGATAAAACAAAAAGTAGATAGACCGGTGTAGGATTAGAGTCTGCTAGCTTAGAGTCTAAAGTCTACTCCGTTTCTAAGATATAAAGATATAAATCTGAAAATAATATATATAAGCTCTATAAAGCTCATAAAATATATTTTTAAGCTTCCACTGTTAACGCTGCGCTTTGTCTTGTCAAAGCACTAATATTTATTCCTCCAAATGGGAATCGAATCCAAAACAAACGTTTACAGACATATACCGCACAACTTTCAATATATCGAACTACAATTCACATAATATCGAACCGTTGATAAATATTCTCTTACGACGTCCATAATAAAGTAACAACAGTTTAAAATTAGTTTATATTGCATTAAATAATGACATTAGATAGCAATCAATGGCGTACCTGGGATCATGGAAACGGTTGAGCCATTGAATGTATTGAAAAATAAGCGCATTTCACGCACTAGTTGTGTAGAGACAATCGTACTAATTTTATACAAAGAGACTTGATGGGCCGGTGTATGAAAATGGTAGGGATGTGAGTGTTGCATCAGAATTTACGAAAATCTAAATAAATGTTACTATTGTTTTTTTTTATTATGGCTGATATTTTTGAAGGTATTTTCGCGATGTGTGTAGGTTAGATTCCCTCGTGGGATAAATAAAGTACAATTTATTTCTCCAAATAAAAATTTATGTTATCCATCATATTTTTGCTTCAGTACAATATATAGGTAAATATATTTTTACTAGCTTACATTTTTTGTTAAGTATCGAATCTTGTAACATTCCTATTTTTTTTATACGGAGTCTTAGATTAATTATAAATATAAAAATATAAATGTAAAATTTCTGCACACTTAAGCTCTATAATTTAGAAACAGATCAACTATGGAAAAAATACGGAAAAAATACCAGCTATAAACTATATTGAACATATTGCTATATAACTGCGACAACATAATGATGTATTGCCAATTAATATTCACATGATTGATTGTGACCTTAAATGACATTAAAAATCTACATTGTAGCCAGAATTTAAACAGGAAAAATCGAAAAAAGAACAGAATTAAAAAAATAATTATACCATAAAATACAAATACTCTTTTATCTTCATATAGCTGTCTATATTTGTCACTTTTCGATAAAAGCGAGAGAAAGAGAGATAAAACTCTATGTTGTTCTGATTTTACTACTACAATACCTAATTTATTTACACACACACACACACTCATATATATATATATATATATATATATATATATATATATATATAATATATATATATATATATATATATATATATATATATAATTGTACTGCAGAGAACAGCGACACAACACTCTGCTCTATACTTTTTAATAACTTAAAAATAATAAGTTTCGGTAGGCAAAATGTAACATTACATCGTATATGACTAAAGGAATGTTCATTATTCATATTATATAAATAATATATTGAGTGAAATTTAAACTTGAAATATTTCTTTCTAAATAAGGAATCAAAATAAAAACAAGTAGTTACAATTTTTTGCCATATTTAAGATTTTAAATTATGAAGACTAACAATAATATTGTATACATTATGACTATTGTATCATAGAGGATGCATGCATTGCACCGTAAAAGCTTGCAACAATCTTCGTGAGAATTAACTTAAGCTATCAACTATGAAATTAACAATGAACTAGAAGTAATAACTTCTTATGCTATTTTTCTTAATATACCCAGATAATATACACTTAAAAGCTTTTTAACATAATCTAGTGTACATTATGCAAACGATTTCGCAGCGAGACAAGAATCAGTGTTGATGCGTGAGCGGTATCGCGGCTTTTATTTAAATATTGGGACAAGAAGTTATTAGGCAACTAAATCATATTATCTTCATAGTTAAGATATAAAACAAGTCATAATCTAGAGTTCGCTAAGTTAGAGTTACAGTTGGATTCAGAGTTCTTGGTTTATTATAAAATCTTAATTTTTGGTAATTTTCATATCCTGCATGTGGCAGGGGTAGACAGAGGGTACTTAGTGTCAGGACACTCCGTAGCCTGTTTCGCAACTTTCAAGAGATAACTTTTTGAATTGCAAAACTCAATGCTGCGCTTTACTTGTTACCTGAGCGATAGATTAAAATAGTTAATTCCCCCGGCATCAAACCCACAACCGTCGAGTCTGAATGCAGACACTGTGCCGTTGTGTCACAAGTTAGAAATTTTCTCCTTTCTCGTAATATCCCAATTTAATAATATCGTTGACCTTGTAATATGACATACCAATATATTTGCTCACCATTGTGACATAATTACGAAAGCTAATCTCAATATTACACATAAGTCACCTTGACTTATAGGCCAACAAGATTTGTATTACAGAGAAGATTTTTTTAAAAGGCTAACTATGAATAATCTTTAGAAAACATTGACCTTACAAATTTTAAATGCCAATATTTATTTATATGTTTATTTATAATTATGTTCGCCAGATCATGAATATTATCTTTCACCGGACTTTAGATAATATCAATAATATTATAGATTATATATAATAATTATAGATAATAATAATATCAAAAATCAATTTAGAATATCAATCAAAATTGGAAGAAATAAGAGTGCTTTTTTTTTCAGCTTCACGCTGTCTTCCATGTCATCATGTCATGCTACTCCGTTCTCTACTCCAGTCGACTTAATCTCTTATCTTACTAGAGTGGGGAAATACAAAATAATATATATCCCTGAGCGGGGATTGAACCCAATACCCACCGCGCCACGATGGCCTAAAAAAATGTTAAAAGTAATTTGGTCTCTTCAAAGGAAGACTGATATCATACAGAATCCAAACACCAATAAGTATCACTTATCTTATCTAGACAGTGTTTATAAATTACTGTAACAGTTGTCACTGTCCACTGGATTTCAGTAGTAAAGTATACATATTTATACTGACAAATACCCAATGCAAACAAAAGCCTCTTTAACCTTCCGTTGAGTATATCTATTAGTTTGTAGTCTCGTTAAAACATAAATTAAACAATTATTATTTACTTATCTTTAGTTTGTGTTTATTCACTACTTTATTCGGAACTTGACCTGATTTCTGTATGCTAATAGACTACAGTTGAACTTACTGTTTTGTCAAGTCCTCTATGATTTATTTGTTCAATCTTGTTTTGCAATCGTGTTACTAGTGTTAATGCGAAACTTCTAGTCGACTTCTAGTAGACGTAATCAAAAGACTGATATGATTTGTAATAAAACTTTAAAAAATTTAAAACTTTAAATCTAATGATCGTTCTTATCAATTTTATCACGGTATCAAAAATTGTTTTTTTTAAGTCCCTACTGTGATGCCATATCGTTAGACATAGATAAATTGTTACAAAATGTGTAAAAAAATCAGCGTGGCTTGTCAAGAAGAAGACAAGATCGTATAGCTTAGTGGTTGGACCGCTTGAACGGTATCCAAGAGGCAGCTCGAGACGTCTTCATTTTACGTTTGGATATTTCCGGGACCCTCTACGTTTTTCTAATATATATTTTTTAATGTGTATTTAATAATGATACTGTTATGAAAAAAATATATATACTATAAATAATATTCAATTTATAAAAAATAAAAATATTGATAGCTTTACATCAAATATTTAACAATCAAAATTTAATAAGTATTGTAATTTTTAAACTATTTTTAATATTCTTCTGTAACTTTGTGAGACTAGATTTTTGAAGTTGACTTTTGAAGTGTGACGATAGTTATATAATAACACAAATATATACTTGCCAAGTAAAATATTACTTGGGTAGTACACCATTATAGTAATATGCCATGTTTGTTTAAGAAGACACTATTAAAAATTACTTTTTATCTTTATATATGGATTATTTCATATATCTGACACTGGTATCATCCTGCAATGAAAATAATAGTTGTAATCAAAGGATAGAGAAGCAGAACAGCCCCTCATTTCTCGTCTCTATCAGTATAGAATATCTTTGACACTTAAGCCCACTCGTTTTCTTGACCTTACTGATGTACTCGCTTACCCAATATGTAATTAAGTATAAGAACACTATTATTTTATTACCAAGAAACATGACATTCTACATGAATAATTGTAGCATACGCAGTTCCGTGTGGCCAGCCGCCTTTATATGGTGGTGCATTGGCATTGGTCTCCAATGCATGTATGTTTTATATTACTCATATAGTATTTATTAATCTTATATATTTTTTGGTCCTAATTATAAAAAAAATTACGAAAATATTCATCTTTGAATATATGTAATTGATTTATTTAATCAACTTGCCATATATGTATATGTTAATAATTTTAAAACAAAGCATATGTAGACGAATATAATTTGTTATTATGTACTCGTATATACATATAAACTATAAGTTTTCCAATATTTCATTAAACGTATAAAAAACAAATCAAATCATATGTAAATGAACCCGCATCGCACCACTTTCATTGGTTTTCGACGGGTGGTCTCGAAGGCCTTTAAATTGCAACTTTTAACTTTCTCTTATAAAGTCGTTCTTCTTACGCTTTTTGTATTGTTGTTTGTTTCATGGTACATATAAATGGACAAAAAAAACAGCTTTTTGCTCTAAATGATCGAGTATTTTTTTTTAAGTTTCTATGATAGTAATAAACATATAAGTGTCGCGATTTTTTATTACACTAGTGATACCGTGAAGATTAGTGATAATTTTTTTTATTTGGTTAACTCTATAAAATACTTGAATATATAAAATTTTGGCAAAGAATGAATTCCTTACTCAGCATTTTATACCTGTATATTACGATGATACAACATAACTGTTTAGAGTAGGTAAAGTTTCAACTAGCTGTCAGTGGCAGCTTTCAATTTTGATATCTCTACATATTTGTGAAATTTATTATGTATACTTTTAAAATACTGGTTTATTATTATGTCGTTTTTTTTAAGTTTTGACTTTCTATATAATTTTGGTGGACGTTGCCGTAGCTAAATAAAACTAAAGTTTAAACTTTAATATAAAACCGTATTAAACTTTAAGTAAGCTTTAGTTTTATTTAGCTATGATAAAAAGAAATTGGAACATTACAAGGTTTTAGCGTGTGAGTTTAATATACGAGAAGTAATAAGGCAATTGCTTCCTGCAATAGCGAGATAGGCAGAGGTAACCTCGTATTAGGACACCCGGTTACCCGCCTGCCGCTTTTTGAGTCATTGCGTGTTGGGTGGCGAAACTCAACGGCACGAATTGTATTGTTAGCAGGGCGAAGAAAATAAATACTTTTCGAGCGGGAATCAAACCCAACCGTTGCATTTATAATCAGACGGTGTACCGTTGCGCCAGGACGGCTATATTGTATCTATGTACTCACTTAAAAAATTTAATTCAATCTTAGTATATTATTGCTAGTTAATAATAAAATTATAAGCTGTGGACATGAAGTCGAAAATATTTCATTGAACTTTTGTTATTGCCTATGGTATATATACTTTGAGGAAAAGGGTTTAGAAATAAATATAGTAAGAAGTCAAAAATGGCTGTTGCCCAGACAGATATTTCTGGTCATATAAGTATATCGTCTCAGACTTGATCCGGCTTCTTTTGGCTTGGTGGGTGTTGAATAAGGTCACACATATCTTTAGCTATCTTGTTATTCTTAATTTTTTTTCAGTGGGAATCAAATAAGTAAGTTATAATTTTATATTTGTTTAAATAATTTAAAAAAAAAACAAGTAATTTTATATGGCTACCACTTTATATTTTGGTTAAATATATATTTTTACCACAGGCTTATAAGATTATTTAAGGCATATGCTAAAAAAAGGGTGTTTTAAAAATCAAGTCCGCTATCACTGTGGTAGTGAAATTAGTATAAAAAAAATTGTCACTATAAATCAAAAGCTGTCAATCACTGATCTTTAACGCTTCCCCTTTAATGAGTCCGAGGTTAAACAGACGGATACTACATATATATTTATAATGAACAAGGCTATCGGAAGATTGTCTTGACAATTTGTAAGGATTCCATAATAACGACTATTACATGAGAATGGATTAAGGTAATTTTATTGTGATTTAGAAAACGATTGCGGATACGTTTTGAATGGTTTGAAAATATTGTTTATCTTTGTTCCTATCGTAAACCTGTACATAGCAGGGTAGGCAGAGGGAACGGTAGGTAGAGGGAACCGTAGGCAGAGGGAACCGAAGGCAGAGGGAACCGTAGGCAGAAGGAATTTAGTGTTAAAACACTCTCTTCTCCGCTTTCCTTCTTTCGAGGAATTCGGTGAGTGGCGGAACTCAACGCCACGCTTTACATGGTTGCCAGAGACTTCACTTCACTTCACTTTAATGTTTTATTATACTTATATCAGTGTTGGATAGTAAATCAATCTAATAGATGGATCCATTACTTTTTTGGCAAAAAAAAATTGTCCTCGTATATAAATTCTATTAAAATACTTATTAGGCGTATATTAAAGTTTACAACATAGCACATATTATGTTGAAGGTTTTTGCAAATCTATAGTATGTACACAATTATTACCTTAGTCGTTAGTTCCAGTATAATAATTACTTTGAATGTTAACAAAAAGCTTGTGACCATGTTAAATACATTATCTGACATGTTATCATAATGATGATAACTGCAATAACAATGAGCGGTCCATGGCCGTAACTTGGGAACCCCTCCACCTGGTTTGAGCCTTCGACTTGACAGTGCCTGCTGTCGGGTCCTAATGGCTTATGAATCAATACAACGTGTAATTATTTATAAGCTAAAGGGCCCTGGTGAGGCTATTGGGGGCCATGCGTGTTAGGTTTAACACGCAATATTTATAAAATAAAAAAAAAAAAAATAATTTATTGAAACATATTCTATGCTTAACTTGAATACTGTATAAAAAAAATCAACTATAAGAGCAATATTTTAATAAAAAAATTATTATTATTTAAATATATCTTTTTGTTTCATATTTAATAATAAATTATAATAATAATACTATTTAGAATTGATGTGATCAATTAAAAAAAAAGTAATAGTCAATATTAAGAGCTAGATTAGTACTTAGAGGGTATATTATTACCCATACAAATTGAGATACTCAGTTTGGGGTCAATCACTCACGTGTAGTTTATTTCCTGAAATACTCAGTTTGGGGTCAATCATATGATTATTTATATTTGTTCTTATTAAGACCATACAAAACAGCTATTTAGTATATCCTTGACATTATTGTATTAGCGTTTTGTACCTTCGAATGACTAAGTCTGTGCGTGTGCTGATGGATGCATGCGATTATGAATTAATTGTTCTAGGACATACCATCTTTGGTTAGATATTGATAAAGCAATATGATTTTTTATTGTTTTCTTTATATTAAGATCATTACAAATTATATATAATCAAATTTGGCACAATAATGTTCAGAACAATAAATTTTTTAACCTCTTTTAATTAGGCTCAATGTTATTCAACCTATAGGTAAGAAGCAGTTGCAATAATTTCAGAATAGCTTTTTTATAACATTTGGTTAACAGTTTTATTAGCTTTAGGCAGAGAAACCCTATTACCAGAGCGAAAAAATAAAAACTTTCAATATTGCTCATAATACTAAGCAAATCCTAGTCTTCAAAAAGCAACTGAACATCATTGTACAGTGTGAACATAGCAGAATTTAGGCCCACTTATTTGCTACCACCCAGCTGTTGTTACCTTCACACATCTTAAATCTCCTCTTAAAATTTTATATGTACTTTTTGTGTTAATAACCATCACGCAAAGTTTCTTCCAGAGAAAACTAGTGTGAAGACGTTCTGTTTTCCACGATCCGTCTGAATTTGAGATATTGCGTGTGGAGTGCGGAGTGGCGGAGCTCAACGCCACGCTTTGTCTTTGTCACTGCGACTCAATGGCCTAATTTTTATTTATTTATTTATTGTTCATTAAGCTTAACGCTGTATCTTGCACGTAGCAGGGTAGGCAGAGGGAACCGTAGGTCGAAGGTACCTAGTATTGAACACTCTGTTCCCCACTTTCCTCAATTCGAGGCATTGCGTGTTGAGTTGCGGAACTCAACGCCACGCTATGCCTTGTTGCCAAAGCGATGAAAATGAAAATAATTCATTCTCCTCGAGTGGGAATAGAACCCACAAACCGTCGCGCTTACAGGCAGACGCTGTGCCTCTACGCCACGACGGTCCTCACCTAATTTTTATGTTATATTAATTATATGTGTGGGAATGTAGCGTGATTAATGTAATAAACGTCACTTTTTTATCTTAAAAGGTAATCTCTGTCAGTGTACTCAGATGGAACAAAGGGTCAAACGCCATGGTATCGTAATTGCAATGCAAGTGTCATTGTAATTGCTAGTGATTGTGTGACGTCATCACCAGCTTGCGAGTGACGAGTTTTTACTCTTGTAGAAGTATTTTTTTAATTTTTTATTTCGGTTTTTCTATGGAAATACTAAGATACTCACAGTACATTTTTTTTATTTATGACTAGACTATTTCTGTCTACTGTGTATAATTGATATGCCTAAATGGAAATAATAAAATAAATTTAATTAATAAAAAGATGATCTTACAAATTTTATGCTTAAACAATTCGAATAACTATATCGTATTACTGTCGTTGTCATTAATTTATATTGATAAAACATTATTTTAGACTATAATATTGCCTAAATATATTTTATTTATAAATGTTTTTTATGCGAAGACCAAAGATAGAGAGAGTGTCGGAGTGTCTTGACACTCTCTCCGCCTGCTCTGCTATATGCACTTAGCTTCGTTTTTGACCCGAATTAGATAGATAGAACACAGCGTGTTGAGTGAGTGACTTAACGCCACACTTTACTTAAATTAACCGGAGCGGTACTTTACTTACTTACGTTACGGAGAGTTTACTGCTATATTTTGCGTTACTATTACTATTTAAATTTTGAATAATACAAACAAATAACTAATAAATTTCGTATATTAAATGCAATCTCCTCGGAAGACAGATATTTTCAATTATTTCAAATTTCAAAATATAATATGTAATATGTATATACAAGGGTCAATAAAGGGTCAATAAGTTCGTGACTTTTTGAATTTCTGACCTTTTTACTGAAACAGCAATACTGCTCTGTCAACAGGCATCTGTCAGTTGACTCCTGTCAAAATTTGAACTTGCTGCGTCAGTTAGTTTGCGTTTGACAGCTATCTTTATCAGACTACTCACTAATTTGAGGAGAAAATGGAAAAAAAGTGAATTTCGTGTGGTGATTAAGCATTATTTCTTGCAGAAAAAAACCACTACCGAGACCAAGGCTAAGCTTGTTAAATACTATGGGGACTCTGCACCATCGATTTCAATGGTAAAAAAGTGGTTTACTGAATTTCGTTGTGGCCGAACAAGCACTGAAGATGCCGAACATCCTGGACGCCCAGTTGGGGTCTCTACACCCGAAACAATCGAAAAAATTCACGATATGATATTGGCCGACCGAAGATTGAAAGTGCGAGAGATTGTGGAAGCCGTGGGGATCTCGCATGGCTCAGTGGTTTCAATCATTAGAAATGATTTTTGAATGATCACTTGGGCATGAGAAAGCTTTCCGCAAGATGGGTGCCGCGTTTACTCACAGTCGACCACAAACGCAATGTAACAACTTCACAGGAACGTTTGACGTTGTTCGTCGCAATAGCAAATCGCAATATGGAGGAGATTTTGCGCCGTTTTGTAACCGTGGACGAAACATGGATCCATCACAACACACCAGAGACCAAACAACAGTCAAAATTCACCCTTAGAAACCCTCTGTTCTAAGGGTGAATCGACGCCAAAGAGGGTCAAGGTAGGTTTGTCAGCCAATAAAGTTATGGCGACTGTTTTTTGCGATGCACGCGGGATAATCCACATTGACTACCTTCAAAAGGGAAGAACAATCAATGGCGAATATTATGCCAACTTATTGGACCGATTCAATGACGATTTGAAACTAACCTCATTTGGCCAAGAAAAAAGTTCTTTTCCACCAAGACAATGCAAGGGTGCACACATATGCAGTTGCCATGGCAAAAATCCATGAATTGGACTATAAATTGCTCCCTCATCCGCCCTATTCTCCAGATTTGGCTCCAAGCGATCAAGTCATCTCGCAAACAAAGGCCTATTTTGAGGACCAAATCATTTTTTTGGAAGGGATAAAAAATCCATGAGAGGAGAAGATTGGAGAAGCGTTGGGCTTGGAGCTGAAGGGAGAGCCCGTTGAAAAATAAACTTATTTTTTTATCAAAACATCTGTGTTTTATTCCAAAAGTCACGGACTTATTGACCCGCCGTCGTAATTCACAAAATTATTTATTCTGCAAATTAAATAATGAGCTATTTTGTATGTATATATGTATGAGTGAACAAATAGGTGATTAATTAAAATATTGTGTAGGCATTAGATCGTGAGAATATAGCTGTAGAATTCGGCAATTGATCTTGTGAAATGTTCGTAATTTGGTTATATTCGTATCTTATGATAGATGTGTTTCTCAATTATTTCTTCATATGAGATGTTTATTTAAACATTGTAATAAAAACAATTGTATGGATAAAATGTGGGAACATGCAAAACCTGCCTTTTTATATTTATTGTATATTTTTTATGAAAGAAGAGATTTCGTATGTATTACTACGAAATGTAAAGCAAATGTTTGTTGTTTTAAATATTAATAAAAATACGTTACGTTAAAAAAAGTTAACAGAAAGTGTAACAAAGTGATGACTGCTTATATATTATTTATTAAAATATTGACATAAAAAGAGTTAAAGTAATAAATAAATAAATATATATATATATATATATATATATATATATATATATATATATATATATATAAATAAATAAATATATATATATCCTAAATTGTCTACCAAAATTATACCATAAGTGCTTACAAATACAAACCAAAATTTATTTACAAAGGTTTCTCCAAATGGAATGTGAATATGTAACGCCTACATTCATTCCAGCATGTATGAAGTAATTTTTTTTACATGACAACATAAAATGCATTTGAAATCTGATTTTTTTATGGGATTTTAAAAGTTATATTGTTAAACATATGGTAGTGTGTTTTATATATTGATTTTCTTTCTGTACTTCTTCTACACACACACACACACACACACACACACACACACACAATTAAACTATAAATATGCCAAATTTCATACTCCTGCGTCCGTCCGTATTTTCGTAAAAAGGGGTCCAAAGGATTTGCTTCATGTATTTATATATACCAACTCGTCAATTAGAAAAATCATATATGTACATCAAATTCGGTTAATTTTTATGATTAAACTTACTAACAAAACCATAATCAAATGAACTAACCAATAAATAAACGAAAATTATACAACATGTGCCATAAAAAGGGGAAAAAAAACGAAAATTAAGAAAGTAAATAAAGATCAAGTTCATTAAAACAGTTACGCGTTGGCAGTAAGTAATATTAAAATTACGCAATACACGACCGTTACATTACGAGGTGGTTGCGGGTCGATGATATTTTTTAACCGACTTTCAAAATTCTGGTCCACGTCTACTGGCTTACATACCTACTTAAATCAATTTAATATTGCGCTTACCTTTTTAAATTTGTTTTATTTAAAATCTCGTAAACAGACACGAGTCATATAAAATAACTATTACGGAATTCATTTTTAGGCTTTACTGCACTGAAGTTAGGTGATTTATGTATATTTTTGAAACCTACATTTAACATAGAAGATTGAGGTGATTTGTTAAGCTTAACTCTATTTTTTATTTTCTGATCTATTGATCTTAATTAATGTTTGTGTCAAACAAAAATACAAAAAAATTTATAAATATACAGGATATATATATATATATATATATATATATATATATATATATATATATATATATATATATATATTATACTATATATATATATACTACTATATATATATACTACAAGAATTTCTTAAAAAAGTAATTAGATAAAAACAATTATTATATAATTGTATGTGTATGTTACACGTTAATTATGAAGTTTATATATAATATATTCAAAATCAAACCTGGATTGCATTCGGTATGTAAATTTAATTAAAAATCATTTTTAAAAATGAAAAAAGTCGATGATTTTACTTGAAGTCGAAATTCGGTCACGTTATATGATTTGAAACATTAACTACTATTTATGAATAGACGAAATAGTCAGGTTTATATATTAACATTAGCCAAAGTATGTAAACTGTTTGTTTATTTCAATATTTGTTACAAACTTGCGCTATATAGTAAATGCATATTCGTGATCACGAAATATTATAAAGTATCCGAAACTACCATAAGAATGACATTAACACATATTATGTGAAAAAAGATCCATAAAAAGCAGTTTTGTGTAAACTATTTAATATTTATTATCTACCCTAAAGTAAATATTATGAAAAGAATTATACTGACTCTGAAGAAGCCCTTGAGCATTGTTTGTTTTTCTGATCACGTTAGTGCAAAGGACATATAAGGCCATTATGCATAATAAACACAGCAAAAGTAATAAAATGTTGATCGATTATCACACAATTGCATAGTAATTACTTTATTATACGTTCTATACAGGAATTGTCTTTGGACATCAAGTAACATAACCTATAGCTATCTACGAAGGATTGCATAGCTGACTAAAACATAGAGTAAATATATTTTTCTTCTAAATTGGTCTATTGAGGTTCTTTATCAGATTAGATGGGCCTTTGTGCCAAATTTATAAAATTAGGTCTTTTTCAGCTTCAGGTATATAATTAATCGAGAAAATAAAGTGTCAAAGATTTCCGTTCTTCGTTTTCCACTGGAATTTAGATCATTGCGTGTTTAATAGCGTAACTCAACGCCACAATTTATTTATAATTTATTCCTCTTTGATTTTAAGTCAGTAAAAAATATCAATAATTTTATTTTTATTTATACATTTTATATATAAGTTTCTTATTAATATTTTAATGACATACATTAAAAGTTCAACAAAAAAGCTAATGCTTAACACTTATTGGAACTTCAAAAGTTTAATTTTGTTATTACTTAATACATGGAAAGTACACAATATCGAGCTTAGTAACAATAAAAACCTTAGAAAATTGTTTACAATTATATAACGAAATAACATTAGACAATGTAGAAATACCCTTTCGTAATAGTCAATCTATATAATAGTTCTATTGGCAGGCATGAATTTTACTTTTGAATTTACAAAAGAATCGGTTGTTATTCATGACTTTGGATATAAATATCGCTGTAATAAGCGAATCAATATGTAATATCGTTTGCGATTCATATTACACATGTACCAAGTACATTAAGCTATGTCTTGGAGTTACTTCAAAGTGGAAAGTGGAATAATGTGTCACTAAGTTTTATTTGTCTTCCCAATATATTGGAGATGCTTCACGCTTCATTCTGTTTTACGTTTTATACAGGAAACAGCAGTACCCTGCTGCTACCGGCAGAGGTAGCCTAGAATCAAGAGATTCCGTTCCCCACCTTCCAACAAACATGATATTTCATGTTAAATGGAGGAAGTCAACGCCGCGCTTGACCTTTGTGTGGCCCTGCCAAATGCAAATATTTATTCCCTTGAGTTGGAGTCGCACCCACAATGTTCGTATTTAAAGTCGGCAACTGTTCCACTGCGTCAAACAAGTTTCAATTTATAAGCGGAAAC
This sequence comes from Dione juno, assembly GCA_037127375.1. Taxonomy (NCBI): domain Eukaryota; kingdom Metazoa; phylum Arthropoda; class Insecta; order Lepidoptera; family Nymphalidae; genus Dione; species Dione juno. The sequence goes on along the minus strand of JAXRJS010000022.1, from coordinate 114,021 downwards.
TTATTACATACAACGTTAAATAAAAGCCGTGCAACGTTATACAAATTACTGTCATAAAAATATAATGTGAATACAAAGAAAGGTTGAAGTGTAACGAGAAAATAAATTTTTATTATAAAGAATCAACACAATAACAAGTTATTGCATTCACATTTCACTTATCGGACAAGTGCTACAATTTGCCCCATAAGGATATGCCCTTAACTGCCATATATGTATACACCATACACCTATTAATATGCTAATTTTATTTATTTGAACACTATAAATTTTATCATCATTAAAGAAGAGCATGCCCGGAAGAAAGTTGACTTAATCGAAGGTTGTAGTGGCTATGTGAATTGTTATTGTAACGACTTCTCGCAAGTGTTTTCTTGCAATAAATGCAAATATCAAAGAAGTAAAAAGAATATATAAGTAGTATTGTTTATTAATTATTTACATATTTTTTGCACTGGACTTAGATTGTTATAAAACCTTCTTAACATTACACGCATTTAATTCAATTAAATATACTACTATATTTTGTCTATATATAATATAGAAAAATTTTTTTTTAAAGAAAATACGTGTGTACGGAACTAAACGCCGCATTCCGTCTTACCAGACAATGGAAATAAAAATATTTTTTATTGAAGATACCCCATGCGTGCATTTATATGCTAGTTCTACATAAAACCGTGTGAAACAATACTTGTCAATACATTACGAGGCTTACCGTGGCGTGGCGATCGCACGACATTGATTATGTCTAGTGATATAATAACTTATGTAATGTCAAATTGTTCTGCAATTAAATTTCTCTTAATTTTATAAAAGTATATTATTATTCTAGGCGTTCCATTTTTTCCTTACATTTATAATGGAGATTAGGTAGATGAAATAAATCCCTTTCTATTTTATTTGCAGTTATTGTTATAACAAAAAAACGGTTACAGCAAATTATTATTGTTGTAACCATTTTTTTTATTCAGCAGATAAGCCTGTTAAGTATTTAATTTAAATAGATCATTTTAGTGCAAAATTGTTCCAGTAAATTTTCTTACCTTTATCACATGAAACTGGCACGTATAGCAATATCAAACCCGCATACACTGTTTTAAAAGTCGTTAAATTTAAACGTTTACACAATTTAGTCCTTTGATTTGATTTAAATTCCATTTTGTTTTATTTTTAATTAAAATATTACTCAAAAACGTTTCACTCCATATTTTTTTTGAAAGAGTTATTATAATTTGTACACTATGAATGACATTTAACTTTATATTTTTCAATATTTTATAGTATTTATTTTTGTATATTTATTTGTAAACACAGTTATCAATTTACAATTTTCGACAAAAATTGCGCGTAAAAAAAGCGCGGGCAGACGCGCGACGCATGCGCGTCGTTCATGTGGTGGTTAAACAGTGAAGCACAGATCTCTCGATATGCAGCCTTTTTAATTAATCACACTCTGCACCGTATTACTTTATATTGTTCTAAGATTATTTTACATACTGATTATAGTATTTTAAAGATTAAACTTATGGTGTAAAATTTCGAATGATAATAGTATAATATATAATATTTATTTCTAAAATATTTTTATAGAAATATTTATTGACATAATAATTAATTATAAGCGATACTTTGGTACGCCTCTAGATCTTGTTGAATATGTTATAATCTAACCATTTTTTCTTTATTTTTGGAATCCGGAATTGAAGTTGTAATTGCAATACGTTCCGTCAGACTATTTTGCAAGTTTTTTTAATTATAACTGGGCCAATACTGAATGTTGAATTGTGAAATAACAATGTTGGTACAACACAAAACCATAATGGAACAGTATTTTATACATCTGTGATATAGACGTTTTATAGTATTTTTATCGTTTGTTCATTTACAATGCTTATAACTGCTATAATAAAGTGAAATGACAAACGCTTGATAGGCGAATGAGCTAATGAAACAGCTGTCAAAAATATTTTCCTATATTTAAATTTAGTTGAAAATGCGGTAAGCAGAGAGTATCGAGGTAGAGAGCTAATAACTGCCACGCCATTATAAAACATGTTATTTATTTTATATATATATATATATATATATATATATATATATATATATATATATATATATATATATATATATATATATATATATATATATATATATATATATATATATATATATATATATATATATATATATATATATATATATATATATATATTATTTATGGTCAGCTAGACATTTACCTACTACCTATTCGTTTAATTTTTTTATTTAACTTACGTCGGTTAGTTCTTTAATGCGCAAGAAATAGTACAGGAGTAGCATATTCAAATTACAATCACAGTATCTTATGGAGCTAGTTCAGTTTCTCATGGGATTATGACAGTGAAGGAGTAAGTAGCGTTTAGGTACATGTAGCGCACACTCGTGTTGCATTTAGTTCTTAGTCATAATTACAAATTATATTTAATTTATATTAATGCTTAAAGTTATATACAGCATTAAAACTTACATTTAAGCTTTATCCTATTCATATTTACATAGTACACATTGGAATTATACTTTAAGAAGAACATGAATAAAAATAAAATATTATTGATAGTTAATTTTTATAATATACTAAAATTTAAATAATAACTTACAGATTTCAATGGTAGGTATATTTTATACTCCAATCACAAAATAAAGCTTTTAAAAGCAACCAAGAGGTTTCCAAAATTAATGTATATTTCGTAGGCATAATTGGTTTAAAAGTCCTCTTCATAATGTTAGTGGTAAAGAAAGGTAAAAGCTATTATATTTAATTAATTAAGAGGAGCGTAGGTCCGGAAATCCAATAAACATTATAATTAAGTGTCGATAATATGACATTTTAATGACACTGTAAAATTTATTTCTTAGCAGTTATTAAAGTACTGAATAGTTATAAAAAAATAAATATATAATACATATATATTTTATAACAATATGTGTTTTAAAATTACTATTTTCATTGTTATTATTGCAATATTTTTAAATAATTGTGTAAATGTGAGTGCAAGGGAACACAGAGGAGTGACAATCAAGCAAGTTAATAAGACAATGGTGTGTCCAATATTATTTTTCTATCCCTATTATTACCCTGTGTACTATGTACCTACGTATTATGTGCCTCCTTTTTATATTTTTGGATAATCTGTGTGTCAATTAAATAATAATTTATAATTTTATTTGACTTTTAATTAATTACCTACTTTGATTTTAATTAAATTTAGTTCAAAAATGAAATTATAATTCAAAATAAAAAAAACATACTAAAATTAACAAATGTAAAAAATAAAATGTAATTATAATTAGTTCTTTGGTTTCCGCGACGTTTTTTCATATTAAATAAAACAGTTTAACCGGATTAATAGCCTGTATTATCAATTTTGAAAACCCGACGTTTCGAACACTTTGCAGTAGTCCGTGGTCACTTTGCTTAAGCTGTCTTATTTAATATATAAAATATAATTCTCGTTTATAAGTAACAATCATAATTTTTATTTTCAATTTTAATTATTGACACCGTTGTCGTTTTCACACGATATTATTTAAAAAAGGCGTAAACACTGTAAAGTCATATTCCACAGTTTATATATGGTTACTATCAGGTTACTGGCAGGTATGACTATGCTAGGATAAATTAGAATAATAACTACTGGCAAGATTTAATATACTTTAAGTAAACCAAAGACAAAGGGCGGCGTTACGATCCACCACTCAATACGTAATATCTCAATTTTGGTCAGAAGGTGTAACAGACACACTTTGCTATGCAGAAGACAACTGAGAAAAGAAAATGAATTAAATGAAAAGGTCTATATATGTATAAATAAATAAATATATATTTTTTTGAGTTTTGTTTATATTCCCTAATAAACCATCTCATATACCACAACGAAGGAACTTAACTAAACATTAATAGTGTAAAGTACATACTGTGAGAAATGTGTCAAACTTTGGCCCTTGTATATTACTGAATATATTTGATAATTAATTAATTAATTTTAATGCAAGCTTAGACAAAAAATTAGGCCAAAACATGTAAAAGAAGTTTTAATCATACAAATTGTGTAGCAGTTCCATGAAAAACATAGACCTGTTAACCCAAAAATTTAATATTTTTTCATTGTCATTATGATAATGGTAGCTTTGTTGTTTTATACAAGTTTTGTTATTTATTAAACATAAACGTTTCAGAAATATTAGCTTCTTGTCTGTAATGAAATGCGGGTGTTAATATATTATTAGGTCAAATAATTAATTTAGGTACTACGTTAAGTGCTCAAATTGCGTTAGACTGAGAAAACAGAGAGAACCTAGCATTAAGACACTCCGTTCCCTGCTTACCGCCTTTCGAGATATTGCATGATGGGTGGCAGAAAATAATGAAAATAATCCATTATATTAAGTTAAGTCAGACGCTGTGCCACTGGGCCACAAAAGTTGTTTCAATGCAAAATTTTATAGAAATACTTTACGCCTACTGTAAAATTTTAGCAATATTTCAACTGTAAGTTTTATAAGTTCTATTAAGAACTCATATTATAAAAGCAATACTACAATATATGAAACATACAGCTTATATACAAACATATTATTAATGACCTATCTTAGTAAATTCTCAATGTTTACTTACTTACCAACTTGCTTATCAATTACGTCACCCTGAAGTACTCCAGTATTATATATGTACATTATACATATGCTATTGCTTTCTAAAAATTATATAATACAAAACAATATCTGTAGGTTTGAAACTATAATGTGACATTTTTTGAGGATGGATGTTTGTTCCGGTTTCAGGTAAAAGTCAATAAACGGATTTAGATCAAACTATGCCAATGCAATTCACTTTAATATTAATTAAATAATAGTGTTAATCAAGCGAGTGAATTCACAGGCAGGCAGATAGTATAGGTAGGTACTATGTAGAGAGAGTAGTGTATGAATATTTAATTATTTCAACTCTAAAACTTATGCATTCAGAAAATGTCTTAAGGATTACATATTTTGGTCAGAACCGAACAAAAAAGTACTACTTATTTAAAAACACCAGCAGTCTTCATCAGCTTAATTAACCATAGTCTAAGCGACTAAGCCTCGTAGAAATCTATTAAGATTGTACCATAAACTGGAGTATCGGTCTTACTTTTTATTTAAGTCTTTTTTTAGAAGTGCACTTGCTGTATTTACTAAATACAGTGCCCATTTCCTCTAAACTCAACTTTGATAAGCGAGAATTTTGCAGAAGCTATTTAGTACACGATATGAAATTTTCTCAGTTGGTATGTAGCAAATTATCAAATATATTACATAATTATATGTTAAATAGGATCTGTAAATATTTGCTGTGTGGTTTTAAATTTTAACAAACTAAGCTATATAGAATGTAGATTTTTATAAGGCCGGATACTATATTTTTTTATTGCAATATAAAATTTTTAATTAATTTTCAGATATTTATAATATTAATAAACTTAACGAATGTCTTAACTAAGCGGAGACATTCAATAATGTCTTCAGAAAGTATTGAAAACATACTTTATTATAAGGACTGTAATCATAAACAGAGACCTACTATGACACCCTTAAGACAGATAGTCCAACGTCCCCAGCAACAGCAATGCAAAATGTTCTGCACAATGTGCTGTGGTGACCAATGCATAAACACTCCACAGATGGACACAGGACGGCAGACCCAAGTCATAGAGTCCAGGATTATGCCAATTACTCCAAATATACAGAAAGAAAAACGAAAATTGAGGCCGAAAATGCAACCGCCCATTCCAGAACGTAGAGGTCTGAGTTTTACTCGAAACAATATTAAAAGTCTTATCGCTAAAGATGAGGACATTAGAAAGATATTGAAAGATCTAGTCAGAGTTACAATGCAGAAGGTGGATCTAATGGACCTATTGAAGAACAGAAATGCTGTGAAAAGAAATTCGGAAATGTCCAACGAGAGTGAAGCGGATAATGTTTTGTGATTTTAGTTATTTTTATATTGTGTTCGTTATAAATTTAGGATATTTTTTGTACGACATAGTGTGCATCTTATTCTGCCACATAATTATATGACTTATTTACAAAAAAGTTACTGTTCTGAATCATTTACCATCTTTTTACACTAGTACAGCGCGTACCCTTTTTAGTTTTTTGCTTATTACATACAGAACATGATTGTACCTTCTTTCTTGAATTCAAATTAAATCTTTTAAATACATTTTTTTTAAGTAACTCTTCGTAAAAATTTATTTTTATTATTGAGAAAAGAAAAAAGGAATAGTATTTAAACTAGTAGGTATAGAAAAATACCAATTGAGAAAGACAATGTTTGTAATACTGGCATGTTATTGTACCTAAATGTAATTTTTTTTTAATTTAAAGTTTCACTATTATTACATATGAAAACTTTTTACTTGTTAGTTGTTTACAAAATTGTAAGTTGGGTACAGATTTACAGCTACAGTGTTAGAAATCACATAAGAAGTTTCGATGTTTGATCGTATTTAGTACCAGCGACCCGCCCTCAGCTTTGCCCGCTTAAATTACACTATTATTTAATAAGTAAGGTGTATATAAAACAATACGCATGTGTATTTTAGAAGCGTGTGCTTGTGTTTCATGCCTATGGTTAAGAAATAAACGATAAGCTAAACTATTGTAAATTACCAAATTGAAAATAAAAAGGTGGAATAAAAGTGGCTCCGCTGAGTTTCTTGCTCTTCTCAGCTCATGGGCAATAACTTTTTGACGTTTTAAAACTGAATCGTGCATTCTTATTTCAAATAAAAAAATATTTGAATTTTTCGACAAAGGACATAGTCTTGCACTTGTTAAATGTGTCATGTGTCATACATGACAGCTCTTAGTTATATTAATTTGACCAGGCGGGTGAAGGCGCCGGTAAAAGCTAATAAATATTAATACTAGTATTAAGAGATATTAAAAAGTTTCCGTCTCATTTGAAATTAAAAATGAATGTAAAATTTTAAGCTTTCGGGACTTTGTTGAACAATTATCATGAGCAACTCGGACGCGGCGCGCCACGAGCGCCGGCCCGCGGGATCTAAAACATTAACAAAATAATGCAAATGATGATACTTTTATAGCATAAATTACAGTTCACTTGCATTTTGAGTCGTGCCATATTCTAAAAGTTATTATTTAATTTTGGAACAGTCATTTTATATTTTATTATATATTTTATTGTTATCTTTACGCTGTGTCCCGCACATAGCAGGATAGGTAGAGGAACAGCAGGAAGGAACTTAGTGGTAAGATACCTCGTTCGCCACATTCCGCCTTTCCAGGTATTGCGTTTTGCCTTGTTGCCAGAGCCAAGAAAATAAAAAAAATCATTCTCCCCGAGTGGGAATCGAACCCACAAACAGGCGTGTTTACGGGCAGGCAGGCGTTGTGTCTCTTTGCCACGACGGTACAATTATGTATTCTTCCTTTTTAAAAATTCGAATTTAAATTTTATGTTAAACTAGTTTTGAAAATGAGTACTAGCCAATTTGTTAGTACTAGCTTACAATTTCGTTAGTGGGGACTTTATAATCCTTTATATATCAAAATATCAATGAAAAATGATCATCATACTAATAAACTTTTCTTGAGTCACCATTTCCGTGTATTTCATGTAATTCAGCTAGAAATCATGTTTGAATACAATCAACTTTCATTAATTACTCACTTTTATATTTCTTATAGTTTAGATGATCTTGTAAAATATTCAATGTACAGACACAATTTTTTCATTGTTTTATTATATAGAAAATTTTACAATAACTATTAATTCGCTAAGTATATAAAAGATAGGAGGTAATTTCTGTATATCGATACATCTAAGGCAATTTTAAATGTACATATATTCAATATTGTTTAAAACAGACAGCATTGTTTAAAACCTCTACTCGATAATAATCTTATCGTCATATTATGCTTTACAAAGTATTGTGATAAGGCTAGTACTTCAAACTTCAAAGCACTTGTGACTATCGCTTATGGATGCCTAACAGTAGAAATAGGTCTGCTAAATGTATATAGATACGTATAAATATGTTATATGCTCTATAATATCTCGACTAGATATTGTCCAGGAAGGTCTGACTTCCAGATCGAAGTCGAGTTAACGTTTAATGTACAAAATGATAGCCTCTACGTAAATAAATTTATCGTATAGATAACACTTAGTGTTAACTAAATTGTTTGATCTGATCTCTTTTTTTTATTTTTTTTTACCTTAGCTTAAACAAATTTTTTAAATTCAGTGAATTTTTCTGCCTTAATTTTTTGTATGTAAAAAGACTTTTGTTGGGTGGGCACGGTCCATCCGGCTCCTCCCTTATCTACACCCATAGTTATTACTGCATATGTCCTTCTGGCAATTATTTAGCTCTGATGTTCATGCCATAAATTTGTCGTATGCAGTAGGTACAGTTTTACTAAGGATTATAAGATATTTGTAACGTAAATGTTTTTCTATTTGATAATTATTGTGCAACATTATGTAATGCGTAATGCGAAGCTGGTGGTTCAGGGGTAGCTGAATTCGGTAGCTCTCTTAGATCTGAAACTAAATAAATAAAATAAAAATTAAAATATGTTAATCTATTAATTAATTCACTGTTGGCCACTTTTAGACACAATGAGGTTAGAATACTTTAAGTTATTTAACATATGTGATTTAACATCTTCGTTCATTCACCGTTCGTTGTTCACTTATCTAGAATACTAGTTGCTAACTGCATGGTAAAAACCCTCGTGATGGCTCATTCAAGTGCCAGGGGAGAAGTCTGACTGCAGATACAGTGGGTTCCATCAAAACGATGATTGACGTGATCTAACGAAAATATATTTTATATATATATACAATATATATATATATATATATATATATATATATATATATATATATATATATATATATATATATATATATATATATATATATATATATATATATATATATATATATATAATGATTAGTAAATAATAAGATTCACCCAAAAATGTGCACCCAAAATAACTTCCTCACGAAATTTTTAGTTGAATTTATCGCGAGGACATTTCTTCGTACACGGAATGAATATAATATAAATAAAAAAAAATGAATATGAATGAAACATAACTTCGGTCGGTTTTATTTTTATTTACCAAAATAAAACCTATACATATGTCTATATATACATATTTAAATAATATATTAAAATTTTGTTTATCTTTTGTTTATCTTCTTGTTGTTGTCTTTTTTTACCATTATTAATTTATTAGTGCGTACAATAAATAAATTTATTATTATTATTTAAAAACAATATGTACAATTTAAAATTTTAATTTAAAATATAATTTTATTTTACAATGAAATATAAATTATTAATTCATAAATATAAGAAACGACAACAAAAAATCTTAAATAACTGATATATAGCTAAAATATTAACAATATATAAATTGGTGTATTAAAACTGTCTAGGCTCAGACAGCTTTTTCTTAGGCCGTAAATCGTTATTGTGACCACACTTGTCCTTGCGACAGTTAGTAGCGCGAGGATGGAGGCGCGCGTAACACTTGCGGCATACCATCTTGTTGCAATTATACTTCTGAGCCAAGAGCAGGAGATCGGGAGCTAGACGTATTGTACCCTTTCCACCTGTATTATAGGACGAAATCGCTATTTAAAACAATTTTTTAAGCAAATTTTAACAAAAGCACGCGAATTTCAACAACAAATATTTCCAGTTGATAAACTGTTTTTGTGTTGAATAATACATTTACTCGTATCAAGTGAGACAATATGCTATATTAGATCACTTTTTTGTTAATTTACATCAGGCTGATCGTTTCGATATAAGCTACTGTGCCTGAAGTCAGTGTTAAAGGTCACATGGAATTTGTCATGTATTATATATAACTCTTAGATAGCCATTTCGATTTGACCATGCGGGCTAAGCTGGGGGTAACTGCTAGTTAGAAACTAATGAACTGGCAGTCCTGCCTGGTTACGTCCAGACCAATATAAGTTACCGAAATTAGCGTGGAAATGTGGAAAATATGTGATTTTCTTAATATTACTGTTAATTTAATGTTAACCAAGAGATAAACATGATGATCTAACAACCTTTACCAAGACATGAGCTTATTCAAAAATTAATCAATATTTATGTGCAATATATATGAATTGCTATTTCTCTTTAGTAATATGTAATTTTGTATGTCACTAAAAAAGCAGTCGCTAGTTTATTTTACTTACCTCCAGGTAAACTGAGTGTTAGGTGAATAGTGGAATCTTTCTGAATGTTATAATGTGCTAAATAACATCCATTTTCCATCACTTTACCCTCATAAATGAGCCTCTGTTGTTCAGGGAGAATACTTTCCCTGTTACAGATCATAGACTTAAGGTGTTGTACGGTGTCAGTGGGTTCTGCCTCCAGGGCAATAGACCTCGTAAGACTTCTAACGAAGACTTGCATGATGTTGCTGTAAAAAATGATATAAATAAATATTTAGTTATACTATTTAACACGAGGGTAGCGTCTAAGCTAGATAAGGCCAATGTCCAATAGAGAAACGCAACAGCTTAGTTCTATGCATGTCTGTTTCTATACACTTATATTATTTTGTAAGGTACCCATAGAAAAATAGCCATAGCCATAGTACACTTTTTTCCCCACTTATGTCCACTATCACAACATTTACGTGTATTAATTAAACATATCACAGTACGGTAATGGCTTATATAGAAAAAAAAAATAAAAAAATTAAGTATTGATATAAGTCAAACACATACTTTATTACTTAACTAAGCCAGTTCAAAATTTCAAAGTAATTTTGAAAATTAATCTGTCCCAAAGCAACTGCGAGGACTTGTACTAGTAGAGTGATCAATGCTATCACCGTACCGTGTTTATATATTAACGGAAGTATTACTGTGAATCATTATCAGACGAGGGCTGCCAGGAGTTTGTTAAAGAGACTAATATGGAATTAAAATATGTTATTTCATATAAAATAAATAAAGAGGTTATGACTGCTTTCTTTCTAAATAAGGTTTATAGTACAGAAGTACAGGTGAGGCACTAAATAAAATTTATAATAAAATATCTAAATTGTCATTTAATGTAAATAGTGTATTTTTATATTTTAAAAGCTTGGAAAATGCTCATTTTTGGCAGATAAAAATCTCCCCACGGAGATGCTAAAAAACATAAATTATTCAAATTCAAAATATTCATTATTCAAATAGACTTTGACAAGCACTTTTGAGTCGTCGTACGAACATAAAAAAAGTTTCTTTAAAGTTGTGATATGGCTTAGTAGTCAGAGTACTTGGACGGTTTCCAAGAGACAAGGTTCAAACCACGTTACGTAAAAATTTTATAAATTTTCTAAAAAAGCATTTTAATAGTATGTTTTATTAATTAAAATGACATATCATTGAAATATTTAATTTAATATTATAAATATAAAATTTAAAAGCCCCATAAACATTTTTGTATAGACACTTATATATTTTATACAGAGCCTTATATATTTTATATTAAAGGAAATATTTCTAGTATATTACTAAGATATCTAGTTGTTTAAATAAAGCCAGAGACAACCCTATTCTTGCACATCACTACTGTAATCCACCTTTCATAAGTAAATGTAAATTATAGTATTTAAAAGATAAATTAAATATATTTTAATTATTAATAGTTCATTAAATATCAGTAATCGGCTTTATTTGAAGTAAAGCGCCTGATGTTTCTTTCGTTTTACAATAATTTGCAAATTATTGTGCAATATTGTTTTAATAGACTTATACATATTATGAAATATTTTGTTGTGAAATATAAAGCAAATGCATTTGTTTTTGTCTAAGCAGTTTCGTGCAGCCGCCATTTATATTATTATTGTTATTCGCTATAAATGTATGACTTTTGAATGTAACTCTATTAATTATATACGTCTGACTGTGTGCGAAGGTTGAGGGTTCGATTCCCACGCTTGGAAATTAACTAATTGGTTTGGTTTTGTTTCCATCGCATTGTCTGCCTTTAAAACTGAGAAAATATAGTGGTTTATTACTCCGTTCAATTTCCTTTACTAAGAAATATTCTTATTTTTAATTTAATATTGTGAAATTAATAGTAATATTCATTTAATAATAATAGATTTTACTCGCATACGAGACTCTGTTTGAAAAAAACAAAGCCAGACCAAGTACAAATTTAGTTATGTTAAATTAAAATGCAGAACTTCTTTTTTAAGCGTTTTAAAATGTTGCGTAATATTAACAAAGAGCCAAGTAAGTACAACAAATATATCTGAAAGTACAAAAGCCGTTGTCAGACATTAGAGAAAATAATAATTTCAATATTGTTAAAAAAAACTAAGAATAAAGTTCTGTTGTGAAATATTAAATAATCGAGTATATTCGTTTGTGCATGTTGTTCGCTTGTTCCTTCATTTCTCTTTTGTTTTAACTAATAGCTAGAGAGATTTTGTCTTAACTTTCAAGCTTAATCTCCCATATAGGAGGCGTCTTAGTGTTAAGACACTCCGTTTCCACACTTTCCGGCCGATTCGTTTCGGGTTGAGTTGTTTAACTTAACGCCACACTGTGTACATCATTAATTTTAGTTTGTATCGAATCTTCCAGCAACCTAACATTTTTTTGAACGTTGTGAAATGCATTTTACGCAGACGTCATGCGCAAGGAATATGTGACTTACGGACCAACGGTATTGTGGGACTTACCGGTAAATTCGATACTACCCACTAAAACCCAGCGGAACCTTTCCACCTAAATGGAGGACCCCGCAGGGTCGCTTGCGCATGCTATTTTGACGCCTCAGTGGTAGGCCCCAATGCGGACGGATGCTTCAAGCAGCCTAGGGTAAGAGGAATTGGAGATGCGCATACTGCATTCTCTTATCCCCTGGCCTTCGGTGACAGAGTGAGCCTACCATCGCGCTAGATTCGCACAACCGCTCCGCAGCTACTTTCAATGCCTTGACACATTCGCAGATTGAGACCATGGCTGACCAGCACCTCTCACTATCCAGCATGGATGCCACCACACTGGATGGCGAGAGGTCCCCACCCACTACAGCTATTAAAACATGACGCTGTGGGGCTGGGGCTGCGCTGAATCCACGGGCGCATTACATCCATGGTAAGCCGGCGACAACTCCCGACGCGCAATCTGGTAACAACTACCTAACCTTACCCAACGGAACCTATTTATTCATTTTGTTTTCATTATCCCAAATCAGTTCTCGTCGTTTTTTCAAACAGTTTTGGCGGATATGCTGTTTTATGAAATAGGTGAAACGTGGAAAAAGAATATACTACTGATTTTTTTAATCAATTATTATGAAGTACTTGTTTTGCATTATTGAAAATAACCTAAAACCTAGTATTAATTAGTTATAATTGATACTAGGTTTTAGGTTAATAAAGTAAGTAAAAAGCTAAACATTTTACAGATAAGCTCCATTGACAGAGTTTATTATTTATAATAATTGTAGTTTTCAATTAATTAAGAGAATGGCAGAAATTATATGAAAATTAAAGAAACAGAAATAACTCGCTTCTTTACAATAAATATTCTATTATTCATGACTATGCAGAGCAAAATCGTCGTTATCTTGAGACAAGGTGGTAATTATCTAGAAACGATTTCATACAAACAATTAAAGTGATTGAAGACATTTTTATATCATTTACTTGATATTAAACACTAAGGACTAAAAATAGAAGCTATATTTCAATTTCTTTGTTTAAAGTACAAATATAGTATTATCTGTCAAAAACATAAATTTGATGCTATAGTTTTTGAACAGACGCTTAAATTTTTTTATACGATATGTTGAAATATATATCACTGTAAATTATATTGAATGAATTAGAACATCTACTGTGTAGTATTAAGTGTATTTAAGTACTCTATTCACTTTTTCAACTCCAGTTGAGAAATTAAGTGTCAGATAGAAAGTACCGGCCACTTATTGTACCTGGGGTCTGATTTAATTTGGACATTTGGATTGTTTATTGTATCATATTAACGCTTAGTTATTTCCATTTGACCATGGAGGCGAAGCCGATGTTAAAAACTAGTCCAAAACAGTTTAAACTGATAATCCACTGTCGTAGGCATTATTTATAATTATAATTTTATTTGTTATATTAACAGCGATTTAAGCTCATCAAAATGTTTCATACGTGAAAAGCTTATTTTTAGCAAAACTTAGTGTTGTATAATAATGTCTTTTTATTTGGCCTTTAAAGGCATTTATGAATAAAAATTCAATGAAATAATTTTAAATATTGTAGAAAAATTGCAAATACTAGTTATTATTTCGCGGTGTTGTGCGCAAAATGTGATTTATCAATAAATATTCTAAATAAATATATCAAAAATGTTCATAATTATAATACAATAGTAAGCCTTTTAATCTGATAACACCATTTCATGCGCGGATGAACGAAAACTTTCGAGCGAGCACGTTTTTTTTGTTTAAATCGGTAATAAGAGTAATTTGATGAAGCTTTTCCTGATGTTTGATTTTCATCGATATAATCTCCTGTGAATTTTAGTTGTGACATATATTTAGTATTCAAAATTAAATATGAACGTTTTTTTTTCTTATTTATTAATAAATAACCTTAATTGCACTTGAGCGCTTTAGTTTATATTATATAAAATAATTTAATTAGTTAGGTTAATAAGGTTGAGGCCGTCGTGGCTCAGCGGCGCCGTTATGGGTTCAATTCCCACTCGGAAAGAATGCATTAATTCTTTCCTCGCTCTGGTAACAACACAAATCACGGCATTGAGTTCCGTCACGTTCAAAATAGGACGGAATAGGAAACGGAGCGTCTTAACAAAAACGCAAAAACGTAAAGCTACACATTCTATTTATATTAAATATGCATAAATACACACATACAAACATATCTTCACGCTATATCGCGGTCCTTGCATACTTCTTTCGCCTCGTCCACTGACATTTACCAATTCATACATCCCGGTTGATCCTAAGGTTTTTGCGTGACCCTGCTCCAGTATCTTGGACACTGTGGTTTCGAGGGTTAACCGAGGTCTCCCCTTACCTCTCTTACCACTATATTATATTAAATATGAACTTCTAAAAATAGAACCACCTACGTCCTACATACATCACGATTAATATCCATTGTATTTGAAGATTAAGATGCCACTATACAGAAATCACAACACAATGGTCTGGACAATGGCACTTGAGTTGATCGTTTGTTGAGTTGAAAGAACACATAGATTACTATGTTTTGAGAAATGTTTGCAAGATGCTCATATGAAGACTGAAAAAACTTGTCTCCAGCTTCACGCTTTATCCCACATATCAGTGGGCATAAATGATCTAGTGGCAGAACACTCCGTTCTCTATATTAGAATTAAAAAAGCATGGCAGTAGATACCGCCACTTAAAATACAAACTTAGCTAAATGGCTGGAAAATGAGGAACTTGGTGATTTTTTAATTCTATCTGTGAATGTCAAAACCAGATTACTTTTTATCCAATATATGTATATTATATTAGAGTAAATACGAGATCTTCAGTGATTTTTGACGTGATGTCGAACAAAATTTCAAAACGAAAGTAATTTACTTGATAAATATACTGGTAAATTATAAAATTATATAACTTACGATTTATTTGTTAATTTCAATTTATACAAAAAGAATTAGTTTTATTTCTTCAACATTTTAAACAAAAGCACAATAGAAGCTTCACAAAAGACTTGTATTTTAAGCGCATGAAAAATTCCAATTGATACAATGTTCTATGAAATTCAGATAGACGTACTCGTATATATATCTCGAGAGATGTTTCGTTTTCTTTTAGACATTATCATGATATTAGTTATTCTATTTTTATGTTATAGAAGCATATATTTTGTAGACTCAAGTGTTTCCCTCATCAGGATAGGCAGAGGGAATCTAGTGTCATGACACACCGTTTCTCACTCTATGTGAAACATTGTCCTCCAGAATAGAGAAATAAATATATTTTAAATAAATTCATTCATCCGAAAACTATCGCATTCCAAACAACCTAAAATCAAATAAAAATAAAGTACATTTTGTTTATAGGTATTTAAAACGTTAAAGCAAATTGCAAGCAAAAGTTACTAACGATGAATTTATATTGCTACATATTATAATAATTACATATTTATTCGACAGATCTTTTATTTAAATTCCGCTCATATAATTTTTTAAGTTATTATAAATTAAGCTAGACGTTGCTATGAACTTCACGAACAGTAATATTTTCGCGTTCCAATCAAACCAATTGCGATTGGTCTACTAGCAGGAAATGTCCAAAATTGAATGAGACATGGATATTAGGGATGAATTTATCTACTTTTCTTTTATACGTAAATAAAGAGATGCTGTTAGCGTTCTATGGATTGCAGGGAGAGGTTTGTGCAGTGCCCGGGACTTGTGGCTTAAGTCTAAGTTTATGGACTCCCTTTAAAATGCCGATTAACGCTCACCTCCATTGTATCAACTTCTCTCCTTTACCTCGAATCAAATCTAGAATAATCCTTCCAAAGCCACCTTCTAAATACGATTTAGAAATAAACTTATGACATTTATAACACAGGCCGAGATCTTTTAGTATATAATAGAAAATATAAGATATGTAAAAGTAAAAAAAAAATAATTTAATATATATTTTACAATTCTCTCAGGGACACAATGAGTTATTTTAAAAGTACGTGTAAAATAAAAGATGCGTAAAAACGTTGCGTGACATAATTTTGCAGCACTCCAGTTTATGGTTTTGTCTTTTAGCAAATGTGAAATTACCTAGCTACTTATAAAAAGAACCAGCATCATCTTTTGCAGCATCTTTTTCATACTGAATTAGTAAATTTTAAGCAAAATCCAAATAATAGTATCTAATCAAAATCAAAAATTAAGTATGGTTTTGTAGTTTTGTAACGCTTATTTACTTATGTGATCTATTTTTATTAATCCGAAAAAAATATATATTTTATTTAAATTTATTTTAAAAGAAATTTATTGTTTTAGTATATAATAAGAGGTTCTTGGTTCGATTCTAAACCTGTGCAAATATTTGTGTGATGAGTTTAAGTATTTGTATTATTATTACTGTCTCAATCGTTGGAAATTTGATATTCCAAAAGTTCTTCATCAATACTACTCCTTACTTTATTTTTAACTAGAGTATCTTAACATTATTCTCACTTAATACCAATATAAAAAAAAAAATCGTGTAGCTTTAAGGCTTTTATAAAGGCTTTATTCACTTCAAAACAACTTACAACTATAATCTCACGAGCACATCTCACTTATGACATATATTGATTAACACGGGACTAATCCGCCTATTGGTTAATATGTTAATGTTTCCATAAACTTTCGGTGCCGAAGTTAATTTATCCAGATCTTGCCGAACTTAGTTGTCTATTCAGAGTGTAATTCGATTAGTTTTATATAGAAAATTACTTTTAAAATCTCTAGTATATCTTATGGTATTAAATATTTTTAAATTGTGGACGTGTTTTGTTGGATTTCATTTGATGGTTCAGAGTTCAAATCCGAATTCTTTTTATGTGTTCGTTTACGGATAGTTCTCGATTTTTGATATAAACGCTTTTAGATAGAGCTTTAAATTAAATAAAAAGCGGTAATTTGTTCGTTGTAAAAGTTTTTGTTTTGATAACACGTATTAATAATTTTTAAATCGTATGTATATTTGGTAACAATAGAAAATTATTCTTCTCTCATACTGGAAATAAAATTTATAAATCCAGGAAATAATCTAATGGTTTGTTACTGTATAATATAAGGCCCATTTTCCAGTGTATATAGAGATAATGCGTGCTAGAATTTTAGCCCAACTCATATTGTATTGTTATATGTTCTACATTTTTTTACTTTATTCTTTTTTTAGTCTCACGCTTTGTTTTACATATCACATGGCAACCAGAGAGAATCTAGTGTCATGGCAACCAGAGAGAATCTAGTTGTCTCCGTTCTACGTTTTCCGGCCATATTTGAGATACGGCGTTTTGAGCGGCTGACCTTAACGCCTGCTCGTTGTCTACCAAAACGAGAAAGTGAATATTAATAATTAATTCCACTGGTCGATCATCGAACCAACAACCATCGTCTTAACAGTCAGTCAGTGCTACTCCACTGGACTACTTTGTTGTCAATTACTGAATTTCACAGGATCATAAGAGAATTTTTCTATTTGTAATATAACACATCGCTGTAATGGCGCGTGGTAATCAGCTTTACCATAAGCGTCATCTTCTTCTGCCTGGCTCTAGTCCCGGCATTTTTTTCCAGGATCTGTCTTCAGACTAAGCCTACTCCACTTTGCTCGGTCTTCAACATCCTTAGTGGACAGTGCATTAGCTCACATATTCCGCATTACGACATTCAGATAGCTGGGCTTCCTTAGGCGTAGGTCTAACTCCAGGGATAGATATATCAAGGCATTTTATTCTATCATAGTCCCTAGGTTGGCACGCAACGTGGCCATACAATCACTGACGAAGTGTCATCTTACACTGTAATTTTATGAATAGCAGGCATCGGAGAATAAGGTGACGTATGTAATTAGATTAAAGCTAATGTTTAGTACCTACTTGACTCTAATATTCTTGTAAATATTAAAACATGGTCGTGTACCGTTTCGTCCACCGTAGCTAGTTTATATGCCAGTACATTTTAGCGTATTTTTTTATTTTTCTTTCATTAAAATTAGACCGTGTTTGTTTTCAGCTTGGCATGCAGCATGTGCATAACAGCAATTAGGTGCATTGCGATATTTATATCGTACAACGTGGATTCTTAACGAAAAATTACGATTCGTATGATGAAGCTATTGAAAGATATATATATTTTTTAAATTAAAATGTTGAAATTTTATACACTTGCTCACACTGGGTTTTGTATTTTATACCGCTCATATGTATATCTTGTATTGTTTCTTTAATTTTTTTTTCTTGTATTTTTTTATTCTAAGCTTCTACTTACTTCTTGAAACTAAGAGAATATTAAAATCCTGCTAACACGAGAACTTGTAGTATAAAGTAATACAGAATAAATATTTTCTATAAGCTTTAATTATACATTTAAAGCTTTTTAAGTTTCAAATGAAAAGCTTGTTTTTGTCTTCGTACCAGAATGTACTTATTAAAACATTATTTCCTACTTTTCAGTTAGCGTGTAATTTTATTTTATTTAACAAATACGTATAGATTTAACATGTCGGTGACGTGAACCCATAAGATTTTCTCTTATCAAAAAAGTGCTCAAAGTGGTTAACGAAGTTTTCACTAAAAAATGTAGTATTGTTTTTCCTTTTTACACAGAATTTCTTTCTACGCATAGTAGAGTAGTAACAGAAGAGTTTCACATAGAAGGTAATAATGGTAATAGGTTGTTAAGCAACCGTATCCTGCTTTTATCAGATTTAAATATAAGAAAGATATTGTTAGCTAAAGTATTTTTGGTGGTGATAAATAATTAACTAAAATAATTATATATGCTTAGGCTGCCGTAACTGTTGTGGGTTCGATTCTCACACGAGGAAAATGAACTATATTCATTTTCCTTGTTCTGGTACCAAGACAAGTGCGGCATTGAGTTCCGTCACTCAATATGTAATAACTCGAAAATTAGGTGGAAAGTTTCTTTAGTTTCTTATCCTATATTAGCAGCTATATTATGAAGCTAAAAAATATGAAGCAATATAAGCTATCCTATATTATGTATCAAATATAAGCTATCCTATATTATGAAGCTAAAAAAAGCTACTTCTTGAAACTAAGGATATTAAAACCCTGCTAACACGAGAACTTTTAGTATAAAACAATAAAGAATAAATATTTTCTATAAACTTTAATTATACATTTAAAACTTTTTAAGTTTCAAATGAAAAGCTTGTTTTTGTCTTCGTACCAGTATGTACTTAAACAGCATACGTATGTATAACAGCAATTAGCCACATATCAACACTTGTAATTAAAAGAGTCGAGTGCTTCTTTAATAAAGTTGGAAACAACACTGTAATCAACTGATTGCAACTTTAATAACTTGATGCGAGTTCGGCAAAAGGGACAGAGAGATGTATCTATCTCGCATTGCTAGAAATCCGTGCAAATCGTAGCTTGTAGGGCGGGATCTAGTCTATAGTATGGATAGATAGGGCATTTATATTATATAAATTATACTTTAAGAGAAGAGACTGATGACACTCAGTGGAATGTTATTTTTTTTAATATTTGTTACTTTTTTTAGTTTGGTTCGAAATAGAGTAAAATGTGACGTTTTTTAATAAAACCTCTTTCGCTATATAAAAATATATTACTACAAATAAGCGTCATGTCTTTTTTGATAATACTAAAAAAAAATGACATTAATTTCATTGATATTTCCGTTTTTTAAATATTTGTTCTGGAACTGTAACTGTATGCTAAAATAACAAAATTTAACACCAATTAAATATGCTCAATGCATAGGATTTATAGTTCTGCACTAGCGGTCTGTTTTCGGCTTTGCTCGCTTGATTTATGTTTTCGGATTCACTCTGACATAAAATGTACATGTATTGTACAAATGAATCATAGGAAAAGTAATTGTCCTTTTCTAATTACTATGTTAATACAAAATAATGACAAATATGTACAAATTTAAATGATAATTGTCAATTTTATGCAAAATCTTATCTGAGCGGAAGCGGTAGTTTTTCTCCCTAAAATCTCGGGAATTTTGGGATAAAAAGTAGCCTATATTTCGATTTACAAACATCTCTATCTTCCATTGAAAGTTCCATAAAATCCATTCCATCAGTTCAGCAGTACCGGAGATTAGTCCGGACGACACAAAGACAGTCGGACAAACGCTGTTTGTTTTGACGTCACAATCAGACAGATATATATATATATTATATTATATATATATATATATATATATATATATATATATATATATATATATATATATATATATATATATATATATATATATATATATATATATATATATATATATATATATATATATAAAAAATAAAATTCTATATTATAGATTTACCAATGTACTATTATATAGATATTATAATATTACTTTCATTTTTATTGGATATACATCGTGGAGTAGAGACGGCAGCGTCTGCCTGTAAAGGTGACGGTTTGTGGGTTCGATTCCAACTCGGGGAGAATGAATTATTTTCGTTTCCTTCGCTCTGGCAACAAGGTAAAGCGCAGCGTTGAGTTCCGCCACTCAACACGCAAAGTATCTATATATGTATATATGTCTATATATAGGTATAAATATGTCTATATATGTATAAATATACAAATAATAAAAGATTCTTCCATAATTTTTCCACAAAAACATTCCCAATTTAAATTAGAACTTAAAAAATATTAAAATATGTATTGGCCAACCATTATGTTTACCATTATATGTATGGCCCAACATTATGTTTTTGCTAAGGTAACAGAGTATTCAAATATTATTTCATTACAAGAAAATCCTATTGCTTATTCACTTTTAGCTTCACACATATGTACATATATGATTACTAAAATCCTATATATATATTTTCAATACACACAGGTAAAATATATTAAACGACATTTATATATTATAATAACGTAGTTGTATGTCACCCACGCCATTGGTGGTCTGTGGAGGGCGTTTAAAAGCTCGCGTTCGGCCCGCCCAAGCGCATTCCACGAGAAATCACCGGTTGCTGTACTTCTTGCTCACCTGTTAAGCTATACGTAAGTAGTTCATTTAAAGTATTTAATTATATTAGATTTTTTTTCTTTGAAAATTAACATATGTTGGTGAAATTAATTGTTAAAGTAATTTTTGTAGGTTTTATTTAGTTTTTTAAATAATGTATTTTTTTTAATAATAGGTTTAAATTTTTTTTGAACAAAATTAATAGCCATTTTAAATATATTTTAGTACGTTTTAAGTTTATATATATTATTTCATAATTATCTCAATCTGAAGGAATAAAAGAAAATTTATTAAAATAATATATATCTTATAAAAATCTTTTTTTTTTAATAATAACACAAAAAAATAATTAAAATTGCCCTACAGCATAAAATATATGAAAATATACATTTTAAATAAAAAAATCAAAATAATACAATTGCGTGCGTTCGAAATAAAACTAAAGTGTTTAAATTTTAATAGTATATTCTTTAATGTCTTAACACGGGAAAATAATGCAGTACTAAACAGTTATCAAGATTAAATTTTTTCTAACTTTGACTTTTTTGACATATTCGTGTGTTACGTCAATAATATATAAACTTTATTAGTTGTAACCCATAATAAGTGCAGTTTAAATATCATGCCATTTTTAATGATTTAATTATCGTTGGAATCGTGAAATTATAAAGACTCGGTAAATGTAGATAAAGGGTCGCGTTTATTTTAACAGATTTTTATGTCCTAGAAGGTTCAGACGTTTTTCATTTATTTTTTATACAGCCGTAGCGCCGGCTTCTTATCGGCCAGTAACTTTTTCCTACTCTTTAAATTATTTATTTTTTTGTTATATTATACAATTTTATAAACTGCAACAAAGAATTCTATTTATTTTCTTCTAAAAAAACTTCAAAATAGACCACAACCTATTTTTTATGTGCAGCCATCCCCTAATCACTGGGACAAAAATCGGCTTACGCTATTATTATATAAGATATAATAACAGTATTATCAGCTATATGTTGCTCATTTTGAATTTAAAATGTATAATAATTAAACACGGACGTTTGTGGGTTCGATTCCTACTCGGAGAAGTTTTCACAAGACAAAGCGTAGCGTTTCCGCCACTTATAACGTAATACTTCGAAAATTGAGCGGAAAGTGGAGAGCGGAATATCTTAACACTACCCTGTACTACACAAGATGCGTGAAGCTAGAAGATAATAAAAAATTAATACGAAATAATATATTTTTTATAAATTTTTCACTGATCAATAAATTTTCTTTTTAATCTATAAAACAAAGGGAAAAAGTTCTTCTTGGCATTATGGTTTTGTTAAATA
This sequence comes from Dione juno, assembly GCA_037127375.1. Taxonomy (NCBI): domain Eukaryota; kingdom Metazoa; phylum Arthropoda; class Insecta; order Lepidoptera; family Nymphalidae; genus Dione; species Dione juno. The sequence continues at coordinate 90,897 of JAXRJS010000022.1, read as the reverse complement.
TCTCGATTTGGTAAAGTTTTGAGCTTTACCAGTTTTGCGGTGGAAAGAAAAGTGCGGTTTTTTTGTAAGAAATTAAATATGCGTAAAACATATACGTATATATGTGAGTAGAATAGAATATTCGTAACAATTTTCATTCTGCTAAATGTATATAAATATTATATATACAACAGTTTTGCTTTTTCTTTACAAGAAAAAAAATTATAATTTGAAAAAATACGGTCTTATGCACTGACAGTTAGGAGAGAGAGTACCAATTTTATGATTGTATGTCTACAGAAAGTATGACTTATAATAGTTAAGCAACTTAAATTTGCAAGCGTATGCATGAAATAAACTGCTCATATAAATTTGTAATGTTAGTGTTTCTGTTATAGATTTATACATATCTAATAATTAGATTAATTCTTTACTTTTCCATTTTGGACTGATTGTTCTGACATTTTTCAAGTTTCATAGTTCTAGGGGGACCTAGGTCCCTGTATTTCATACAAAATGCGACAAAACGAAATACTCTTATCTTTTGGTACCCTTGAATTAAAAGTTTGATTTTTTCTGGCCTCCAAGTGACGGACCTAGATATTTGATAGTAACTTCAACGTGTTCTTGAAAAAAATGGTTTTCACAGACAGATGGACAGCAAAATTATCGTATAATGGTCCCGAAAACGTTAAAATTAAAAAATTCAACATAGTTCTTTCAAGTCGAATTACAGTAAACAAAATTCTATCAATACTTATATTATAAATATTAAAAGAATCCATTATAGTTATCTGAAATTAGACTGAAGAAACAAAATCTATATAAATCTATACTAATATTATAAATATTAAAAATTGGTTCAGTGTGCTAATCTCACAAATGTCTCAGTGGTTTGAATTGAAATATGTATTTTTTTGGTTACATAGTCCATTGATCGAGGAAGGCTATAGGCTATAGCCTCATAGCCCCATATCATATATGACATCATATCAATTGTTTCGATTTAGAAATCTTTGATCAGATTTACCTTGACCATTGCCTTTCATTTGACTGCTGAAGCGGGCTGAAGCCTCAATAAAAATATAATACATAATAAATAAAAAAATATAAAATAAACATATATAGATGATGTATTTCTTGATTATTTAGATAAAACAGATCATACTTTGTGTGCGATTTGAATTTCGAACGATCGCGTAAATTGAAAAAGTCTGAACTAGACTACGACGTCGATTAATTCTAATGTATATACAATTTTATAGTATCTTTGTAATAAATAAAATAAAAGTTAAAATAAAAAAAAATTAAAAATAAATAAATGGTTATGAGGCATATAGAATATATAATAGCTTCTAGCATATAGCAGAGTAGGCAGACAAAGCCTGGTGTTAAGACACCGTTTTGTACTATTTTCCAAAATTCCAAACTCCCGCGACAAACAAACCAACCACCTAATACATAATTAAATTGAGCCAAATTAATTTTAAATTTCCAAATGCAATTTGGTTCACAATTATAACCACATAACGTAATGAAATAGGTTTAGTTGTTCTAAATCACGTGTTGTATTTTACAAGTTATTAAGTTTAATTAGGCTTGTAATATATGTAAATAACTTGACTTAAAAGAACTTAACAGAATATTCTTAATCTGCTATAATTGTATGCTTAATATATAGCATGAAGAAAAACTAAAAACCTATATTGTCATGATAAGTAGTTTAAATAGATTTACACATTAAGAAATTCATAAAACTCAGTTTACTTTTAGTTGTTCAAAAAAAAACCCCGATATATTTAACAAATTATCATATAATATATATTTCTTATTATTGAGAGGTAGGCACTCACAGGCACTCACAGGCAAAGAAACATTTCCTCAATCAATATTTATCACATTCACATTTTTCCCCAAAGTGTTTTATTCTAATACCCTCCGATAATTGTATTAAAGCATGTAGATCCCTAATGTAATGAGATATACAAATGCCATATCCTAAAATAGGTTCTATGGTAATTTGCTTTACCATACAAAATATGCGGTGCGTATTTGTATGGGAAAGCTTAATTTTCTATTCATTTTCGTGATTACCATTGTCTGAATTGTTTAATATTGTGTGTTTTTTTATATTAGAAAGAACTTAACTGAAGTTATGCTATTGCCGTCGTGGCATTATCCTTTTTTGCTTCCTTGACAAAGCGTCGCGTTAAGTTCCGCGACTCAAAATGCAATATCTAAAAAAAACGGAGTACTAGTTACACTCCCTACACTGCTATATTCGGCATACAACATAAAAGTAAGAAAGGAAATTTAAGTATATTAACTTTTTTTTGATATGATTGTAATTTAAAAGCTTTATGAAGTAGGCTGACTAAGTCTTTTCTTATCAGACTGAGAAGATATTTATACATAGAACTATATACTAGTTTTTACCGGCAGCTTTGTCCGTGTTGTTGAAGAGAAATGATTAAGATTTATGTGTATCACATAAGCGCCGGACTTTGACCGCAAGTACAGTGTCTTGCTTAAAAATGATTAACTTTCCTTAGCCATTTATTTCTGAAGCTACTAATTTATAGCTATTAATTTATATATATATATATATATATATATATATATATATATATATATATATATATATATATATATATATATATATATATATATATATATATATATATATATATATATAATACATGCATACTTTATCAATGCAGCTTAAGCAAATATAGCCTCGAGCTGATTGTCAACTATTATTATATAGAAATTAAATTCTGGGTTCAAATTTTGGCTGGTTACGCACTTTTACCTAAATATAAAATCTTACAAAAGTGTATGTACTTCTATTATGTTAAAACTGTCATCAACACGAATACTTGTAGATTTTTTTCATATTATTAAATTAATATACTTCACGTTATTTTTAGCAAATTTCGACCATAATGACTTTTTCATTGTTATCTCTTTTTTAACACACTCTCTTTCGTGTGTTCTTCATACAACTAGGCTTTTGTGAACGCCACAGTCAAAAGAAATGAACAGAATTGATTTTTTATTAAATAATATAATCTGTATAAGCAAATTGAAAAAATGATTAACTTTTCAAAATATATTTGAAAATATAAACGAATTTGTAAATGAAAATTCCATATACTTCGTTGAGCTTTGAACTTACAATTTTGCTAAATCTCGTCTTACATCGTCTAGGTCAACAAAGATAATATGAAACGTTACCGACTGAATTTTTTTTTTAATTCTGTTTGGTCTTGTTGGAGAAAAGACGATGCTAGTTTCCACGTCTAAGCCCTTGGGCCCACGACCACGACTAGATAACAGATTGTTTTAAAGCTAACAAAATTTAAAATAAAAAAACGATATAAAGACATCTATTGTGAGTATTTCACCATTGTAAATTCAAACACGAAAATAAGTATTATAAATAGTATATATATGGCCCATAATATTCATGAATGAATAATGTATTTAATACACTATTACAGTCACCAATAGAAATTGTATAAGCGAATGAACTTACCAGACTATATCTGAAAGGTAAAAATTTATAAGAGCTTTTAAGCTTCGTTCGCTTCAATTCTATTTAAAAAATTTGTCATAATTTTATTCTTTATTTAATAATGCATGACACAATAAATTTTTTAATAAATATTTTGCATTTGTTCGCGAAAGTAATGATTCCGTAGCTAAACATTAATAAGCGTTTTTACTAGACATATTACAAATTATAGTAAAGAAACATTTAAAAGCTTTAATGCATTGAATATAAGTAAATTCTAATAGTACAGATCAACGTTCGAATCAAAAAGTGGGAATACTAAAAATATTTAAAAAAATTAAACTTAGGCCTTTTAGCTCAAATTTATTTTTTTTGGTTGGTATGTTTAAATTATAATATTATATATCGATTAGTCGATCTACTATCGTTGTGGCCGCAGAAAAATTATGTATGAAACAGTATTTATACATAAATTAGATAGTATTTAAAAAAAAGAATTCAGGGATAAGACAAATTTAGTATCTCTAGGTCTAGAGTCAAAGAACATTTCCATAAACATTTAAGTACCTAACAAGTAACTTGGCTTAACTGTACCTAATGTCAAAATTCACCTTTAATTATTTATAGAGGCCATCGTGGCGCAATGAGACGGTGTGTTACCTGAAACGCCATAAGTGTCAGTTCGATTCTTATTCAGGTGAATGATTCAAGTTTTCGTTTTCAAAAAGAAAAAAAAAACATATTATTGAGAGAAATTGATATGTGAAAATTACATATTTCGTCCGTAAATTCCGTCCTTAAATTACATATTATCTTCCGCACTATGGTAGATTGCGCCACGTTAATGTCCACCACTCGACACGTAATTTTTGGAGTATTGGGTGTAAATTCAAAAAAAGGAATGACTACACCTACTCTGCTCTGCGAGACAAAAAGCCACCAACAAAATAGAAAGTCATTTATAATTACTTACTAAAATCAGTTATATACCTAAATTATTAAAACAAAAGGTTTCATAAATAAGCGTACGTGAAAGCTTTTTGCTTTCAAGTTTGCAAAATTTTCAAACATTCCGTGTACAATTAACGTTAGAAATTTATTTTGAATTTGAAATTGGGACAAGTTAACATGCTTACCGAATAAGTACACTTAAAAGCTTTATAGGGCTAAAGTTCGTATATATTTTTGTATGTAAACAGTACATTCCGCTTTTCATTTATATCCACACCCTGGTTTTGAACTGGCAACCAAATTTTTTGTGACTTTTGATTAGTCTTACAAATATACTAGGATAATGCTATTTAAGTATTATATAATCACCATAAACTCTATCACCATAAGCTCTCTAACCGGACGATGCAGAGAACTTGCAGATGTACTTATGATACGTCGGGTCCAGTGTGCTTTCCTTCAGGAAACTTGCTGGAAGGGCAATAAGTCTCGTAACATCGGGCTGGGTTACCGCCTTATATACACTGGGTCACCTACAGGCAAAAACGGTGTGGCCGGTGTGGAGCTTCAGAATGGGCTTCTTGAAGTTGATCGTCGCTGCGACCGCTTGATGCGGATAAAGGTACTGATCGAGGACGTTATCACAAACTTAATCAGTGCTTATGCTCCCCAGGCGGGTTGTAGCGCGGCTGAAAAGGAGACTTTCTGGGAGTAGTATGAAGAGTCTACCGTCTACCGAAGCAATCTTAGTTGGGCCCCCCCAATCACGTGGGTAGGGTCGCTGAGGTGTATGAACGTGTTCACGGGGGTTTTGGATATGGTCTTTGCAATGCAGAGGGAGAAAATATTCTAAGAACCTGCATTGCGTCTGATCTGGCCATCGTGAACACTTTCTTCCAGAAGAAACCTCAGCACCTTATAACGTATAAGAACAGGTCCCACTCAAGTCAAATTGATTATTTGCTGACTAGACGTCATATAGGCAGGGTGACCAACTGTAAGGTCATTCCCGGCGAAAGCCTGACGGCCCAACATCGCCTCCTTGTCATGGGCTATAATGTTGCTCCGAAAAAGAAAGTAGCTGAGAAACGCAAGCCTAGGATTAAATGGTGGTTGTTGAATGGGCCGATGCAGACCGACTTCTTGGCGGAGGTGGAGAGTGAAAATCTACTGACTAACACCGAGACCGCTCAGACTGCATGGGATCGAGCTCATTCAGCAATCATTGCGGCGGGCAAGCGAGTTGTTGGTGTTACTAAGGGTGGGCGTGTCATCGACAGGGAGACATGGTGGTGGAATGACCAGGTGCAGGGGGTGATTCAGGAAAAGAAGGTTGCGTTTAAAGAGTGGCAGCATTCCAACTCTCCTGAAGACAAACTGGAGTACATAGCAGCGAAACAGGCCAGCAAAAGAGCTATAGCCAGAGCCCGCAGAGAAAGTATGTCGCCATTGTACGATAGTTTTGAAACTGTGGAGGAGCAGAAGCTCATATACAAACTGGCTCGTGCTCGAGATAAAGCGACGCAGGATATTACAAAATGTCTTTGCGTCAGAGATTCTCGGGGCACGTTGCTTTGAAGTCATGCCTCTGAAGGAGAGATGGAGAAGCTACTTTAAGGAGCTGCTGAACACTCAGCAGTCTTGTAGTCTTCCTCCTGAATTATCTCCTAACCTCGGACTTGTTGCTCCAATAACCCGTGACGAAACTCGTAATTGTCTTCGACGCATGAAGAACGGAAAAGCGGTAGGACCTGACGACATCCCAATCGAGGCGTGGAAATCGTTGGGCTCTCTTGGTGTGCTTATACTTACTGACCTGTTTAATCGTATCTTGAATACTGGAAAGATGCCACATCAGTGGCGGCAGAGCTTTATTATCCCTATTTACAAAGGAAGGGGCAGTGTTCAAGATTGCGGTAGTTATAGGGGCATTAAGATTATGAGCCACACCATGAAGCTCTTCGAGCGCATGATCGACCTCAGGCTCCGCCAAGAATGTACTGTCTCTGAGTCTCAGTATGGGTTTCAACCAGGATCAGACACTATGGACGCCATTTTTGCCCTCAGAACTTTGATGGAGGCTTACAGGGAAAAAAGGAGAGCTCTGCATGTGGCCTTTTTGGACTTGCAGAAGGCCTTTGACTGTGTGCCACGTCAGTGTATCTGGTGGGCATTGCGATCCAAGGGGATCCCTGAAGCCTATATTGAGGTTATCAGAGATATGTACAACGACTCCGCTTCAGTGGTTAGGACCGCTGTTGGCGACACCAAGCCCTTCCCGATTACAGTAGGGGTTCACCAGGGTCCTAGTCCGTTCTTATTCAATGTAGTGCTGGATACTGTCTCGGATCACATCCAATGCCAGCCTCCGTGGCTGATGATGTATGCCGATGACATAGTACTCATCGACTAGAACCGACTGATGCTGGAGCGTAAAGTGAACGTCTGGAGAGAAGTTCAGGTAACTTGGATCCGTTATGCATGAGTCTGGAGGCATCGACCACGACATCCATGCCCGTATAAACGCTGCCTGGGCCAATAGATTGTCCACTGAGGATGTTAAAAACCGTGCAAAGTGGAGTAAGCTTAGTCGGTAACTGTCTTACAACTGTCTCAATATATATATATATATATATATATATATATATATATATATATATATATATATATATATATATATATATATATACATATATATACACACACATATATATATATATATATATATATATATATATATATATATATATATATATATATATATATATATATATATAGCAACTTTCACGATTTTTATACATTTTAATTGAGAAATATAAATAAATAATTGAGAGTTTTTATATTTTTTATCGGGTAAATGTTTGGAAATCCGACGTTTAGTACGCTTTGTAATAGTCCTCAATTAATCTAGTTAATGAGTTTCTTTTAAAACGTATTAAGAACGTTAGTCGTCATATAAAAATTGCTATAGAAATATATATCCTGTACGTAAGTATAAAGCAAAATAACATAAGAAAGAGCGCTAAGTTGTAAAAGTTAAGATAGACATTACATATTACCAGCCGTCTTTAGGGAATGTATATGAATTCGTTCATAATGTAGCTGCAAGTAAGTTAACTAATTATCATATCTCAAAGGTGATAGTAACATTAAAGTTCTAAAGTCATTAAAGCTATATTTCATACAAGCATATGAGGGCTCGGCAGCTTTTTCGCAGACTTAGGTATGGACAGGAAACAGGAAACCAAGAGGGTGTACCTCTTGGGTGTGTAAGGCTTTTAAAAATAAACTAAAATGGTTCTTAAGTTGTTATATAATCTTTGCAGTTGTCATAGATATCTCCCAGAGGATATGTTAAGGACAGTGGTTGTACCCATTATAAAAAGTACAATGAGGGCTGCGACGAATAAATCTAATAACAGGCCCATATCGTTGGCAACGATCGCGGCTAAGGTGCTGGACGGTCTGCTTGGCATTACAGAATTCAAAATTTGGCTTTAGACTTAAACTTTTTTCAACAGAAATTACATTACTTTGCCTCTGGCACACGGTTCAGAACTTCACTGAGAGGGGGACATAGGTGTGTGCATGTTTTTTGGATTCTCTAAAGCTTTCTATCTTGTGTCATATAAAATCTTGTGGAAAAGGTTCAGATTCGATGCCAGTTTCAGTACCGACCTAATTGATATTTTAAGCTACTGGTATGAAAATCAAATGAATTTTGTTAAGTAGGGTTATGCTTATAGTGATCCATATAAATTAAAATGTGGTGTAACACAAAAGGGGCTTACTTTATCTAGATTGTTTAATCTGTACTATTAGGCAATATAATGCATTGTATTATTGGGCATGTATAGTATGTAATAGCCTATTATTTTATTGAAACAATGATGTCAACAACATAAATATAATCTATAACTAGCCTATGAAAATTTCGAGTTAGCTTAACAAGAACGGAATGCTTAATTGTGGCTTGGCTAGCTTGGTGGCTAGTATTTGGACGATGTCCAAGAGGTGCGGGTTAGAACCCCATTTCGTACAAATTTCTATACGTTGCCATAATTTTTGTTTCTTTAATGTTAATTAATTAAATAGTAAAAATGTCGCCCTGAAATTGAAAAGATCGCCCAACAGGACTCTGTTGAGAAAAACAGAGGCTGCAGAATAAATAATATTTTTAATGTGAACTATTAAATATAATAATATAAAATTTACTTTTGTTCAAATTTTATTAAGACAGTAAACTTATTATTATTGTTATAAAAATGAAAGTATAAATATTTGAATAAGTAAAGCTCCTTTGTAAGGAATAAATGCGTCACGTATGAGGAAGTCAAAATAAATGTATTAAGTTGTTCATTTTATTAACATGAGCATTTTATGTAATTTTTTGTACATAATATACATATGTATTTTAAATATTATGTTTCTATGGATTAACGTATTTTTCCATCGAGTACTTTCATCTTACATTTTATTATAACAAAAATAGACATATAAAACTACAGAAGAGTTTATTTGTTTGAACGCGCTAATCTTAGGAACTACTGGTTCAAAAATGATAAAATATTTTTGTGTTGAATAGTCCATTTATATAGAAAGTCTATATAAAATCAAGTTAGAGGTTTATCTTTTAAATAATGCCATCAAAAGAGTGACTGTTTGCTTAATATTTTTTGTTTGCTTAATATCTTTATCACCAGACGATGAGAAAGTAAATCTCGATTGGGTAGAACCCATCTAAGAGAGAAGTCAAGATTTATTTTGCTTCACGCTTTGTCATTAGCTAGTTAGTGATAACGGAGCGTCAAACGTAGCGTTCGCAAAGCTCTTTCACAAAGCTAGATGGAGCTTCAAATCACTAAATATTTTTTAAGCTGTATAAAAAACCTATAAAAAATTACCTGAAATAAGGTCCATATTGTCGTAATTATTAAATATTTAGCAAAATAACATTATATTATAAATACTAAGGTTACAAAGCCAATTCAAGTTAAACTTTTTCCTAGAATAATTTTATTTATAGTACACGTGTACTACTATCATTTATTTCAATCACGTGCAAACTTTTGTATGAACTTAAAAGTTTTGGCATTTCATCATCTAGGCTCTATTTGTAACGGAAAATATGCTCTGAAACTTATATATATATATATGTAGGAGGCTTTAAGTTTATTAACTTTTTTGTGTGTTTTATTTATTACGTACATTTGGTTCTTTATGGAACGTAGAAAAAATTGATCTTCAGTTTTTCTTTTCACGTTGCTTCACGTTGTATCCCACATATAGCAGGTTAGGCAGATAGAATATAGCACAATTTTTGAGACAACTCAGCGTGTGACTGTGAATGCGTATAATGCGTTATAGGTTTGATTCCCATTCGGGGGAGGAGACAAAGCGTGACGTTGACATCCGCCATCCTGTTATGCTGCATAATATAAAATATATCCTATATTTTATTGATACAAATAGAAATAGATATTGAATAATATAGAAATGAATTTACTATTAACTCATATACATATATATATATATATATATATATATATATATATATATATATATATATATATATATATATATATATATATATATATATATATATATATATATATATATATATATATATAACAAGAAAATTTAGTGAAGTGTGTAGGAAGATAAACGAAATCGTCTAGTCATTTTATTGGTACTTGTCTTTTATACCTAAGAGATATAAAAATATTAGGTGTTTATAAAATACTCGTATACATAAAAATCTGGAATTTTTAACTTTTTAGTTTTAATCTAAGTTTAAAATTGAAGTCAATGGTTAACGACCAGGAATCGAAAATTTAACTTTATATTTTTTTTAATATATTCAATATCAAAATTCTTAAGTGTATGATTTTGAATGTTATATTATATAATTTTAAATGTTACATTCTTTTTATTAAAAAAATATATATATTTACCGGGATAATTTGGGACTGTGTCTAACAGTAAATGCGCTAGTTATGTGTTAGTTCCTTAAATAAATTTAGGCGTATTTTAACACGTAAATTTACTCTGCCAACTTTGCTATGTACGGGGTACAGCAAAACAAAGAACTTGGCTCTACCCCAAGGATGAACGATTATATTTATTTTTTCATATAAAATAATATTCTCTCTTTCAAAGTAAATATTTTAACTTATGATTAACTAAAGTATTAAACGACTTAGTAATCTCGCGAGGTTAAATTAGGGCTTGCCCTAATATATCTAGAATTATATTTGCTTAGGATAATTAGCAAGTTGTTCCGTTAACACATTAGGATAGTTAATTTGATGGACTTATTTACTTTGGCAAGCATGCCAGTATATTAACATAATGTATAGTAGATGTTATGCTACGATCTGCAAGTACCAGGTTCAAATTCTAAAGCAAATGAATCCAAAATTAGACTGTGCATGTCGCAATAACAATATTTGTCACAATATTTCTTTCCAACAGGCAAAGGATAGAGTTTTGTTTATTAAAATAATTTTTGAAATTTCCTACAATTTAAGTTTATTACATATATTATTATATATCCGGACAAAAATATCAAAATTACGTTATAGGAAGATAATATATGGAACATTTATCAATTATTTTTCAAATTAATTATTTACCTAAATATTATTAAAAGCGCAAGATTTAAAAACGCTGCTACCGTTTTTTGTTATTACGATCTTATGAACATCTTTAAAAGAACATCGACCTCGCTTATTTTAATTTAAGCATGGTAGCAGCATTGGCTTATACAGACCATAGCAAGGCTTTATTGAATTAAATTATATACAAAAAATATCGGTCAAGTGGGAGTTACGCTCGCGCACCGATAATTCCGTATGAATTTTTTTGATTTTTCTACTTATATTGTATTAACTAGCTATAATGCTTAAGCTTATAATGGGTTTTTCTATGATAGGTTATTTAAATTGATTGATTGATTGATAGGTTATTTTAATTGGTGATTAATTTTTTTTAGATTTTTCCGTTTTTTTCCCGTTTGTACTATGCCAAAGTTCTAATTATGCCAAATTTCATATTTCTAGGTCAAGTGGATGTACACTATAGATTTTCATTATATGGCCATTTCATACAAATGTGGCAAAAATCTTGCATAAAAGCTCATATATTTTGGTTGCGTTGACTTACAAGCTATATATTTTTTTAAAGGATCTCTGACTTGGATATTTGATGTCAATTTCAGCTTGACAGACAGACAGACAGACGGACAGCAAAGTGATCCTATAAGGGTTCCGATTTCTTCTTTTGACGTACGGAATCCTAATTACGGCGAACACTCGCGGCTTCATCCACTTGGACTAAGCTTGTGTCACATGCATGTGTTGCACATACAAACTTCGATTAGTTTGAACCGCATTAAGAAATTTCTACTTTTCCTTCTTGCATTTTAACAACTCGCCTTACTTTTAATGTCTGTAGCTGGAAATCATTTACCTTACGGTTGTTTAGTAATGTTATAAATTAATAAAACGAAACGTTCATTAGCTTTAATATACGAAGTACGTGTTTGTAGCTGAAAGTGCTGGGCAATAAATACGAATATATGTAATGGATGTATATATATATATATATATATATATATATATATATATATATATATATATATATATATATATATATATATATATATATATATATATATATATATATATATATATATATAAAATATTTTTGTCTTACGTGATTGTTTACTTTACTCTGCCGCTTCTATTTATGGAATATAATTAATGTACTTTCTATATACGGATGTTAGTGTGTGGAGTTAAGTACTGTTGATGCTCAGTCGGGAGGCTAGCCACAGTAGGAAATATATTGTAAATTTACATTAAAAAAGAACAACTGTTGAGTTTCTCGCCAGCTCCTCTCAGCAGAACTGCCCTCCGAGCTGGTGGTAGCTTCTAGTAGGACTGATAATACTGACTCTTATGTTAATTGAACATTCGGAGGTGCTTGTAATAGCCTATTTGAATAAAGAATGCTTTGATTTTAATTTTTTATATATTTGTATTATACAAGGCTTTATTTCCAGTTGTCAAGCCAACATTCAGATTATTTTTTTACTTAAGAAAGTAGTATTTACTTTAATGCTATATTTAACTCAATGCTATATCAAACTCAATAGGGTCATTACTGACTAATTTTGCTTAGACATACTGTTTATTAGACGAATTTGTTAGATACTTAGTTTTTTTTATGGAGTTCAGTCTTTATCTTCTCGTGACCTTCTTTTGTCAATTTCTGTATTTTGTTCCAAAGTTATAATAGAAATTAATATAAACTCACCTCGAATTGACTATATAGATGCTATATGAATTATATAATATTAGGTGTCTTCAGCTTCACATTTAATCTCGCATATAAGGGTAAGCAGAATTAATCTAGTGTCAATACATTCCGGTCTCCACTTTCTGTTCGATGTTGGGACACTTATGTGTTGTTACAAGATTGAGAAATGGAATAATTTATTTCAGTGGGAATTGAACCCACACCTGTCACGCTACAGTCAGACGCTGTGAATTACTTACGTGTATAAGCATTTAAGTAAAAGTCATTTATGTGTTTTTTCGCAACATTTTGCGTAGTGTCAAATATTTTCTTTATGATTATAAAACAATATAATTAATTATAATTATAATTTTCTTTTATTGTTGGTTTGTGAAGCCTTTAGCGTCAAAGCCACATTATTTAAACGGATTCTTAAATTTCTATTAAGATTTGTTAGTGAGTAAATAAAAAATGTATAAAACAAGCAAAATAATATATCTTTTTACAGTTATACTATTGTTTAAGTTATTGTTATTGTTAAGGACTTGACTCAACAATCACCGTGCTCAGTTAGGCATATGCCAACTCTACGATAAATAACCTTTATGTTAATTAATACGTATATATTATCTATTATAATAGCGCTACAGTTGTGGGTTCGATTCCTACCAAATTTCTCCGCCCTGCTAACTTCCCACTGTCTACCCAGCTATGTGCAGGCTACGGGGTGAAGCAAAAAAAAAATTGGCGCACATATAAAATTCTCTATGTAATTTAGAAAACAGAAAGATGTTATATATTATGTTTCTTTTCACAGAAAATGGCTCAAAACCTTATCACGCTGTCTGTCATCGCGGTATTGGTTATTTCAGTGGGAGTCAGTGCTAAACGTGAGTAGCATTTATATTATATTTTTTATCTGTCTTTCTTCATAATAATCTTTTTTGTAAATTTCACTATAATTAAAAAGTTAAATTTTCTTATAATTGTTACTTGGTAATGCCACCGTACGCGTTTCTACCGTTAACGTTTATTATTATAAAATAACATATTATGTATGTATTTTACCTAATTTAATACCTACCTACTAATTGAGGGGTATAAAGCAAAGGTGCTTAAGTCACAAAATACCCAGACAGACAAAGCTGCAAATTTCTACTGTGTTTCTACCAAACTGTTATTTCTACCATAGTCAAATGCTGGTTTAAATCGGTTTTTGAATGACATAAATTAAAATTAATACAATTGACATCAATTATATATAATTTGGTATGTTTAGTTTTAAAAAGGTATTTTTGAACTGAAGCGTCTTTGCTTTTATACCCCTCGATGATGGTTTTATATTGCCTAAATCAGTTTCACATGTTATCCTGTATATACATAGAGAGAAAATAGCGCAAAAAATTTACAAAATATTTTACAATATTCCGTGTACGTTAAATTAGAACCCCACTCAAATCCATACAACTGATTACTTTTCTTAATATCGCTTATATCGTAATTCCCATGGAAATTTCAACAAAAAAAGCACAACACGAGTCAAATGTGTATATCGTTCACATTTGGCTTGATTAGACCTTTTTCAATACATTCAAAATTACACAAACTTACTGTGAATTTCACCGTTATAATGTATGTATTGTGTGTAGCTTTTGGATACAAAATTTGGGATGCGTGAATTATGAGTTGGAAGCGTCTGGCAAGATTGTTTCGCTTGAGCGTTGCTATTTTGCAATCTATTTTATTTAATCTGTGAAATTTTTGTGACTTATTAATAAAGGATATACGACATTTTTAATAATTCTAATTATAATTTAAAATGTTATATATTAAAATATAAAGCTACCACAAAATATAAAGGCTTGGAAGGCAGTTTTGTAGAGACGAGCCGGCAAAATCAGCTGCTCTTTTAAATACCTTTATTACTGAACTGAATCCTGAATAAAATTAAAAAAAAAAAACCTAATTCCACGCATGCTTTAATATCATTTAATATTTTACGTTACTTACTAGTATTGTTTTTACTATAGGCGTTTTATTATCTATTCTTAGGAGGCGACAATTTAGCGTTACAAGCTTTTTTGTATATACACACTGTATATATTATGTGAAGCTGTTACTTAGGCAGAGAGATGCTAGTGATAATAATTTCGTTTTCAATTTTCTGTTCATATTAGAAATATTGTGGATAACACAGTTGAGCCTAAAACTGCACTTTGACAAATAAAAAAAAAAAAAATATTTAGCTACAAATACCACATATTAGGAATTTATACTTATCATATGATATATCTAAACTAAAGTGCGCCATGATGGAATCTTGCACAATTCAAAATGAACTTATCAAATGCAGTCATCACTATAGAACTTTTAATAAAGCTTGTTATCTTATTTTGCGAAAATTTGGAACAATTTTAAGTTGAGTCAATTTCTTTCCAAGGCTGCTATGTGTTTGTTATAAATAGCATAAATGTTTGCTTAAAGCAAACTCAGGCTGAAGAATACCACTTTTGAACTAAGCAGCTGCGCCACCGCCAGAGCAAAGAGGTGGAACTTAGATGCTAAAGTTAACCTAACTCTTAACTCCACTTGTTGAAGTACAAACACAAATTATATACGAAGTCAAGTCAACATTTGAACTATGATCACTTAGCAAATGTATGTAGGTGTGAATTTATTAGTCATTCTTGTGCTTACACTATTTTGGGTATCCTAAATATCGCTGAGTTCCGCCAATCAAACCGCCATGTAAATTGTGTGAATTTACCCTGTTGTTACATGTGAGAACAAGCTTAATACTGAAAAAAATTTAATACAATAGCTATAAAAATATATATGGTTGCTTTTTTAAATCATATTAGTAGTCAGCATACGTCTCACTGAAAATTATAGGCAAAGGTCCAGCCAGCTTTCACTTCGAAGAAAATTATATTAAGCATTTCTATACAACAGAAAAAAGTACTATAAAGGATAATTAAAATGAACTAATATTACATACAGAATTACAGATTCACAAATAAAAAACTAAAATAATAAAAAAGTAATAAACAAATATTTGTACCACTCGTCCATGGAAAAATAGTAGTGGGGTTCCAAATGTCATTTATTCAACCGCTTAAAACAATATGAAAAATAAATTTATATTTTACCGCCGTTTTAGGTGGTGTTTGGGTCACTTAATGGGCAAGACGATTATCCACTTTTGTCATCTTATGACATCCTTCCTTCAATATCAAAATTGACTTGAAATACTTCTATATTAATATATTGTAAAGCCGATGAGTTATTTTCATTTGACTGAGCGCAAGCTGCAGGTGAAAGTTAGTTCAAAAATGATTCCAAATTCAACTTTACACTAATGGCCAACTAAAATTAGTTCAAAATAGCATATATATCTACATATATTAACAAATTGTATGATATCAATAAAATATTATTTATCACATATATACATCTTGAATACGACAAGTAAATTCATTTATTACAATTTTCTGGTTTTTATAACGTCTATAAAGTAAAGTAAATTTCGTTTGTTTTCCCTTAAAGGAGAAGCGGTAAATTACAAATAGGCTGTGATACCTCCATATTGAACAGTACTCGTATAATTAATGTGGGAATTGAATTTTACAATCTAATTTATTTTGTTGTTCACCCAAAGTATATAGTAGTACGTACTGTAGATGTAATATATTATATACATATATACAAGTGACCCGTTTGCGGCTTGGCTCGCTTAATCGATAATTTTGCACTTAAAATTTTTTTAATCAATTTATCTATAAAATATTTTAAAGTAAGCGGTACTTGCGCGCGTTTTTGGTATCGGTAAAACATATTTTACCCGCCTAAATTCCAGGATAAATAGCATAAGTGTTGCTACTCTACAGCCTCTTATATCTTCATTCTACTTATATCATCTTCTATCTACCTCTAACTTTGTTTTATGAAAATCAGTTCAGTTATTCTAGAGATAAGCCCGGATAAACTGAGAGACAGATACATAAAAAATTAAGAACGTTGTATTATGTTTTAATAGCGTGTAAATAACAAAACTTCTAAAATCTGTTACTATAAAGTCACAAACAGATCTTCCATTTTTATTTATCTGTAAAGATGTATATGTAGATGTATATATATATATATATATATATATATATATATATATATATATATATATATATATATATATATATATATATATATATATATATATATATATATATAAATTACAGCTTATATATGTTTAAGCGGATGTCTCGAATTTGGGCGAGTGTCTTCACACTAGGTTATCATATCACCTGCCGTAAGATATAAAGCGTGAAGCTGTAAAATAAATATAGGTTTTCCTTTCCACATTATTTCCGTATAATAACAAGTATAAAACTTACCTTATCTACATCTACTCCTACTCCTACGTCTTCGTAACTGTATTGAGGACATTTGTTTTAACATACAATATCTTTTGGGTTATAAGTGTACTTGGCAATTGTAGTACACTTACGGTCCGTGAGTGTTATTTTGTATTATTTTTGGATTTTCATATTAGGTTATAAATATTATTATATATTATATTATTTATATTAATTATATTATATATTATTTTCTGCTTACATATAATATTATTATATGTAAGCAGAAAATACATTTCATACTTTTACAATTTTTTTTAAGTGTTAATCGATACTAAGTATAAAAAACAAATTAAAAGAAGACATAAAAAATTCTGGACGATTTCCATAAGGTGCAGGTTTATATCCCGCTGCCTTAATTTTTTTATATGTTTTCTTCAATCAAGTATATTTAAGTTAAACAGATAAAGGTCTTATCAAATTTTCACTGCATCAAGATAATAAAACACAAAATAGTTAGATAATTGATTACTATTGTTATTACTTTTGAATTACATCTTTGTCCTCATTCTGTTATGTTAAGTTAAAATGCGGCGTTCAGTTCCGCCACTCAACATGCAAGCTCTCTTTGCCCTACTATACGTGGAAAACCATTTGAAATGGAAAAAAAATATTAATAATCACTTGTGTCAATAAACAAAATTACATAAATAAGTATCATTTTAATATAATAGAAAAAAAAATACAATATAATAATATAAATTATACATATATTGAGTTACTAGTCGTAGTACTGTCTCTTACATGCTACTCGTGCATACAATTCATGAATTGCCTTAGGTTACTGTTAGATGCCACAAGTTGTAAGTACTCGCAACATGGAACGTGTCGAAGCATGACCGTCAAACGTCGTCGGCAAACGTCTTTAAATAATTAAATTGGTGTAAGATGTAAGAGGATGGTGTAAGATTAGTTTGATCATATTAATTTCTAGTTTAAATAGTTAAGAATCGATTTATTTGAGCGTTGCAGAGTAAAGACAGAATTTAAATGACAGATATATATATATATATATATATATATATATATATATATATATATATATATATATATATATATATATATATATATATATATATATATATATATATATATATATATATATATATATATACATATACATATATACATACATACATACATACATACATACATACATACATCTCCCAACGACCCCACCGGATAAGGTTTTAATTATAGAATTTAAATTAAAACCCATTGAGATTTAAGTATCAAACATACTCTACAAAATCTTATATTTCACCAATATTCCATACGTAACTGACTTCACGTGTGACTTCGACCGGCTCTGAGAAGATTACATCACATGGTTCGTTAGATATAATCCGGTAGCCGCAACCTGCTGTTTACTCGCACATATATACGAAGCGAGACCTCTGCAAACCGCCAACTTCAACATATTTCGGTTTATGTAACATGAAAAATTCTGATATAGTTATTGTTTTGTTTTTGGTTAAATAAACATCCTGTATATCCTGTATATAGCAAAGTAGGTACAGGTAACCTAATATTATGACAGTACGTTCTTCTCTTTTCGTCCATTCTCGAGTTTCCACTCCTTACTTATACAAAACTTGTAATTTATCATATAATAAAAAAT
This sequence comes from Dione juno, assembly GCA_037127375.1. Taxonomy (NCBI): domain Eukaryota; kingdom Metazoa; phylum Arthropoda; class Insecta; order Lepidoptera; family Nymphalidae; genus Dione; species Dione juno. Next base: position 72,119 of record JAXRJS010000022.1, on the reverse strand, counting down.
TATAGAAGTCGTTAATTATTAATTAAATTATGTGTATCAGTTATGAGTTTAGGATTAGTTTTAAAAAATCCATATTTTCTGCTTAGAAATAAGCAATTATAATTAGATTGTAGGAAATAACGCACAATATCTATGTTTCAATCAAATAAATCTTGGGATACCAATTATTCTTTTTAATAATTTGCTTTAGGTTTTAATTTTATAAGTATCAACAATTATGAGTTTCCAAATCAAAATTCAAATGAAAAATTGCTTAATATGAAATATTTGCTTAATCCCCCCCCCCCCCCCCCCCCCCATTTATGAAAATTGCACGGACGGAGGAGTATGATATTTGGCACACGTATAGTTTATGTGCGTGTGTGTGTAGGACTAGTGCAGAACGTTAATATTTTTCACACTACACACATAGTATAACAATATAACTGTTGTATAAAAAAACAAATACACGTTGCTATGGCAACGCGTATTTCAGGCGTCAACGGCCCTCAAGTCTCTATACAAGAAAAAATAGATACTAACGTAAAAAAACTAAAACTAAACTAACGTAAGTAAGTAAACTTTGATATTTCAAATTGTCTAAAAGTAACAAAGCCAACGCCACGTGTAACAGAATTACACTGTTTGGACATAGTCCTGATACCCACAAAGGTCGTCTAGTGACTAGTCAAATGTGAGAAAAGCAAACGGATCGAAATGCATGGACGTTTTTAACATTCATTGAATTTGGTTAGCCTTAGAGCCTTGGTCTATCGATGTCTAGTATTTGTATATGCTCACAATTTTTTTTAATTTATATTTAAATCATACAGAGAATATGTAAGTGCATATATGCAATAGATAGATTTAGACGATTATTTTTTTATTGTCAGTCATGTTTTAGGGCTGGTCGTGTAAATATATATATATATATATATATATATATATATATATATATATATATATATATATATATATATATATATATATATATATATATATATATAATTTATTAAAACTTTCCTTACAATATGGACATCTATAATTTAAATTATCTTTTTATCCAATGCTTTGCGTAGCACAGGGTAAGCACAGATAAACTATAGGATCAAAACATTTTTCCACTTTCTGCCTTAGACTTCTAGAGCGGAGAAATTAAAAATAAAGAAGTTCCAAGACGTTTGACCCTATACGTCAAAAAAGATTAATTACAAATATTTAAGATCTCATTATCAATATATGAATATATAGTCAGTATACAATTCAAAGTGATGTCATAACGCGTATAACGCGCTTCGATTTACCGCAGAAAATACGTTTTTCTCATGAAAATAATTATTTCTATCGAGTGGGGATCAATACATACCGCACCCACCACCATATCGATGGTGTGTATAGTTTGACTTTAAAAATTACGATTAAAAATATATAATAAATATATTGAAATATTCATTGTCGATAATGTAATTGAATTACTGTGTAGCCTCAGTTAATTATGTAAATTGGTAGCGGATGCTGGCGGATGATTATGATAATGTACCAATTTTTGAATATATTATATGTCACATCGACTTAAATTAAATTAAATTAATTAAAATAATTTAAGAAATTATTATAAGCAAATTAACATGCGTAATTAAGTTTTGTTTTTATTTTAAATTATTACATAACTCGGCTCTATTATTGTGAATACCAATATTGTTGTTACATTGTGTTGTGTTATTCGTGTTGATAATATTTGTATATTAATGTTATTCACGTACTTAATATAAAATGTTAATACTTATATAACATCAACTCATTTCTGTTGTTAGCATCTCTGTTGTTATCTGTAAGTTGTAACAAGCGTATAATTATTTGACGTAGCGTGATGACAACGCTTAGTAGAGCTTGGACAGCATCCAATAGCACGAGCCTAAGACGATGTTAAATTTTAATATTACGTTTTCAAATGTATTATTTTTATTTATGTAATATTGTTATAATAAAAACGACTCTGTTACTCTAAATTGATGAAATATATAAAACATATTTGTCAAAATTACTATTTAATTTTGATTGTTACTGTATTTATTTCAAATTCAATAACTTATAAGAAATATGTAATTATTGTATTATGTGTATAATTATTATACATAATTATCAAATATATCATTTGTATATTATTATATAAATATTTTATAAAAAATAGTACTTACAAGTTATATATTCTGTTTGTGATGGCAGGTGGCTGTTCAGCATTCGGCCACTCTTGCTTCGGCGGCCACGGAAAGAGATCTGGCGACTCTCCTCCTATTGATGTAAGTCTTGCTTAAATAACAATTTCATCAAATAAAGTAATAGAAGTAAACTCAGGACGTATTATGGTGATGAGTGTTTGTTGCTTATCTGGATGTATGTTTCTTAATTTATATATAAAAAAAATTATTACTAATAGTGAAACATGTGGAAATTAAATTGTTTAGATGCTTATAAAAGTAAATCTAAGCATAACTTTTATGTATCTGAGTTTCCTAAAAACTCAAAAGCTCCAAAAGTCCTACTGTATCCCACAACAACAAATCTCCCTCATGTAGCTAGAGGGTGTGTACGTAATGTCGTAAACAAACTAACAGTCAACTTACTCTGTTTGCCATCGACCACAGGTCAAGAGAACTCTGCTCGACGACCTTGTTCATTATTAAGTGAATGCGCAATTTAAAAACTTTATTGAACATTGAATTTATAATTAGTAAATGTAAATTGTAATAGATAAATGTAAATTTATAATAAATAATAAAAAGGATTTTTACCTTATTCGACTTCGACAAAGCGCAATCTTGAATTTATCTACCCAAAACACATGACGCTGAAAAACGCAGTCATTAATATGAAATTTAACCGATTATAGGCTTCAAATTCGGACTTTATGGGTCATCGCCAGCTTGGCCAGGAAGAGACTCCACCTCACCCTGTATATCCCCATTCTGGATACAACATGCTACCTGGTGATGACATAATCCCGGTTAGAGATGGAGGTAAGACTAACAAAGCGTAAACTTTATACATAAATACTGAAAATGCCCTTAATAAGCTTACTATGAGGATAAGATAAGCAAATGTTTCTTAAAAAATCCTTGTCAATCAAAAAACAAGTGATCCAAAGCCTGCTAGTATGCTTTGGACACAATGATTTTAAAAATAATCTAGACAATAAAATCAGATAGAGACGAACTTAAGATTACGGCTTATAAGCTCATTTTTTTTAGGTTTACGCTGTATACTGCATATAGCAGGGTGGACAGAGGAAACTTAAGTGACATTGCGTGTTGAGTCGCCGAACTCAATTTCTTTGTGTTCAGCTAGGAAAAAAAAAATTAATTTTCCGAGTGCAAAATAAATTCACGATCGTTCCGTTTACAGATTCCGTGCCTTGTCAAAAATATTCTATATTAAAAAAATAACTAAACGAGGATAGGGAACAAAAACAAGTATAAAGTAAAATATATCCAATAATGCCATAAAATATTGCTTACAATATACCTATTACAGATAATATACGAAATTTTATAAGATTTCGACGTTAATCTTAGTCTCGGGGGCGATAAGTGGAATGACAATGTGATGGCTTTAAAGGAGATGTTTACGATCGGATTGACTTTACGACTCTAGCTTTATGCTACGGCGTAGCTACTATCGCAAATTTCGTAACACCTCTACAATTGCTTGAAACTATACGGCTATTTGAATTTTTGCGTTTCAAGTATCTCTTCCTCTAGCAGGTGTGCAGAGAGGATATAGGTAACTTCAATGGTGAAGCCTAACATATGTATATTTTAGTAAAAAATATTCAGAGGCTTTCGTGACGCATTGGCACAGTGTCTGACTGTGAACGTGATGTTTTCGACCGTCAATTCATTTAATAGGGGAATTCATTATTTTTATTAAATAAGTGATAAGACATATCTCAACACGCAGTGTCCTGAATGTAAGTGATAAAAGATTGACAAAATTTCAACATTCCCCTGAGTGAGCATTTTTATCATAGAGTACAATTTGATACGATCACGTGATATATGAAAACTATAAACTATAACTATAAACTATATTTATATGTTTATACTCTATATATGTATCATATTATATATATTTTGTCAATATTGCACTTTCATTTTTGAATACACTTGTTTTTAGATCTTAAATATGTATAATTTACAGGAGCTTATGATCGAGAGGATAACATTAGAGATGCGTACAATGCGAAAATGAAGTTACGAAACATTCTCAAGTACTGGGTAAATATGTTATTTATATGGAAAATATTTTCATTCTTGTGTATAATATAAAAAAAAAACTGTATCGGAAAACATTTGAATTTTTTTATCGTAACTTGTGTTGGACCCGCGTCTATTTGATACCGCCCAAGTTTTCTAGCCACTGAGCTATGTATGATTTTCTATATATTTTTACTGTATGTATATGCATAAGTAAATATGTCAGTTAAAATTTAACTGACATTAACCCACTACTTTAATAAAAACACTATTAATATTATCAACATGTAATATACACAAAGAGAGTCAAATTTAGAGAGAGACAAATTTATTTGGGGAAATTTTGTAATTAAAGTAATTTGTCCTCAGATGGATAACTACAGGCGATCAAGAGTCAATACTGAGGACGGTTATTTTATTGACACTCTGTAAAACCAACGATGACGATTGATTGTTTAATAAATGTGTAAATGTAAGGGATACTTTGGTAAGCTTGATTCGTATACAATAGTCATGTTCATGACATATACTAGTAAACAAAATCGATAAGGTCCTTGGCAATCCATTATTAAAAAAAAAACTAAACTAATCAAGCTTATTTCATTATCCAAATATCTTGACTGTTATATTTGTTTTAAACTTTTAACTAAAACTTAAACTTTATCTGTAGTTTCTGTCAATTATAAAATATGACATTATTTTTTTTTTTACTTCAGTAGAAGGCTGGATCTTGTACTTACTACCTTGTATATAATGTGTATTTAAATTTAAAAATTCTATAAATGTTTTAAGCTTATATATATTTTCTTTATTAGAGCTGTTGTACCTGAGATTTAAATCTGTTTCTTTTATACAACAAATTAGTACATCATAAAATAATCTGTTTATAAATATGTCGAGGAAGTATAGATGTATATGGTGTCTTCATTTGTCGTATAAAATAAATATACTCCCCTTAAAACAATTACTTATAACATAAGTTTACCATCATATGTAATTTATTATAAATTATATTGTAGTCGAGCATTTTCATAACGATTGTGTGTTTAAATAAATAATTAGATACAATCTGCTTATTTGTTTCATTTATTATTTATTTAGATAATTGTCCTAATTGTTTCTAGCGATAGATGACGTAGCGCCAAAGCTACGGCCACACCACTATCGCCTCGTCCACTGTTATCATACATGCTTTCTCTATGAAACAAGGCCCTTCGAGAAAAATTGAGGTCATTGTATACATTCTAAAAATTAACTATTTTTATTTTTTCGCTTTAGTAACATGACAAAGCGCCCTAATACTAATTTTATAGTTTTTTTTTAATATATTTATGGTCTCTTGCGAGTAACATACATTAGAAACTGATTTAAAAGATTCTACACAAAATATTTAAGGTTTGTATATAGCAAACAAGAAAGAGTTCCCATTACCTATCCAATTTTCGACACATTGCGTATTGAGTGGTGGAACTCAACGCGGGGGAGAGGGGAGAAAATTAAATTAGTTCAGCGTGGAAATGAAATCCACAACAAATATGTGATGAATCAGCTGATAATGTGCCTAAATATCAAATTTGTAATGTGCACGTCGACTAGACATTACAAGAAATATATATGGTATATATATATATATATATATATATATATATATATATATATATATATATATATATATATATATATATATATATATATATATATATATATATATATATATATATATATATATATATATATATATATATATATATATATATATATATATATATATATATATATTGTACCAATTTCTTGATTGTAGGTCAACGTATTTTGCGGTCCTATGCACACATACTAGAAATTAACAACAAATATAAGTTGGTATTGTTGTTTCTCCATGATAGCTAAATATACGACACTAGCGGATCATAAACGGCAGTGATTTTTGTTTAAATAGATTTAGAAATTTGACTAGAGAGTAAGTTAGAGTCTAGAGTCTAGACAAATAGGGCTACAACTGTTCTAAAATGGTTTCGTTCTTCTGAGCTACGGAACATTAAAAATTTTCGGTTTCAATTTTGTATTTAACGTAATGAAGCATAACTCTACATATTTTTAACAATCTTCATACATTGTAATAAAATATGATGATACTTAAAACGAAACAAGAAAAAACGAATTCTAACGACAGGATAACAGTGATATTCTGAATTACAACACATTCACATAATGGTAACTATTTATTTCTTATTCGATGTAAGCATGGAACAAAATAGTCCATGTTATGTTTTCATAACATTCTTAGAAAAAATAATCTTACGTATGTATTAAAACTAATATTCTGGTGTATAATAGAACAATGCCGTTATGAGGTCCATTAGTTCTTCATTATTATACGCCTATTCTATACACAATATAAAAATTCAATATTATATTATATATTGAATCTGATGAAAAATCAGAAAGAAAAATTGATAACATAATTTGAATAATCTCTAACATGGTCGTCATGACGAGGCGGCACAGCCGCTGCCACAGCAGGTCTGTCTGTAAACAAGATGGCTGTGGGTTAGATTGCCACTTGGAGAAATTAATTCCTTGCATCTCCTCGCTCTGGAACAAGACAAAGCGCGGTATTGAGTTCCACCATTCAAAACGCAAAGTCTCAAAAGTTAGGCGGAAAATCTTGTAACGGCAAGTAATATTTCTATAATTAAAAAAATACTAATATAATTTAAAAACAAAACCTTATAATAACCAAAACTCTAATATTCTGTTTCTTTTAAACTATTAACTGCAACAGGTCATGTAGAGTATAGACTTGACTAGATTAAAGACAAACTTCAAAATGTCATGCTCACTTTAACACGATCATTCGGAAATTTGGCGCATTAGTGGCAAACGTCTCCATTAGCTGATTACTTGTTACTGTATTACCACCTACGTGTTTGCGTCTGTAATAGAATACGTATAGCATTGATTTATTTGTTGAAATTTCGTACTGGAATTTGGACGAAGCAATATTTGAACTTGCTGTCAGGTATTTTTCAATAGAAATTTTAGCAAATAAGGCCGTAGCAAACATTTGGAGAAATATCTCCATATATCAAGATATACACGCATAGACATATACACGCATACTAACGTAAACATTTCTATTTTTTCACAATACATTTTAAAAGCTTTACAAACTAAATAAATTATTATAGGCAATCAAAAATAATTAAAGAAATTATAATAATGTACTCAGCATTAATATTGTTTTAAATGCAATTCAAGGAGTCAGTTACAATCGCTTGCGACGTACACTTGTTATTGCATTGGTCTCTAGATAGGGTAGGGTAGATACAATTTTAAGCTTTAATAGCTTGGTATTACGTGTCAGTTTCCCTTTTGTATATCTTTTCTCATATTTGTAATATTCTTTCCTTTTTTCCTTTTGTGTAGTAAAATTCCTTATCTGTGGGTTTTGTGTTTGGAGTTCAATTTCAATATCTAGTATTAAGACACGCCATTCTTCGCTTTCCGTATATTTTTTAAGGCATTGCATGTTGATTGGCGAAACTCAACACCGTCTTTTACCAAGGTGGGGAAAATGAAAATAAATCATTCTCCCTGAGTTGGAATCGAACCCACATCTGTCGCGCTTAGACATATTGTGCCGCTAGACCACGGCGGCCCCACTGGCACATAAAGAGGTGGCGGCGTTTTACTCCCTCCACCAGGTTAAAGAAAAAAAAAACAAGAATACCGTTTAGATTTATTTTCTTCCAATTTGATTTAAATCTTAATTCGGCTTTCACTATTGTCTATGAATAAAGATCATTTATACAAAGCTTCTTTATATGATAGAAGTTAATGAATTACATATAATATAATTAAAAAAAAGTTTCATACTTTGCCGCGAACGTACAAAATATTTAAAGTGCTTTACGCATCAAGTCCTGCTAGAGACTAATATCATTATTCAATAACGTCTCATACGAGAGAAACATCGGTAACTTAATTATTTCCACTATTTCATTCACAAGTGTTAAAATATATGTATATTTACAATTAATAGATTTAACGTTAATTGATTTTTAGGGTTCCGTAGCCAAATGGCAAAAAAATCACTTATAGATTCGTCATGTCTGTCTGTCTGTCTGTCTGTCTGCTTGTCTGTCTGTCCGTCCGTATGTCACAGTCCCTTTTTTCGAAACTATAAGAATTATACTGTTGAAACTTCATAAGTAGACAAAAATAGAAATAAAACAATAAATTTTAATTTTAAGTTAATACGTTAAGTAACGTAATTGTGTTAACTGTAAACACAAGTATTCAATATTCGGTCATCACTAGACGTGACCTATTTCAGAGGCACAGCGTCTGCCTTGAGACGAATGAATTATTTTCATTTTTTTCGCTCTGGCAACATGGCAAAGCGCGGCGTTGAGTTCCGCCACTCAACACGCAATGCCTGGAAAGGCGGAAAGTGGGGAATGGAATGTCTTACCACCAGGTTCCTTCAACTTACGATTCCCTCTACCTATCCTGCTATGTGCGGGATACAGCGTGAAGCTAAATATAAAAAAATATAAAACAATGTCCCAAATTTGAGTACTTGAGACTCGGTTCAGACTCGGTTCTCTCTCTAGAAGTAAAGAATTTTTAACTCGAAGAAATTATTAAATTATGTTATATACATATACATATACATATACATATACATATACATATACATATACATATACATATACATATACATATACATATACATATACATATACATATACATATACATATACATATACATATACATATACATATACATATACATATACATATACATATACATATACATATACATATACATATACATATACATATACATATACATATACATATACATATACATATACATACTTACAATACAGGTGTATTGTGTTAAAGTCAAAAGTTGCAAATTCGAGAAACTTTTGTGTACGGAAAACAAAACAAAATAATTCTATTACGTTATCAAAGGATTGAAAGTAACAATCGTGAAATATGCTTACACAAATTTTATTCAAAATTTGTATTATTTTGTCAAAATCACCAGAATTAAAATGAAATGGAATATGTTTTTCTCAAAAACATATACTTTTTTTTTTACGAAGCATATGATTTTTTGTTTCATAATTTAAAACTTTCAGTAGAGATAACCTTAATAAAACTTTGCAAAGCTTAAGCTTTTTAAATTGCAGTACTAATCTAACCCAATGCTAGAAATACAAAATGTATTTGTTCCGCGCATTGCTGCTGCATATTGGATACCAGAACTTACGAGAGTGAAAAAATTTAAATAGTCCATTTTAACAAATAGCAATCGAATCTATAACCGTCATTGTATATTATATCATTGTATATCATATGTAGTAGTTAGTCAATCGCTTTGCCACTGCACCAAACGGCTATATTAATGACCATTAATCACTACAACTGTTCAACGTGTGATTAGAAAATATACACTGAGTCATAAAAACACATTTAATATGTTAAAAAGAATAATTAGTTTTATTAATAACTTAGAGCAACGTCTGAATTTGAAGTTAATCAACTATACATAAAAGAAAGCTACCTAATAAGCTTTCATAATTGATTTAAAGGAAAATACTTTAACGCAGAACAATAATGTTATAAATAAATTTATAGAATAGAAATATGTTAAAATTAAAATTGTATAGAAAATGTTCGTTAACATTTTCTAAACGTGCGTACACGTTTTTAAATAATTTTTTAACCCGAAAATACCTTTATGTAGTAGTTAGTGTGTTTTGTGATTTATAATTAATAATAGTAGAAATTATTAAGAAAGGCCATCGTGGTACACAGGCATAGCGTCTGCCTGCGCGACGGCTTGTGGGTTCGATTCCCATGAGGGGAGAATAAATTATTTTCCTTTTATCCACTTTGGCTATCGCTGGCAGAACGTGGCGGAAAGGCGGAGTATTTTAACACTAAGTTCTTTCTATTTACGCTTCATCCGCCTTCTACTTTCCGCCCGAAATTAAGACTTTATTTTGACTGCCGGACCTCAATGCCCACAAAAAGCGGTGAAGTGTGAGTTTCCAGTCACAATGCGTTACGAGGGCCCCGATTTAATATACATCCTATTTTCAATTATCGGGCCCTAAATTAAAGGCGTATAAATTTATACACATTACGTATTAAAAATCATATTTGTGTAGCTCCTGAAATCAAGGAAAAGAAAAAAAAAATCATCTCCTATTACAATGTACTAATAAATTTTATATTAGGTTTTATTTGTTATTTACAACTATAAATTTATTAAAATATAATATATTATAAGATACTTCGCTAGGAAATTCGAAATACTTATATATGTTTAAATGCTTATAGAAACAATTTAAATGGATATTAACCAAATTTGAATTTAAATTTGATTAAAATTATAAGTAAAGCTTTGTCCTTTCACTTTTCAGAAAGGTTTTAAATAAACCACAATTCTGTTTCAAAGGTAAATGTTACAAAATATTGAGTGGGAGTTGTTCATCAAGAGTCGATTCGAATTGATCAATCCATATAATTTTTTTTATAGCTACACGCTTTATTCTGCATATAACAGGGTAGGCAGACGGAACCTAGTGTTAAGACACTCCGTTTCACACTTTCCACCAAATTTTCAGGACATTGGGAGCTGAGTGATGGATCTTAACGTCACGCTTTGTTTTCTTAACAGAACGATGAAATAAAACCAATCAATTTCCCCGAATGGAATTCGAACCCGCAACTGTCGCGAATACAATCATCACGAAATAGAAAGAAGAATATTTATAAAATCATTCAAACAAATAACTTAAAATAACATATCTCTAAATAAATAAAAAATGCAAATTTTAATTAAGATTTGAGATCTCTGTATTAAACTACACTATACTGTCCATACGCTGTGCAATAGAAAAAGTATAGAAAGTCGCCATAATATATCGGAACATCGAGTGACGTTCCGCTCGCTTTGCAATAACCTGTCGACAGTTGTCTCACATAGCATTTAGAGACGCTTCATTTTTCACCAGCTCCATGATTTGTATCTAGGGATGAATTTCTAATTCAGGTAAATACATATTTTTTTCCATTAATATTGATTTCTTTGTTCTTTTTTAAATATATTATAATACTTAAGTACGATGGTATGGCTTCACGCTTTATTCCGCATATAGCATGGTAGGTAGATGGTACCTAGTGTTAAGACACTCTGTTCACCACTTACCTTCTAGTTTTCGAAACATTTTTGTCTTGTTACCAGAGCGAGGAAATAGAATCTGTCTGTATATAAAATATTTTTAAGATATAATAATAAAATAATGATTAAAGAAACTGTAACAATTTATTTTCTGTATGTTTGTATACCCACATCTTTGGAACTGTTGGACGTGGAATGGCGAAAACCGACTAGACTAATAATTTCTATAGAATATATCACTTACCAACCCTACATCAACAACTGAATAAGGAAATGAGGCACGTTAACGATGCCGTTTTATAGCGCGTATGATAGCGCTACATTATATTGAGATGAAGGTTTATAATAATTTTCTAATGTGCTTTCCGTGTCCACTCACTTTATTGGTCATTATGCACATTGAAAGCTTATATTTGAGCTTTTGTATAGCACTTATTTTATTAATAATAATTTACTATAAGATTTAAATTTTTATAATACTATGTACGTACTGTTATTTTTATGTTTGTTATTTTTATAATACTATCTAAGTTTTATAAAAGTGATTTTTTTTTAAGGTTATGGACCTTACAACAATGGAACGGAATCATTACAGGTTATTTTTGTATTTCATAGAAGTATCAAGCTAAAATTAATATGCAATATCCAGGTCTGTAGTTCCTTAGAGAACAGAAAATGTCAACGAAATCAAAAAATACGAGCATTTATGCTGAGTTTTTTCCGCATTTGTATGAAATTCGCCGTGTAATGAAAATCTATAGGGTACTGCCCGTTAACGTAGAATTAAGAAATTTGGCAAGGAGTTAGAATTTACGGTAAAATTAGGGGAAAAGTTGTCAAAATTAGAAATTGATAAGAATTAGAAGCTTATTTCATAAAAATTGTTGCATACGCCCGTAAGTTTTATTCACAATCATGAAATTGGTATGCGAGTGTGTCCCTCGGTGTGCCACTCGCACTTGACCGATATTTTTATATATATTTAAGTGTTGCTTACGTTGTAAAACGTCACTTTTCAAAATATATAAATAAAATTAATATATGTACTGTACAACTCTTAGAGTTGTTCATATACTAAAAAAATTTAAATATTTAAAAAAAATTTACGTATTGGTACTGGGACCCGTTGAGTCTTTGAGTACCTCAATTAGACTGTTTCTAGTAGACATGTGTTCGACTCCTGATACATAAATTCTTCTATTTAATCTATAAACATAAGTCAAATTAAAGCGTGCCTTTATGATTTCAAAAGAACTGAGCTTTTTAAAATGCCTATATAGTTATTTAAATGTTTTAAAACATAACTATTTTTAAAAATTTTGTCTGTCCGTTTGTCCGCAATAATCACTGGAACAGCTGAATAAACTTGCGACTGCGACTTTCACAATATACAGATAGAGGATGTTTTGGAGCAATACATACGCTGCTTTTTATCTCCAAATTTTCTCCTTTCTTTCGCCCGTTCCCAATAAAATGTTACATGTGAAACAATTTATTGATTTTTTAATTAGTTACGTACATAAATTGATGTTCTATAAAACAAATATATATTAGAGTTATTCCGACAATATCGATCATGCGAGTGAAACCGCGAAAGAGATGCTAGTTCTAATTCTTTTTCTTTTATTTTTTTTTAATTTCAACCCCTAACATCTATAATGTATGTAAATTAAACCGGGATAATATTGTGACAGCATTTAGACTTCGCTTCGGACACATTCCATTAAATAAATTTGGTTTCTTAATGAAGAAAACTGTCTCGCCTAATTGTTTAGATTGTGGAATTGTAGAGGATGTGTATCATATTTTAATGGAATGTACCCGTAGTTAATCTTTGATTTCGCAAATTGCAGACAACTCGATTGGAAGTTGTAATATATATCTCTCCAATCCTACATCCAATATGGCCAAATTGTTATATAGTATAGATAATTAAGTAAACGTAAATAATATAAGTAATAATATAAGTAAGCGTAAATAGTATGCAAGTATATAACTAATATATTTTTAAGTTTGTTTGTAACTAGTAACCTGAGCAACATAGTCACCCAGTGACTCAGCTCTTAAAATGAGAATTAAAAAAAACCCCTAACTATCAAAATAAATATAAATATAAATCAAAATAAATATAAAACCTTATAAGCCAAAGTTAACTTAAAACTGTTATTGACATGCGAGGATGTTATCATAGAAGGAGGATGTCAACAGCGGCTCGATTACTCATAGCCATTCGTTCTACAGGTGATTACTTTACGAAATATTGTGGTGTAAGTTTAACTGGATGTGAAATAGTATACAAATTATTACATTCAATTTACATATAAAATTAAATTGTAAATATAATCTACTTTTACCATATATATTATTATAATATATTTTCATAATATTCATAAGTTTTCTTTGATTCTTGAAGAAATATGCTTGGGAATATATTCTATTAATATATATATATATATATATATATATATATATATATATATATATATATATATATATATATATATATATATATATATATATATATATATATAACTAGGTATAAAGTCTCTTTTTCTTTTAATTTTACAGTTGTACATGTATTTTATAAAATTCTAATTACGTAAGAATCCATCGTTTTCGAAAGTGAATGCCTACTCTAGAGAAATGCTGTTATCATGGCGGTCCACCTGTCGTCTGTTAGACGCCACTTCTGCTTTTGAGAATAAATCAGAGCGTCTGTAACTTTTGTTTTCTTTCGAATAATAGAATGACATATTTTCTGAAATTTTCTGATCTTCAACATACTCCTTTCCATCTCTCTTTTACACGTTTTGATTATTGTTTTAGCTTTATATAGGGTTATTCTGTTCAGTACTTCATCTCCTACCTCCTCCATGTCGTTCGAAATATCGTCCGATATTGCAATATCGGACGATATTTCGAACGACTTCGAACCCTGTTAAGAGAAATCTCTTAACAGGGTTGAGGCTCTGGCTGACTCTCCACTACGCTCACATGTGTACTTAAAGAATCCTGTTGCAACTTGAAGTATTTCATTTCTGTTACATGCTATTTTTATACATTAGTATTTATTTATTCAGATACTATACATATTACACGTACTATTATAAAAATGAAGAGATTGTTTGTTGAACGCGCTAATCACAAGAACTATTGCCAATATTTTGTGCTCGATAGTACTTTAATTTACCTTAGACATTTATAATATATCATAACATATAACATATACCTCTTAAGGATACAAATGATGTCTAAAAAGTCATGTAAGTCTCGTTTTGAGTAAATTTCAAAGGAAAAAATTAATTATTAAAATATTATATATATATATATATATATATATATATATATATATATATATATATATATATATATATATATATATATATATATATATATATATATATATATATATAAATATAAATATCATACGTGATGCTCAATTCTTATATCCCTTTGCCCAATAAGCTGAAGCCGTAGGTACATAAGTAATTAGCATAATGAACCAATTCTCCTATCCCGCTTATAGCAGGTACAGAGAACCTAATATCAAAACTTTCCGCTCTCCACTTTCTCTATAATAATAATTTAAGACAGTAATTTATTTATTATGATATTAATCCTTATAACATAGATGAGACATTTAATTTTATAACCATGTTTTCTTCTAACTGTATCCGTGTTGCAATTGAAACGCCCGTAGCTTCTCACTTAAGCGGTAAGTACTACAGAATCATATTCCGTACTCCAGACTTCACGTGTCATACATTTTTTATTCTGTCTGCACTAAAACCAGGCTTATCGACTTAGCGTTGATACTTTCACTTTGTTTGTAGAAGCGATCTTGTATGTCATATTTCTGTTTGCTATTCAGGTCTTTGATTAGTATGCTTTGTTATATGAAAGCTTAAACTTTTTTTTTGTATAAGATATGGTTGTGGAGCTTTTAGGATAGTAGAAATAAAAATAGAATTAGAAGCTTTTGTTATTTATTAACGTTTTTGCTATAATACTTTGAGGAATAGCGTGAAATGTATATTTGAATTTTAATTGGAATGTATTCTTCTTTAATTTAGTATATGTTTGTTAATATCTACTAGTAAATATATGTTATAATGTGTCTTTCCCTACGCTCTACTTTTCGTCTTAAAGGTTATCTGGAAGAGATGGCTACAAAGCCACAAGATCGCCTTTTATTGTTTTTTTTGTTTCATTTTTTTTTGTATTGTTTATTTGTATTACGATAATACTTTGTACAAATAAATATTTTTTGGTCAAGCATACTAAGCTATACATTCTCATTGTGCTAGTAGAACTTTCACTCAAAGTAATAAGTATTTTTTACACAGAGCTTTAAGTGAAGCCATCGTGTTACAGTGGGACTGTCTAATGGTATATGTGATGGTTGCGGAGTCGGTACCACTGGAAGAGATGAAATACATTTCATTTCGCTCTGCTCTGGTATGACAATCTGGTTTTGGTCTCACCACTTTTGCACAGAACTGAGTGTCTTGTACTAGGTTCTCAGTCTACTTTGTTATATGCGTAATAGAGCGTGTAGCGGGAAAAAGGTAAATTTTGTTTCAATACAAAATTTCTGTAAATTCAAAAAATTCAGTGATACTTGATTTATGATATTTTGCATTGAAAATTAATTGTTACTAAATTTGAACCTGTTACCATTTCAGCCACCATTCATTCTACTTTTCTTATCAGTTAACTTTGAGTATGTTTCTATTTACTTAAGTAAATCGTTTCAACTGTTTAAAACAAGAACAATGCAAATTGTTTACAAAACTTTGGATGTGGCGTAGAAATGAGAAAAAAATATATTTTAATTGTATAGCTGTAATTGTTGTCCCCTACTCTTTGCTTATTTTTATTAACCACAATATCTTCACGGCATTATTAGTAACTTAAAAAAATTATATAATTGGATTGGAAAATATGTTTTTTTTAGGCCAATGGGCTCATTTTCAGTATAAGAAAGTCTGAACATACGAAAGGATAAAAAGACAGACAGACATCCAGATAACAAACTGATATTATAAGGAATACGTTTTTTTTATATTTTAAAGTACAAAACTTAATACGTCAATAAAATAATAGAGTAGTAATTATACGAGTATTCAATTACAGTTAGGACCGCTGTTGGCGATACCAAGCCCTTCCCAATTACAGTAGGGGTTCACCAAGGCTCAGCTCTTAGTCCACTTTGTTTAATGTAGTGCTAGATACTGTCACGGCTCACATCCAGGACCAGCCTCCATGGCTGATGATGTATGCCGATGACATAGTACTCATTGACGAGAACCGACTGATGCTGGAGCGTAAAGTGAATGCCTGGAAGGGTGCGCTTGAGAACGGTGGTCTTAAACTGAATGTGTCAAAGACCGAGTACATGGCTTGCGGGAACCCAGACTCGAGCACCATCCACATCGGGCCTGAGCCAGCCGTTAAGTCGGAGAAGTTCAGGTACCTTGGATCCATTATGCACGAGTCCGGAGGCATCGACTACGATGTCCACGCCCGGGTTAGCGCTGCTTGGGCCAAATGGCGGGAGGTCACTGGTGTGGTCTGCGATCGCAGAATACCGCCCAAACTCAAGGGGCTGATATACAAGAGCATGATCCGACCAGTTCTTCTATACGGCAGCGAATGTTGGCCAGCATTATCTCGGCACACTCAGGAGCTTCACGTAACGGAGATGAAGATGCTGAGGTGGATGTGTGGCGTTACTCGAGCTGACCGCATACGCAACACATTCATTCGAGGTAGTCTTGGGGTCCGTGACGTAGCGGATAAGCTCCAAGAGCGTCGTCTGAGATGGTATGGCCACGTTTTGCGCCGGCCTAAGAACTACGTCGGAAGAAAATGCCTTGATATGTCTGTCCCTGGAGTAAGACCCCCCGGACGCCCAAGGAAGCGATGGCTGGACGTCGTGACGCACGACATGAGAGCCAATGGACTAACCACTGAGGATGCTCAAGACCGTGCAAAGTGGAGTAGACTAAGTAGGAAAGCAGACCCTGGCAATAGGCCGGGATAATGCAAAGTGGAAGAAGATTATAAGGAATACGTTTTTTTTATATTTTAAAGTACAAAACTTAATACGTCAATAAAATAATAGAGTAGTAATTATACGAGTATTCAATTACAGTGTTACAGCAATTATATTTCATAAAAAAAAAATCTATCCAAATGAGCGCTACTCTACGTTTTTTTTATTTTGCGCTGACTCAATTTTCTGCTTTTCACTCAATCTTATAAATGCTTGTTCCTGCGATACGAGAATTTGTAGTAGGGGCAACAGAATGGGGCGGCGAAAGTAATGCAGTTTGTTCTTGATTGATTTTAAATGAGTTTTAATTGTTTTTAGACATTTCATAAAACAAATATGACTTTATTTTTGTGCTGTCTCCATTGTTTTACTTTAAAACAGCTTAAACATTCTCTAATGTAGATAAACATTTATCTACGTTGTTTAATAAACATTGTAGAAAGTCAGATATGAACATATCTTCTTATGGCGTTGAATGACGGAGCTTAACGCTCGATGTTGAATTGGGCATTTAAAATTTGGACAACAAGTGGATAAATGAGTGTAAGACACTGGATCTTTCTTCCTATTCATGCTTTATATGCGGGATATATCGTAAGCTAAAAATATAATCCCACCAAAAACATTTTCATGAAAAATATTGCTAAGACGATGGCTAAAGTTATCAATTAGATCTCATGAAGCTTTATATGAAATTGATATTGAAATTATGAAGCTTTTAGAATTCTATGACTTTGATAAAATCTGTGGCTTGACCGTTTCTTTACAAGGAATATTAGAATAGTATAAAAAATATTTAATAAGAGGATAAGCTATAAAAAAATTATGTATATATGTTAATTTTAGGTAAATGGTGGTAATAGATAGAGATTCATAAGTAGATAGAATACACATGATGGAGATTCATAAGATAAAAAAAAAGTTAAAATGTAACAAGTTGGTGCATGTAGAATTATTTCGAGTTTAGTTAAAGAGAGACACTATTTAATTAAATCTTAGATTTTTTTGGAAATTTAAAGCCTACCCGTGGGTCACAAGACCCAGGCGCTGCTCCAAGCTCATCGTTCTGCAACATGATGCACACCCTCATAGTATATTCAGCAAAGCAATTATTTTCTATATAAAATAAATATTAATAATTTTTATACCGAAATTTACTATATGATCACAATTTAACAAAAAAAATACACAAAAAAAAACAAATATACAATAGTGTACTAAACGATTTACCTTAAAATGGAAGGGTCTAATAAGGCCTTTAAGTGCTTATACAATTTTTTAATTTATAAGAGTAAGCGATTTATATTTGTTATATATTTGCCATCATTTTGAAACAATTGGAATTGGAAATTTCGTTCTTGAATTTTTAATTGCTAAATCCATATGAATTTTCGTAAATTTATTGGAGAAATGTGTTTTATATAAAAGATTTTAGATTTTTTTATATTATAAAGAAATGTTATAGAAATTAAAAGAAGACCGTTGTGGCGCAGTGGTACAGTCTGCGTGTCAATGAAATGGTTTGTGGGTTTGAATCCCACTCGGGAAGAATAAATTATTCTTTTTTTATTTTCTTCGCTCTAGTAACTAGGCAAAACGTGTCAAGCCACTCAACAGGCAGTCTCAAAACGTGGAGAACGGAGTGTCTTAACGTAAAAAAAGTAATGTTTTCTACTAAATTAATTATAAAAGTCGTGAAAAAATCTTTTTCCTATATATATATGTCTGTTTTATAGAAACTGTGTATATTTGTAACTTAGGCCTAAGCCTTATAGTGCGAGGTAGTCATTAACGCTAGTATCTGAGAAGCCAACAATGCTTTTAGAGAACTCACATTAGAGTACGCAAGACGATACAGTCCAAAATATGCGCAAACATTAATGCAATTGGCATAAGTGTAAGGAGGAACCAGATTTTTTTGTTAATTTCTTTCGCTGGTATTTAAAAATATATATGCTTATTTTCTTACAAATAATGTCTAAAAGTAAATAAAAGCCTGTATATTTATAAATTTGTGTCAATGTCAGATTTGATCGAATTTTAATACTTTCACTTCTTCTTCGTCGGCTTACTCTCGACAGAGCGGTCGTGGTCGTGGTTAAAGGACTTGTGGTACACCTCACGATCCGACGCCATTCATATCAATAAAATAATATTTATTGTGATAGTATAAAATAAATTATTCGATTAGTGATGTGAAAAATGTATACCCTATAAATAGATATATATGCTAGTAAAGACTTAGCTTTGGAAATAAAAAAAATAACAAAGTCCACTTAGAACAGTTTATTACATAATAATATAATATATATAAACATGAATGAACCAAAAATAGCTTGAAAACGTTTAATATACACGCCTATCTATATATTACAGTTAGTCGGACAACCCAGCCTTGCTCGACAACGGAGTATTAAGATTATGATGGGGTTATATATAAATATAAATGGTCAGTCCTGTTGTACGTTCATTTGTCTTGTGAGGCTGCTCTCTGGAAAGGAGAGAAAGATAAATTAGATAGATAGATTTGAGTATACAAGTTTTGAGTTTAAATTACTATCTAGTATGTATAATATACTGTAATGTATATATAAAATACTGTACTGTATATATAAAATACTGTACTGTATATATAATGTACTGTAGTTTAAGCATCACTTATCCCTACTGGCATTAGTGATGCTTAAGCTACAGTTTTTCTGGAGTAGGGATTTCAATGCCCAACAACCATGTTAATATATTTTGTAACTGAGAAAGCATATTTAGAAAATTAAATTAAACCTCTCATAAAAGATTAAAAAGTTTACATATTCTATACTTATATCATTTTTATATTCATAATAAATTTCTATACATAATGGTAAAAATAGCATATACAAAAAACGTATAAGTAATTTAATAAATCTAAATTTTAAATGTAACTCACGTATATTTTAGTTATTGAAAATATATAAAATTATATAGTATATAAATTGACAGACGAATGCTTCCTCAGTCTACCCATAAACACGGACTTCAACAACGTTCGATTAGTGATGTGAAAAATGTATACCCTATAAATAGATATATATGATAGTACAGACTTAGCTATGGAAATAAAAAATAACAAAGTCCACTTAGAACAGTTTATTACATAATAATATAATATATATAAACATGAACGTTGTTAACACGTCAGGTTATTTAAAATGTATTTTTAAATACTAAAATGAACAAGACTGATGCCGTTAAAGCTTCACGCTGTATCCCGCACTTAGCCCCTGCTATTACCTCTCATACCTCTGCCTACCCTTAGGCAGAGGGAATCTTTGAAAGAACAGAGTGTTAAGATACTCCATTCCCCGCTTTCCGCCTTTCGATGCATTGAATGAAGTATTTTCATTGCAAAATGAAAATACTTCATTCTTCCCAAGTGGGAATCGAACCTACAAACTGTCGCGTTTACATGCAGACGCTGTGCCTCTGCGCCACGACGGTTAAAGAATGCCTGTTAACTGCCGTTAAAGAATTACATAAAAAATCTTATTAATAATTTACTAATACAGAATTACTCATTGAACATTAACGTACCATAATTTCCCATATCTTCATTTTGGACAACATATCGTCGTCCAGCATTGGTTTTGCTTCCCCTCTAGCGCCAAAATTCAGTGGTATTTCTTCTGCCTCATTACTGAAAATATAAAAATATTAAATTTAAAATCGTATAGAAATTTTGTCTCATCGAGACTAACTCTTGCGATCTCGGTTGATTTTAGCCAGAGCAAAATCTGGAAACACCAAAATTTATTCTAATAAGCGTAAGCCCAAATTAGTTTTTTTAAGTTTTAAGTTTTAAAAAACTGTCGGCGGCTCATGTTCTTAAGTTCATGACATCAGGGCCATGCTATGGCTCTCATAGAAAATATGAAAATACTTACATCTAACGCCATCTATTGAAAATTGTCGCATGTTTAAAACTAGCGCTATCTATCGAGTAAAAGAACTTACACGAATTTGTTTGACGAGTCGTCTCCATACAGGTCATCCTCGTTCTGCTGAGCGCGGGCCTGGAATGATAGATGGCGTTTTCATTTATTGGCTATTTCATTTATTAGAAGAATGGTGAGAACAGAAGAGTCTATATGGTTATTTTGTAAAAAAACAAGTATAGCAGCATGAAGTCTTTGTACAAATGAGTACATATTACCTCTTGAACTTACAGATATATAAAACTTTTAGGATTTACTAACAACAAAAAATAGGAATGTAGTATATTTTATAAAGACAACTTTAATTATTTGATTAATTACATAAGTCATACCATTTCATTGTTAACCGCCATTCGTCGTAGGATTCTGGTGACGTACCAGTCGGGGGCGGACGCTGGGGGTTTTTCAGATCGCTTGCCGTGCGCTGAAATTAATTAGCTATTTAAAAAGGTTTTTTTTACCTTCACGTGGTATCACGCTCTAACCAAAGGAGGCAGAGGGAGGGAGCTTAATGTTGGGACACTCTGTTCTGTCCTTTCCGTCCAGTTTTTGAGGCATTGCCTATTGATAGGCGGAGCTTTACGTAGCGCTTTGTCTTCTTACTAGAGATATTTCCTAGAGTGGTTACCGAACCCACAACCGTCGCATTTAAGGTTATGTTAGACTGTGTTAGACTGTGCCGCTGCGCCATGAGGACTTAAAATAAGTAAACTTAATTTCAAATTAACTATTTCATAAATACTGCACCATACTGATACAAAATTATTGTAAATCATGATTAAAAAATATTGAAGTAATAAATTGTAAAATTCATCATCATAAAATTTAGTCACGTCAAACTGAATATATTATTAGATATATAGGTTTAAAGTCTCATGGAAGTGAATTGTGCTCCACTGGCACGCTCGAAACTCGAAAAAAAAAGAAGAAACGAAGGAGAAAGAAAAAAAAAGCCTCATGGAGAAAAAAAATGACAAACTTGTCGATTTAGAATCAAAAGTCAACGCAATCTTAAAATACGAGCGTCAATGCTTCATTTAACCGTTGTATTGTAATTAGACAAGAATTGAGCATTTACTGTATAAATATATCACAGAAAAAAAATTATATCTGTAGTTAATTTTATACACAACACTAACTAGAAACCTAAACAGCAATACATTCTTAAATAACGATTCCTTAAAATACTTAATATTTAATTATTTTCTTTGTATTATAAACAATTAAAATGGTCCAAGTAAATGTTTGAAATTTGAATTAATTAGATACCTTCATTAGCATTGGCCTCAACGAGTAACCTGTACACTGAACAATTTAATTACCTTTAAATTCGCGCCAACCCATGACAGATGGGATTAAAATGACAGTTTAAATTAAAACAGATTGTATATTGTTTTGACACATAAGGCGAAGTGATGTTTATTGAATTTTCTTAATCTTATTAATGAAATACTAACGGTACTGTTATTATAATATATGTATAACTGAAAATGATCTCATGAATGATGATTTTATAGTAAATAAATTTGAAAAGAAGGTCCTATATCTTAAGTAAAATTAACACATTACACGAACAATCAAGTTTAATAAATGAGTATATATACAAGAGTTTATAGCTATCAAATTATTTATTAATTAGTTAATTGTATAACTATAAACTATTTAAGCTGTCATTTAGACACTACAATATTACGTGGTCAAAGATAAGGCAATCAATAAACAATATCTCGCATATGTTTAAATTATTCCTTTTCCTGTTTCCTTTGTAATGTCTACCTTTCTAAAAGTGAGATGGTTGTACATATGTCTAGCTGCAAAACAAAAACTTTATTAGAAAACCAAATATTAATCTTTGGATAGTGTTTTTGATGTTATCCACCGGCACTATATAAGTGCTAATATTTCAAAGTAATATTAATGAAACATTTATGGGCCACTATATCGACGTGTGATTTTTATCAGAGCTGTTTAAGCCCTGCGATATGTTGGCGTCAAATGCACCTGACTGGACACATTGTTCTCATTTAAGTTGACCTGTTCGTATGAAACTAAATGTGTCTTAAAGTTAATTGTATTAATTAAGCTATGTTAAATTATGATTTTGGTTATTTTATAAAGATATGAATGCTTGGTAACGGGTCTTTACAAATATATATATATATATATATATATATATATATATATATATATATATATATATATATATATATATATATATATATATATATATATATATATATATATATATATATATATATATATATATATATATATATATATATATAAATTAAATTTAAGGAAATTAATTAAAATAAAAGTTTTATCCCTTTTTCATAATTTTATAATTCAAGTCCAATTAATTAGACGTTAAACAATAGATCATTTTGTTGCAAACTTTTTACATTTATATTCCTATTTTTTTAATTATAATTCCACAAAATTAAATATATATAATTCCGCAATTTTTAGAACAATACCATAAAAATACGATCATTTGAACTTTTATGAATGGATTATAAATGATAATGATAACTTTTACACTAGTATTTAATAGATTAACAAAATAAGTGACATGAGTAATAATATTATTCTTTTTATTTAGTTCAAATTGAGTGAAAACTGTAAATAGCTTTAAAATCTATGAAAATTAAACAACGTATGTATTTAAAATGATAATGTATCATAAGCAACTATTTAAACACATAAAGCAAGTGTGAGCCGTCTAACAATATTAAATTCTAATAAAATTATTTTTTACTAGATCACGAGTTTAATAAAAAAATATACGTAGTATAGTGTACAACATCTTCTTACATAGGGTGTGCGATTGTGATGTCCTGGTTATGCATTTACACATTCAATACGAAAATATTTTGATAATCGAAAATTGTTGAAACTATTAATTTTAATATATATATATATATATTATATATATATATATATATATATATATATATATATATATATATATATATATATATATATATATATATATATATATATATATATATATATATATATATATATATATATATGTATATATATATATATATATATATATATATATATATATATATATATATATATATATATATATATATATATATATATATATATATATATATACTAGCTGACCCGGCAAACTTTGTTCCGCCTTAATGGCAATAAGTAAGCAGATTGTGGTTTTTTTTATTGGAAAAAATACAAAAAAAATTAAATAACTACATTAATCATAAGTCATATATGTGTACTCAACGTACAATTTATTGCGACGTATATTAGAATGGAGCTTATGATACGCCGGTGATAACGCTCATTTATAATATTGAAGTTACTAAATATATGTAATATTGTTTAAATTATTCTGGATGATTTTATAAAGAAGGAATATTTAAATACACCTTTAATTGCTATATGTATTGATTAAAATTATGAAATACTTTCTTCTATATGAATATTATATTCAGCACATTAATGTTAGCTACAGCGAGACGTCTCTTCCTACATTTTCTACATTACTGTATGTTTTAATTAAGATTTGGCTCTATAACTTGGGTTCAGCTTTGGTTTGGTGGTAACCCACCAACATACTCCGAATAAATAAGCGACCTATTAAAAAGTACAAAATAAAATACCCAGAACATGTTTTGAAATATGGCATTGACATGGATGGCACTATGATGGGTAAAGTGGACGGCTAAAAGCACGCTGGACGCAAGAAAAAGTCGTAATTGAGTAACATAGTAGAGCTTAGGAAGCTACCATTCTTCAAGGTTAAAGAGGCACACAAAGAAGAAGAAGGTTACACGCTCTATCTTTAAAGAGTGAATAAATAAAGTTAATATATTACTAGACAGAATCCAAGATCATCGTCTTACTCACTGCGCTATGACGGCGTCCCACTGCGCTATGACGGCTTCGAATTACTATTTGTCTTTTTTAACAAATTTAATTACAAACAAGGCAATTGGGAGAGAATAAATATGACAAAATTATTGAAAAATGTTTCTCCTGATACAATATGCGAGCTTATTCTAGGTTTTCAACACGGCCAGTCCCTGATTTAATTAGGATACCTTATGTCGTACTTTGCAAAGCTCATTTATTAAAAGTTTCCAATTTTATGAGTTGCTTTCGTAAATTTTTGTATATGTTAAGAAATAATTTTTATATTTCTCCAGTATTTTAAAAGACATCTACAAAATAATAAAGATTTAAATCTATATCAGTTTCATAGTTGTACAAGCATACAGTACTACTTTATTATATTATAAATAGATATCCATTTTGTTATGTATTGAAATGCCAAAATATTTGTTATATGATATTAATTAAAAATATTTTATATTTATTTATAAAAGCACCAAGCAAAAAATTTTGGTAAAACTAAAATAAAAAACAGAACGTATAAAACTTATACAAAGTGGTATTTGAAACCGCACCTCTTGGAAAACCGTTCAAGCAATATTTCACTTTAAACAATTTCAAAACATTAAAGAAAACTACATTTTCTATTACACTGAGTTTTAAGATTTAATACGTAACAAATGTAAATAAGTTTTATGAAAGTTCTCTTTTAAAACTTTTTACAAACAGTGTTTTTATTTTCATTAAACCTTTCGAAAGAATGAAGAAATTGTCTGTGCACAGTATGAAACGTTTCATCGTGTTTTATTAGATTTTATTTATTTCGCTTTTTACACACATATATATATATATATATATATATATATATAATATATATATATATATATATATATATATATATATATATATATATATATATATATATATATATATATATAATATATATGTATATATATTGAGCATGATGCCGATTCTCTTTGTTTCGCTTATATAACCTGCGGAACCTAGTATTTTTTTACTTGGCTTTACTTTGAACTTATTAACTAAATACGTAAGAAATAGAGCCGAGACAGAAAAAGAGAGATGTTAATCCTTTAAAAGAGTTTCATTTGAAATAAAATAGAGACTTCCTTATCTCGGTCTTATTTAGATCTACTAATTAATATTATTACGTGTACGTTGATTTTAATTTCAGCTTTTATAATAAAGAGAGAAGTATGTAATAGAATTATATTAAATATACGAAAAATTGTTAAGAATAACAATACAAGACTTACCTCCCCAACAAGAATGCCCGTAGCTCAAACATGATCCTGGAACAGAAAAAACAAGTTTTAGGTAATGCTTTTAAAAGTAGCTCTAAATATATATACCTATACATAAAATTCAAAATCGGTTTCTTATAGTTTTTGTTTTTTGTAGTCCTTTGAATTAAAATACATATTTTATTTTATTAGTTTTACTTTGTATATATATATATATATATATATATATACTATATATATATATATATATATATATATATATATATATATATTATATATATATATACTATATATATATGTATATTCTAATGTGAGATCTTATATATCCATATAATATATGTATATAATATTTAGCGTTCCTAGTGAACCTATAGTCAAATAGATTGTCCTTTTTTGTTCCACACTTTATCTTAACAAAAAGCTTTTACTATACCATGTCATATATATGATAATTTTATGAATAAATAAATAAAAAAAAACTATTAACTTACTCAATTTGGTCCATGCAACTAGAAACACATTCAAAAGCTTTTAAACAAACGAACATACAAATAGTGTCTCAGCGTAGTAAACAAATTCATAGCTTCTTAGTCTATATGTGTGTATGGCACTGTCATATGTAAATTGAATACTTAAGTTAAATTTGTAAGAGTACGAGTACACTATGTACATAAGTATATACATATACATATCTATATGTATATAGTACTATATACATATAAACATATATACATATACATGTAGCTAAAAGTTTTCTGGGTGAGGAAATATATTTTGTAATTTTTTTAAATTGTATAAATTTCAAAATGCCATAGTGGTGAATTTTAAAATTACTTGACAGCGATTTAAAAGATTTGGTTTAAGTTGTATTATAAGGTAAATATTTACGTTTACATGTTATAATTAATTTCTTTTTTAATAAATTTTGTATATTGTTATATTTTATCACTTTGTTCGCTCTTTTTTAGTGTATATTTCTAAAAATTGACGTCAACTTGAGAATACGACTGTGTTAAGATATAACTTCAAGATTAAAAAGCTCGCTCAACGCCGCTCTTGACATTCATAACCAATAATATATTAAAACTGTACAATTAAATATATAAAAGCTTAAAACTATATAAATACAGACACTATTTTATTCCCTCAAGTATAATGCACTAAGATTCCCATACAATGTTCGGTCTCGTAAACACGTCATCGGATGCATTACGGGAGTGTCCACATAATGTACTCCATAACCAGACTAATAACTGTAACTAAGTTGACCCGAGTATTAAAGCTTTGCCATAGATATATCTCCTTGATGTTTGTTTTGTAATTCAATATTGGATCGGCAGTTGAGTGGTTTGTCGGTTTGTTTGTAATTGTCAAATGTAATTGTACGTAATAAATTGTATAGTATGCTAAGTATGTATATAATATAGTATATATATATATATATATATATATATATATATATATATATATATATATATATATATATATATATACGTGATATATATAAATATCTATATATAATTTCTAAGATTATTAAAATGACATAAATAAAAATATAACTTTGATATGTACGACATATCAATCGTCTGACTGTAAGTGCGACGGGTTCGATTCTGACTCGGAGAGAATTCATTATTATTATCTTCCTCGCTCTGGTACATACCAGAAGATCAAGACAAAGCTCAGTTTAAAATTCTGACACTTAAAGCGTAATATCTCAAAAGGCGAAAAACGGGTAACGGAGTGCATTAACACTAGGATAGGATATACTGTGAAAGCAATAAAATAAAATAAATTGTATTGTAAAGTGTATTCGCTAAAATTTGCCCGCTTTTTTTAACAGAATTGGCTTTTTTCTGAGCCGGTGTTAGCTCTTTTCTCTATTATACGAGTATATTTGAAAGTTTAACGAAGAATAACTAAACTGAAAAATTTTAAACATTAATAAATATACATTAAGCTCCATTCAGTGACATGTTTCTTCTAAATCATCCACATTTGTAATATATTGGACAAAACAATAACATGGCAAGATTTCCCCAGGCGTTGGTTCAGTAACAATTGGCTATACATTTTATGTTGATATGCATTAAGCGTCTATCACTTTAAGATGTCATTTAATAGATGTTCTCTTTACTCTATGTATTTTTGTACCGTAATATGGAACTACAAAAACATATTATGGTTTTATGATTATAAATTAATTTTGTCCTTTTAACAAATATCCTTCCTCAGAGTGGATATAGAACCAACACCTATCTACTGTCTAACTGTCATATATTTCCATACAATATTTAACACTTATATAAATAGTTGTTGTTGTCTTTATATATGCGTTTCACTTATATAAATATATAAATAAACATATCGATGGCTTAATTATACCCCTCTTGTCTGATACACTTGTTTATTTAACGATACTGACAACTTTTAGATATATTTTTTTAATCTCTTTAACTTTAATGTTATCTCATCTGTATTAAATAAAAATAGTCTTTCGTATAATGAAACGTTTGTTAATATTTTCTTTGCAAAATGCACGACCGAATAATCTCGTTGTGTACAAAAGTAGAATTTACTTTTTATTATGTTAAAACGTTTAGATATTCTAAAACGTTTGTTTATCAAAGTGTAAATAGATACATAGTAATTATGTTCAGTGGAATATTTTATATCAAAATAATTTCTTTTACCGTACTGTCAGGTTAATTGGCATCTCTATTTTTTTTGAATAAGATTATTCAATCGTCATAAATTAGTGTGCAATCACTCCGTTTTTTGGTTTCGCTAGAATTTGAGATATCACTTGTTGACCGGGACCTTGCGTAATCTCGAGCTTTAGGCTATATAAATAAATAAACTTCTAGCATAAAGCTCGACGAAAATAGAAGTTTTCAGGAAGTACGAGTGGTATTTAACAAATGAATGATTGAATCGCATGTCATGTCGGGGCTTGACTGCACTTTTAACAAATGGCTTAGCGTCAATCGATAATAACTGTTATTAGTGTTATCGGCTTTAACCTAGGATCATAATTATTGGAAAGCGTTTTAAATTAACTATGGCGGGCGAAGTTTTCTAACTTAATTACATTATCAGTTACATATAACTATTTTTAATTCATATTAAAGTGGTTTTTCTTTCTGTTCCTTTTTATAGTTAGTGTAAATATATATATATTTTCCATTTTCCTTTATTTTTCATACTACGTTTATCACTTTTTAAAAGACAAATAGTTCTATGACCAGAATGAATACATAAATTATTAATAAAAAAAACTACAAACATTTTTTTCTTAAAATTATCTTGAAGTTAGTAAAAGTGAACCAATATCGTATCCGTTGATATCTAAAAACTTACGTAGGAGGCTTCATTCATGAAATACCTTAGCGTATTAAATAAAAGTTTAAAATATGAAACTTTTAACGATCCTTGCTTCAACTTTTATTTAAAACTAATAAACTGTTTATTTTAACTATATTTAACTATAGCGCTGTCCTGGCACTGTTATTAGTAAAATTTATTTAAATCATATCATCTAGGAAAAAGCTTCAGGTTTATAAAAGAGCTTCACGCACAAAACACAGGGCAAGTGATAGAAGGAGCTTAGTGCTAAGACAGAGTTTGTTCTCGTTTTCTTTCTAATATCATATAATTTATAGTTTATAACAAAAAAAAAAGCAACCACTTCTATTAATCTTTATAACTTTTCCAGCACATAAAATCTATGGGGACTATTTTCTATTATATTTTACTAACCAATTTTGAAATTAATGTACCATATTAATTAATAATGTAAGGATTGAAAAAGTTTTTTAAATTGAATAATTCAAAAATATTGACCGGAACCATCTTTGATTTTTGCAATCATTATATGAATGGAATTAAAAAAAAATCCCATACAGTCTCTTCTTTCAATTAAAAATATTGTAACACATTATGCATTAAACTGCGCCATTTTAAATAATTTAATCTAATTAATTAAATAACTAGAAACAATTGAAATAAAAAAATAATATTAATATTCAACAATATTTCCCTGAAGTAATATAAAGGAATAAATGTCGAGATCAGCCTTGACAATAGCCATTGACAATTTCCTGGAATCAGTAGCTTACGTGGAAACTGGCGATTATTAAAAACTATTGCAACATGCACTTATATGTATGCGCTAGTGGTTTTTTATAAGTGATAATATTTTACACCTTGTTTAGTTCTAACTAAAAGCACAGTGTAATTAAAACAGAGGTAGCAATGTTTTGTGTGTACTAAACTACTTTTTTTATGTTCATTTACAAAGCGCATGCCTTTACCGTGTTACACTTGGCTCAAATAGCTTCTAGAAATAATTTTAATATAAACATAATAATATTTTGTGCAAAAAAGAAAAGCTTGGAATTATATATTTTAATTTTTTTTTATAAATAAAATATATAGATACACCTTGTTTTTATCTGTCTAATCAAAAAAAGCACAGCCTATAGATATAAAATCGCTTTAATCAGAATTCTAAAAAGAAACAGTAAAGTATGGAAAATATATACTTTAAAATGACAAAAGAACAAAAGTGTATTAAGCTTTTTAAATAAACATTCATTAGACTCTAACTACAATATAATGTACGAGTAAATTTAAAACGTTGAGCCTAGTGTAACGGTGTCCATACCTCCGCGTTGGCTTCGCCATCCATTCACTTTTTGTATAAGATTCGATGCCTTGCTACCTCTATTGTTAATTCTCTGCTCTGTGGAAATAGATGTTTGGTTAAAAATAAAAAATATGACAAATATATAAATTTTTCTGGATGAATCTCTATATTTACCTAGTTATGCCTAATTTTTTTTTAGAACAAAGTAAGTAATTGCAGCGATACCTAAGGTACGTGCATATACAATTTCTTTGTCACGTCAGTCATTCCGTAACGCAAGAATTTTACGTACATAATAGTAGAATAAGCAAATACCGCATCCTATAATATTAACTGTCATTTGTCATTTTTCGTAAAAAAATATTCTATAAGACCAAGAATCATCATGTGACCAAATACACAGATCTTATTTACTTAAAATTAATTTATTTTATGTGCCTTTGGTCCCCAAAAACCAACTACGCGTTTCCTGTAACCAGACCAATGAAAAGATAAAAAGCTTAATCTAAAAGTATAAGTGCCCAAGTCAGCTTTGAACCTACTATGAAACCTAGCCTAGAGGTAT
Organism: Dione juno; assembly: GCA_037127375.1. NCBI lineage: Eukaryota > Metazoa > Arthropoda > Insecta > Lepidoptera > Nymphalidae > Dione > Dione juno. The sequence continues at coordinate 40,309 of JAXRJS010000022.1, read as the reverse complement.
ATTACAATCTACAACTTTGCTTCCATATGTTTTTGCAATTCAATAATCATTCTAAATGCTATCAGCTATTGAAACCGTCTTCATTGAAGCCGATAACGTACTCAAATGTAATATGATATTACTTGAACATTAATATAAATTGTAATTGTTATTACAGTGGACTTATACTCTATTGAGCTTTTTCCAATTGGAAAATGGGTTTTTATATATATTAACTATTAGTATATTATTAACGGAAAAAAAGCTTATATAGGACAGTATTAAAGTTCTATGTGGTAGCTGAATGGGAAAAAAACAGCACTCATATAAATTCGTCATATTTGTATGTCCGTCTGTCTGTCCATATATCACAGCCAATTTATTAAAAATCTGTCCAAAATTTTACTATACAACGTGTATTGTTAGTTTAGGTCTTTATGACTTATTTAATGTAGCATTTGTACATCAATTCCCAGACGTATTGTCAACTGCAAAGAAATATTCGTTTATGTTTAAAATGAAAAAAAGCTAAATTTAATAACAAAATTGGATTGTGTGATTATTATGTTTATCTATCTCGTACAAATATTTGTAGACAATTCTGGTTTAAGTTTTAACAAGCTTTAAGCACCTACTCAAATACATATATTTCACAAAATTATTATCGTGAAAAGAACTATAAAGAAAGAACTATATTAAAATTTATATATGTTTTATACATTACTTTCATACGTCCATATATGTATCAGCTATACCTTATAAAGGTAAATCAGAGAAAGATGACAAATGAGAGTGATGTACAATTTACATTAATCTTGTACACCAATTTTCACTATATCGTATATATCAATCTATTTTAAATACAAATATTAGTCCGAAAGATATTTACAGTTTCATATTATACTTGCATAACCATGAAGTTCTTAATTTTTCTTTTCTTAAATTTTTTTCAGCCTCTATTTTTTTCTATGAAATAGAATAGCAAGAGTATGCTTTTATTAATTTTATTTCTCGATTATATTAATAGTTCGTGTCCAATGGCGGAACTAAAAGCCGCGACACAGACGCTTTACTATCAGACACCCCTACGGAACAGTACTAAATAATATTTGTTATTTGAGACCATATTACAATTATATTATATTAAAATAATATAATTTCGTTAATTCTAAATGCTCATTATACTGTGCATATCGTGTGAGGACCTACCTCAACTGCATGTAGTTGTAAACGTTTTACCGAGAACTAGTTTACTTACTTTATTAATTAACTAAAACATTATGCATATGACTTAATTAAACCTATTAATAATATGTATTTAAATGAAAATATAATTTAATAGCTTTCGTTCATTATTTCTAAAAGCTTAATATTGATATATTACATAGTATATGAATAAAAGCTATAAAAATAGCTTTTGTTAATAACACTTCCAATGATTTTAACTTATATACATATTATATTTCTAAGGAACTCACGAGACTATTTTGTTTAATAAGGGAAGCTTGAACAGTAGGCGAACGTTAATGCGTATTTCAATGGGTAGGTTGAACCTTCACTTAAAATCAAAATCTAATCAAAATATTCTTTTTTCAAATAGGCAAGCACTATCGAGTTAGGTCGCAAGTCCCAAGTACTGTACGTAAGCAATTCTAAGTCGTTTTTTTTTTAGTATAAAACATATTTGTCGCAAGACTGGATGGATAGCTTATATAAATGTATTCGTGAATAATTTTAGATTAATTTCAACATGTAATCAATGTGTGTTATTAAATATTTTAACTGTGCTTCGATAATGATATTGTATTTCATTTTATAATATCAAATTGATAATTAACGACAAAATACTACTTTAAAAAAAATCATTACTATTTAGAGAAATGTCAGTATAAACTAAATCAATTGATTGTTATATATATGGATATATTTAAAAAATTAATATATATAAATATATATATATATATATATATATATATATATATATATATATATATATATATATATATATATATATATATATATATATATATATATATATATATATATATATATATATATATATATATATATATATATATATATATATATATGCAAATGCCTATCACTATTTAAAATTTAAAAAAAAGTAATAAGTAAAAAAAATATTGTAAGAATCAAAGATGTCACTAATAGCAACAGATCACATATAAAGATATAGACATATTGTATCCACAGATAAAAATAGACCGTCTCCATTGCTAAAAGAATAATGGGAAATTCTGAAAGCCTCTTATATATAATACGAATGCAATATACTAACTTCCATTACTTAATATGTACTTATAATAATATTAAAGTAATTATGTTTCTGTATATATTTGTTGTTATTTCTTATATTCACCAATTGTATATAAATGTGGAATTTTTAAGTAGAAACTCACATAAGACTAATTACTACGTTAGGTTCTGCCATCTTGAACACAATGTCTTTAAGTGGAATCGGAAATGGAGATCATGAGATCACAGTGCGAAAAGGCCTAAAGCAATATAGTTAGTTTACTTAGTAGTTACTTTTGTATGGAAGCTGAAGACTGCCAATTTGTTTTTGTTATTTAGATCAATAATTAAAAAAAAGTACTTTTAATAGCAATTAATTATAATTGATCGATTATTAATATTTAATTTATAATTTCATAGTGGACAACAGAGTGTCGTAGCACTAGGATCTCTTTGCCTCCACTTACCTTGCTCTACGATCTACTTTCTAAACAAAGTTATCTATAAAGAATAGTGCTCTATGATCAAAATTTTACATAGAATTTTTATATATTTTAATACCATAAAATGTTATTATTTTAAATATTATTCCAATAATAAATAATAAAATGGAGAAACGAGAAAAGCCAAACGAAATTGTTAGCAAGTAAATAAAATGATATTATTTCCTACTTCCTCGTAAATCGTGTGGAGTGTTGGTCAATTATAATGAATCATGAAATTTATGACCGTCATAAAATAGCATTAAATATTTACTATTAATTAGATACTGGAAATATGTTATACGTAGTATATCGTTCAATTTTATTCACATTCATTGTTTTTTTACAGCTTCACATTGAAATCAAAAATCAAAATCAAAATATTCTTTATTCAAATAGGCTATTACAAGCGCTTTCGAATCGTCAATTAACATAAGTGTCAGTATTGTTAGAATTGTCAGTCCTACTAATATCTATATAGCATGGAGCACAGAGGGAACCTAGTGGTTCCACTTTCCACATAATTTCATGGAGTTCATTGAATGGAGTGAATGCCTCTATTTATCTTCGTACCAGTACCAGGAAATGAAAGTAATATATTCCCTCGTGTGGGAATCGAACCCACAATCGACGCCTTTGCAGTCAGACGCTGTGCCACTCACATGCATAGGTACGAGTATATAGGATACATATATAACATAATTATAGAGCTAGCGTTACAAATTTATTTTCATTTGATGCATAATTACGTTTTCAATTCTAAACAATACTTGCGGGTGTTACATTATTATAAAAAGTCTTTTTCAGTTAGTCACTAAGGGTAGGTCTAAAGTACCTAGTGCATCTAATATTAAGGTATCATTTCGAGCGGTTTTTTGACCATGCCTGTTTAGTGGCTTCAGCTATCAACACCATACTTCGCATCATTAGCGCGGTGAAATAAAAAAAAAAGAAAAATGATACCTAGTTCATATACCTTTAAATACAAATGAAATAGATAGTATAATATTTTTAAAGTATTATGTACTTTTCTTCTTCTTCTTTCTTTCTTCTACCTAAACAAATCCTCAACCAACAGGTAATAATATATGCCACCAAGGGTCTCATCGTACCATTATAGCATCTTAGCCTCAAAACCTCAAAAATAATCTGATACAATAATCTTAATAAAAATTAAATTGAGGCCGTCGTGGCATAGGCACATAAGTGTTGCGGGTTCAACTCCCACTCGGGGAGATGGAATTAATTTCTTTTCTTCGCTCTGGTAACAATACAAAGCGCGGCGTTGAGTTCCACCACTCAGCAAGCAATGTCTCAAAAAGGCGGAAAGCAGGGAACGGAGTGTCTTAACACTAGGATTCCTCTGTGTACCCTGTTATATACAGGATACAGCGTGAAACAGCTATAAAAAAATCTTTATTTAGTAATTTAGTTATAAAACTACCAAGATCACGTTTGTACTGAATGTAACCGCATTACTATCAAATACTTTGACAGTTTCACATTAGTTTATAAGTTTTAGTAGTGTACAAGTTTTTACAAACTATTATCATTTAGTTAGTCCATTTAGGCAACTGTTCTGATTTCATAAAGACAAAACTACGTGATAAAAATGATGATGAATGATTAGGTATTCTTATTATATATGTGCTAAATATTATTGTGACAGTTCCGGTATTTTCCCCCGAATTCGTGACGTCATGTTGAGTTGTGGAACTTAAAGAGGCACTTGGAGTTCAGATCCAAATTCAAATCTTGTTCTTAAAATAAATATAAAAAAATATCCCTACAAAGATGCTAACTAGAATTTAATATATGAATTCTGACGCAGCTTGTTAAAGAACGCATGGCTTAGTGGTCAAAGCGCTTGGACGGTTTCTATGAGGGAAAACGGGTTTAAATCCCGGTGCGTTCACATTTTATATACATATATTATCTTTAAGAATTTTTCTGTCCTTATTATGTATTAACACTTTAAAAAATAACAAATAAAAAAAAAAGTTTTGGTCTAATTAAAAAATCAAACATAGGAAAAGCAATCTTCCTTTTACATTATAGTATATGCTTTATTAAGCCTTTATTATGCCTTGTTAAGTTAAACAGGAATTCCTGAAACTGCTGAATATATTGCTATATTTAAGGTATAATACAAATGTAAAATGGAAATATTTTTAAGAAATTCACATTTTCTCGCATAATAATCTCGTATACTTTAAGCCAAGGGGTAAATAACCTTATTACAGTTTGTATGTTGTACATACATGTATACATTTTTAAAATATTTTGGCGAAATAATTTAAGAAAGTATAGAAGACTAGCAAAAATAGATTTATTATTATATTATATTTGTTCTATGCAAAGAAAGATAATTTTTTCTAATAAATATATAAGTATGCAAAGGAAGAACAAAAATGAATTTGTTATTCGATCAGAATTTAATTGTGAAATAAGGCATATTTCATATGAGAGGCTAAGTTAAGAAATAAATTAAGATTATAAAGTGAATACAATTTATAAAAACATATAAATATGAATAAAAAATATAAAATAACAATAAAAATCTTTAGATGCACATTTATTCTACACAAAGTATAAGAAATTTAAATATTCAGAATTCAACGTAAAATTCTTTTCAAATGACACAAAGCAATGCCACACGCTTAATAATGCTTAACGGATATCCCGCGACTGTGCCCACTGGATACGAGAAAAGGTCGTACTGTATTATAAAATTTAAATACCTTGAATTTTCTTTTATATAAATGTCTATTATTATATATAAAAGAAACACAGTAGGTAACGTATGTATTTTTTTATGTATGGCCGTATGTTGTACAAAAAGGGAATGTTTATATATATATATATATATATATATATATATATATATATATATATATATATATATATATATATATATATATATATATATATATATATATGAAAAAAAGCAGAAGCTTATAGTAAATCTGAAGTTATTTATTTAATAATCTATATAAATAAAGAAGCTTTTCTTCTAAAACATCATTTGGTAATTTTCTTTCAGCGTCTGCTACAATTTTGTTTTTTTTAACCTTTTTAACTTGAGGGAATTAATTAATTTATTACACTACACGAATAGCAACGAATTCAGGTGGAAATCGGAGGATGGAGTGGGGATAGAACCCACAACCATCGTTAAAAATCTACAGCACCACGGTCTTCTATTTTATGACATAGTACCTTTATTCCAACTGACCGACACCGTGACCCACCCATACAATTACTTTTTGCGATAAGTCCTCGTAATTTATTTTGTTCTAATCCCATGAAATTAAAACAAATTATATCCGAGTTTGCTTGTCCAAATATCACTATACGACTACGTTCGTGATGATGGGTAAATAGTGTAGGCGTTAATGCATAGCGAAATAACAAAAGGCATTAGGTACTCAATTCCACTCTTTTTATCGTTAGCGGAACATAACGCCGCGTTTTGCTAAATTACATTATACAATGAGGATATTATAGTCGTAATTGAACCACGCAAAACATCGTGCAATTTATTTAAAAAAAAGGATAGTATTTAATGTATACAAATGTGGATATAGAGGAACTTGGACCTGCGCCTCTTTTAATCTTGCGCCAGTTAAGCTATACGTTCTTATCGAGCTACTTCTGAAGTATTTCATACCTCTTATAAATTAGTAAAAGAGATTATATATATATATATATATATATATATATATATATATATATATATATATATATATATATATATATTATATATATATATATATATATATATATATATATATATATATATATATATATATATATATATATATATATATATATATATATATATATATATATATATATATATATATATAAATTGTATTCCATTTAACAATAAGTTCATTCTACCTAACTTACAAAATAAAACAGATGATATTATATAATAGAAATTAATTTAAGACAATGATTTATAAAATATTATTATAAAGAAAATTGACGAAAGCATTACGCGTAAGAAACCTCATAAGGTATATTATTATGGGATGTAATTTGCACCATTTACAAATGGTATCGCATTATTAGGCTTACAAGCCTAATAATGCGATACGTTGTAATGTTTTGAATTTTTTTAGTTTCACAGGAATTTGCTTTTTATTTTAAATACATATAAAAGCTATATTCCGTTTTCTACTAAAACACCTAGCTTAAATAAATGTCAATTAAGCTAGATAGATTTCTCAATTCTGAAAAATATTATTTTTTTTAGCTTTTAGTTTCACGCTTAGCCCTGTATAAAACAGTGGCAGAGAGAACATAGAGTCTATACACTAAGTTCTTCTCACCTTGTGCCAAAATTCGTGAGTTTATGTAATTAATCCGTAAGTCAATATATAAATAAATATATATATCTATGTTTTTTCCTTTTTTTTTATAACTAATACTAACCTGTTGCGCATTCAGCTAGGCAGACCACTATTATTAGGACAAGGAACCCCCTGATCGTCGCACTTGGTGTAGACATGTTGATTTTTCTTTGCATTGTTTTCAGGTAACCTTTCTTTCTATAACCAAATTAAAAAATATATATTATTACTAAGTGGAATATATTTAAATTTATCCCTTCACTATTGAGTAATACAATTAAATGGCAAGACATCTTATCATCTACATGACACTTTAATAAGATTAAGTAATGTTGGCAACAGGGCAGGTCTTTCTTTTCCATAAGTCAATATAGTAGAAAAGTTATAATTTAAAAAGTATATCTATAATTATTTTTATATTAACATGAAAAAGTTTACGACGTGAGAAAATACAGAGGTGGACGCGTAATTAATTATAATTTGTGGAATCTTAATTTCTCTCTTCATCCCATGTATAGCAGGGTGGGTAGACAGAACCAAATTCGAGACCGAAATTGCATATAGAGTTGCGGAACTCCAAACAGCTAGTTATTAATAATAAATAATGTTAGCAAAAGCAGAATTATTCAAATGGGTTCACAAATAACTGACTGTAGGGAACTGCTATTCACATTTATCATTTATATTTTTCAATATAATAATTTGTTAAAGAGGTATAAAGATAGATAAGTTTGACGCTCCGGTCTCTCCGACTACCCCGATATGGATAAAGTGTGAAGATATGTATGTGATATTATATTTTATTTATATATTTTATCATAAGTATTTGTATACAACAAATAATAAAATAGAATTTATAAATTTGTATGTAGTCTTGCTTATAGTCGAAAGCCATCGACTGAGCTGGAATGGAGTTGTCGCGTCCGCATCATTTTGAAAATTTTGAAGTAACAGTCGATGCTTGCCAGTCGATGCGCTCCATTCATTTGCGTTATTATTTCGCTTATTGTATTAACTTTTCTATTATATGTTTGTGATTGAAATTTAAGAACTAAAATACACATATATATATATATATATATATATATATATATATATATATATATATATATATATATATATATATATATATATATATATATATATATATATATATATGTATATATATATATATATTATATATATATATATATATCTATATATATATATATATATATATATATATATATATATTATATATATATATATATATATATATATATATATATATATATATATATATATATATATATATATATATATATATTATATATATATATATATATATATATATATATATATATATATATATATATATATATATATATATAGTACGTACGAGTACATGGCTTGCGGGAACCGGACTCGTAGCACCATCCATATCGGGCCTGAGCCAGCCGTTAAATCGGAGAAGTTCAGATACCTTGGAGCCGTTATGCATGAGTCTGGAGGCATCGACCACGACATCCATGCCCGTATAAACGCTGCCTGGGCCAAATGGCGGGAGGTCACTGGTGTGGTCTGCGATAGCAGAATACCGCCCAAGCTCAAGGGACTGATATACAAGAGCATTATCCGACCTGTTCTTATATACGGCAGCGAATGTTGGCCAACATTATCTCAGCACACTCAGGAGCTTCACGTCACGGGAGATGAAGATGCTGAGATGGATGTGTGGCGTGACGCGGTCTTGGGGGTCCGTGACGTAGTGGGATAAGCTCCAAGAGCGGTCGCCTGAGATGGTATGGCCATGTTATGCGCCGATCTGAGACTATGTTGGAAGGAAGTGCCTTGACATGTCTGTCCCTGGAGTTAGACCACCCGGACGCCCAAGGAAGCGATGGCTGGATGTCGTGACACAAGACTTGAGAGCCAATAAATTATCCACTGAGGATGTTAAAGACCGTGCAAAAGTGGAGTAGGCTCAGTCGGAAGGCAGACCCTGGCAAAAGCCGGGACTAATGCCAAGAAGAAGAAGAAGAAGATATATAATATATATATATATATATATATATATATATATATATATATATATCTATATATATAATATCTTCTTCGATCGTACAACGTACTATTTTTTCGATATACAAGTATAAAGCTTAAAGTTGTAGACCAAAGCTATATAAATAAACTTCGTCATTATATGTCAAAATTTCTAAAAATACGCATAGTTGTTATCTTAAGCACTTTGGAGGTCATAATATTATCGATATTTTAGTTGCAAAATAAATCAAACTAACCAAAGAAATATGAAAATATATTTAATTATCGCTTGATATATCAATTGAACCCTAAACTTCATATTACTTATGCCTTAAACTTTCGAAATCTCAACAAAGAGGGCCAATTAAAATATCACTCGTTATAGAATCTTTGGTTTGTTGTTACGATGTTATTGTTATTATAACAGCTCTTAAAACAACTTAATTGTAACATTTTCGATTTCTGAGTTAGTTTCAAGACAATAAATAAAAGCTTACTCGATTGTTATTGATAAGACGATTCTTATCTTTAGAATAATAGGCTAGATTTTATATTTTAAGCTTCTTGTATTTGTATTACTTTAGTTTTCATTAATAAGAGAAGAAACTACTTGGCATTCCTGAATTCACCGAGCGGGAGCCGGGCCCATCGCGTTGTAGGAAGAGGAGCTCAGAGCTACCTGGGTCTTGCGCCCCACGTGTAGGTTTAAAGGTGCCCCTTTTCTTTTTTTTATTTTTTATTATTAATTTGTTAAACACACTACGGACATGAGTCTTCCGTGCTTTTGGTACTCTTTTCTTTTCCATCTGTATTAATTGTGATTTTGCAATTTTAAATGTTGATGAGCATAATCAAGTAGATCACTGTGTACAACAAAATATTTTATATATATTTATATATATATATATATATATATATATATATATATATATATATATATATATATATATATATATATATATATATATATATATAAATATATCCTTGAACGCTTACTTAAATTTCTAAAAGAGATCAAGAGTTCCCAAAAAAAAAAGATGTATTTACAACTAACATTATAATAGATCAATGTCTCAAGTTAAGTAGGAAAATGGAGAAAATAATGTCTTGACAATCCGAGCTTGATTCGAAGCTACTGCAAATCATAAAAACCTTCAAGTAAAATTCCATTTTATTAACAAAGTCCACATAATTAAAATATTACCATACTAAATAAGAAAAAGCTTCAGATAGCCATTTTAATATGCATTGCGTTGGCATCATATCAGATTACAATAGTATAAATCTAAACTTTTATCTTTGATACTAGAAGTTACTTCAATCGTAAACACTAATGACTTTGCATAAAATTAAATTAAGTGGACCTCTAGTAATAGACGTGGGATGTGGATTCCTACTAACAAATTGTACTTTAACAATTAAAATATCTTGTTCAGTTTTTTTTAAATATTACGTTGTTTTTGTAGGATAGGCAAGTGAATTTTATTTATAGGATAGGAAATGAAATATAGAAAGAGTATGGTATTAAATTTAAAGTTACACATTTAGAAGAATGCTTAAATTAAGACTCGTATATATTTATACTGTGACCGTAATAATCTATATTAATGGAGAAATGCCCAATAGGACTAATATGTCGCAGTGATCTGATTATATACCGATAGTTGTGAGTTCGATTCGCACTTACACACACAAAGTACTCAACAACAAATGCTTTAAGTTTGGGCGGAAAGTGGAAAACGGAAAGTCTTGACTCTAGCTTGTATCTATTAACTCAAGAAGTCCAACTGTGGAAATCCATTTTTTTAATGTTTTATTAAAAAAATTAATGCATTACTAAATTCCATATAACGATATTCATGGACATTTAAAAAAAGTACGTATATATTTAGTAACAGATTATAAAATATATTTATAAACATTCAAAAGGATATATTGTTTCTTGGCCTGCCTGTATAACATCTAATACCGAAGAGATGATAACTATCTGTCAGTATCTTGATAAAATGTTTAATAGAACAACAATGCTTCCGTCATTTGTATGCTGTTCTTTGACATCTATTGTAGCAAGTAGATTTTAATATTGATAATCTATATAAATAATATTATAAAGCTGAAGTGTTAATTCGGTTAACTCTCATGAATTACTGAATCGTATTGTTTTTTTTTCTAATTTAGGTCATCCTAAATAGACTATAAAGAAAATCCATAGGCTATATAACACGTATATCGATTCTATGTATTTTTAAATTTCTTAGAACCCAGGACCTAGTTATAAGTGAAACTTTACTTAGCCTTTACAGACGACGTTGTGTCAAATCACCTTGTTTTCTATTAGTAAGTCATTTCAATCATTACTACGGAACTTTCGGTATGTGAATCCAGCTCGGATTTGACCGATATATTATTTACATCATTGTAATACAATAAGTAGATTTAGAGTACAAAGGTAAGAGCAACCCTCCTGATTTGACACAACACTCTTATTTATGGCTTGGATGTCGAAATGCGATAAGCGAATGAGATTTTTCATGTGTTGAAACCTTTAAGGAAAATATAGGAATGTATAGGATTGTAAGTTATGAAATATTTGATATATTTATTATCTATTGTATGGAATTTAAGGTAAAATTTATCAATCGTGTTTGGATTGAAACTTTAAATTATTTAATTTTTTTTATTTATTAATTACAGTTCAGATAGAATTTTTGTTTCCATGTATAAAATAGGTTTGAGATTTTTGTTAAGTTTTGTCTATAAAGTTTACAGAAGCTTCAAAAAAAGCTTTTTACAATTTTCTGCATATAGCAGGGTAGACAGAGGGAACCTAGTGTTAACACATTCTGTACCTCCCTTTTTGAGACATTGCGTGCTGTGTGGCGTAACTCAACGTCGTGCTTTGAGCTTATATAAGCAAAGCTCATTAAAAGTAGAAAAGTAAAAAAATGCGTTATTTATTATAAATAAAAAAAAACCAATGTTCATTTATTCATACATTTTTATATGTATATGTGTTATACACACAATATATGAAATTTTAATTTACAGCCAAAGTGCAATATATATGTATATAACCATTTAATGAACTCCTAAACAATAAGTTTTTTCATAGAAGCATTTAACATTCTAATTATAGAATTTTTATATTGTTTAAATTGTATATTCTAAATACATCTGAAGCATGCAACGAAACGAATGGTTTTATATTTATCATAGAACGATTATAAAAGGCTACACCTTTCATGAGTCTCGCGAGATGTGTTGTGGAAGAGACATGGCGAGACTATTGTTAAATACCGTCTATTCCAGAGTAGAAAGTGAATTCTTATTTATTTTACTTTAAATATATGTATCAAATTTTCATTTTTCATCTCTACTCTTTTAGAAGCTTTCATGTATATCAGTTTGTTTGCTTGATTGCATTTATCTCAGGAACAAGCCCGTTTTTTTTATAGTATAAGCACTTACTTTTGGTACTTATTATGTCATGTGTCATACACAACATGACTGACACCTCTTATTTCTTTGAGACAATGTACGTTAAATTTAGTTTTGATAAATTAATTATTTAAAGGTTATTTATTAAAAAAGTAAATCTGACATTTTTTTAATTTAAATGATTTCAAGACTTCACTTTAAGTACTATTGATTAAATTCTTTTTTCATATTATTAATTTGATATTATGCATCTTTATGTTATTTTTTCTATTTGTAGTAAATAAAGGTAAGAATAATCATTCTTTGGTAATTTTCTCTTACACATGTTTCTACACTCGTACATGCATTTAACATAGTTATGACTATTAATAATGCAGATCTCATTTAAATAATGACATGATTAATTTCCGAATTACATTTTCAGTGTATTGTAATGCAATTTTAATATAATATACACTAGTATGTGTATGTTTGTGTGAATGCGATAACCTCAGGAACTACAGGCTTGGATTTAATATTTATTTTTGTGTGGGATAATTATATTAGTATAGGTAATATTATATTATAGTTAACTGTTTTGAGGTAGCCCACAGTACCTAAGCTGAGGTCAGTTACAGGTAAGTGTGGGATAGGTGAAGACACTGTTAGTTATTTGACCACAAGAGCGAAGCCATTGGTAAAAGGTAGTATAAATTAAAAGTAGAAATAGAATGCAGACTAATGGTAACGAGTTCGAATTCCCATTTATGAAAACACATATTAAGAATATATACATTTAATGTGTATGTGTATTTGCAAATTATAGTAATTAATATGAAGTATCATAACTATCGATTCGGATGTTAACTGAATTTGACATATCTATATGGATTTTTTTTCATTTCTGAGTTAATTAAGAAATAGTAAGAAAGTAAATAAATATCGCAGCGCTGTTTAGACAAAAAAACTGTGCTCTACATCACAACACCACGTAAAGTAATTAATCAACATGTAAGCGATGAGCCTAACGACCCGATAAATCTATGAAAAAGAAAACTTTGTTTAGGCATTTTGTCAGTATTGTAGTCCAAATATATAAAATTGTGACGTAGTTTTATGACAGTAGTAGCCGGTTCAATCCTGATTCTGATGAATTAATTTTAATTTATCCACTTTGATAAAGTAAAACATAGCATTTTTTTATCCTTAGTTGTTTCCTCTGTGGGACTCTGTGATTTCTTTTCGGTAAAAAATTGATTTTTATCGGTCATAGTATGTTGGGTTCTTTGAGTAGGTGTCAGTTGTTGTAGATCACGTCTCCCTATGACATCGTTCCAGTTAAAATATATCGTAAAAAATTCTGCCACTCTATACACAATCCCTTGAGTTGGACATTGGGTTCTCTCTGCCTTTCCATTTAACACTAGGTGTACTTTCTGATTTGCTATGTGAAAAACGGAGGTTCAAAATTATAATATAAATTTTAAGACAGCTATATTGTAGTAAATGCTTCAAGGATTCTAATTAATATATTTTCACCCACATCATTTTTGGTTGAATAAAGTACGAGTACGAGTTAAATTAGTTTAGCTTTAAAGCTTAGATCAATTGTAAAAAATGGAGTTATAATAAGTGCTAAGCTCCATATACCTGTAGAATATAATTCTACCTATAAATAATATACTATACTCATACTATTGTCATATTTAAATAGCAAATTTTTTAAATAGTAACCGAACCAGCAGTCTGGAAGTCAAAGTTCGACACGCCATGAATCACTATATGGTGTAAGTGATATCCTAAATAAATACATGTAATATTTTACTTTGTGGGTGAAAATTTTGATAACAATCTGCATTTAATAACAATGTCTGATATTAAACGCCTTTACAAAATTTAGTTTGGAATATATTACTGGTTAATTTTGGAGACCTATGATAACTTATCCCCTCTTTGTTTAACCAAATCACCGATATCTATATTACGGATGATTTCCTCGATTGACAAGTGTAAGTCAAATTTGCACATCGAGAATTCCGTACTATTTATTTTTATTGTGGGTCAACGTGAAGTACATTTAAAAGGCACACGAGTATATCACTAGGTTTTAATTACGCGGGGAATTATATTTTTTGTATGAAACATATATATATATATATATATATATATATATATATATATATATATATATATATATATATATATATATATATATATATATATATATATACGATCTTCAGCATAACAGTAACTATTTCTAACTTCAGTAACCATTAGTACAAGATGCCAGTCTATGATGATAAAGAACATGTAGAGAGAAAGTACTGTATAAAATTTCTTCAACTGTTACGTGGACCAGCTTCAGTAATTAATATTATATTAAAAGTTTGCTTTCTCTATGAAAACATCACGCGAAAGCATGTTACTTTTTTAAACCGTTCGTGTTTGTTACACGTAACGAATGAGCTGAATGAATTGACTGTATATAGTAAATATAAACAAAATCCTTTTTTTTGTGTTTTAATTTAAACATGCGCCTCTAGTATTTCAGTATGCTAAACTAATTGCATAATGGTTGGTAGTTATAGAGTATAATTGAAAAAAAATAATTAAGAAATCTGATATGTATAAAATAGTTGTTTAGTTCAACGATTTGATTATATCATTTCGATAATGCTAGTTGAGATAGAATAAATAACAAACGTCAAATATAATTTTTTATAACATATTTTTTTCTCTTTTTACAGCTTCATAATTTGTACAAAACAGGGTACTCACAGTGGGCCTAGCGTTGAGGACACTCCGTTCTCCGCTTTTTGTCTATTTTGGTAGAATGCGTAATGACTAGCTTAACTCGACGCCGCGCTAGTTAGAGAGAAGCTAGAAGAGCTTGAAGTTAGTGTAATAATTATTGACAATTAGTTGTAGATCTGATTATTCTATATACCAATAATTTAGTAGATATTGTGAATAATTTAGTAGATATTGTGAGTGACGAATCTCAACGTTCCACTTTGTCATATCAGAACGGAAAAGGGAAAATTTATCCCTCGAGTAAGCATCGAATCCGCAAACATCTTGTTTTTTGTCAGACACTGTCCTCCTACGCCACTATGAATCCTATTATACAACTTTACGAAAATTTATGTTCAAACTTTTTTTTCAAACTAAAAGACGGCCTAAATTTTTAACAACTAATATTATTCTCAGTACGCTTAACATCTTTGTTTCACATCATAAGTTAATTTCAGATTCGCAAATCTACAAACAGATTGTTGAGGAGAATATAAAATGTAAATAAAAAATAATTCTAACGGTAAAAACCACTTTTGACTTAACCAATCTACTTAATATCCTGTTTGTGAGGAGGCTTTATAAAATTTGCATATTTTATATGGATGTATGGATCTACTATATTTAATTTTAAATCATTTAGCAATATGAGTGAGACGGAGAGGAACCCATGGTCCCTGCAAACCTCCTTCGCCATGTCCATGTCCTGGGGCAGGTGATAGGGCTTTCTAAATTACCTTCCTCTAGTATCATACTACGACCTTGTATTTTTAAAGGTCAATAGAGGTCATATATCAACTTTGCCATTCTTTCATCACTCATTCTCACAACGTGCCCAAACTTCCACTATACTTATATATTATTAAATTATTTCGCCATTTTTTGTCAGATTCGCTTGGTAAGTAGCACTCCGTAAGACTATTTTCCATGTCCTTACACTACTTCGACCAAGCTATCACCGTAACAATCTTATACTATCACATATATATACATATATATATATATATATATATATATATATATATATATATATATATATATATATATATATATATATATATATATATATATATATATATATATATATATATATATATAATAATTAATTTTAATTTATCCACTTTGATAAAGTAAAAATATAGCGTTTTTTTAATCCTTAGTTGTTTCCTCTGTGGGACTTTTTTGTTCATTTTTATTGTGATTTCTTTTCGGTAAAAAATAGATTTTTATTCAAGTTCCAGTTAAAATATATCGTAAAAAATTCTGCCACTCTATACACAATCCCTTGAGTTGGACATTAGGTTCTCTCTGCCTTTCCATTTAACACTAGGTGTACTTTCTGATTTGCTATGTGAAAAACGGAGGTTCAAAATTATAATATAAATTTTAAGACAGCTATATGTAGTAATGTCCTAGTAGCTATAATGTAGTATATATATATATATATATATAATATATATATATAATATATATATATATATATATATATATATATATATATATATATATATATATATATATATTATATATAATATAATATATATATATATATATATATATATATATATATATATATATATATATATATAATATATATATATATATATATATATATATATATATATATATAGGTGAATTGTTCTAATTTTTAAAGCAATATTTTTAAGTGCTATCTAAACCATAGATCACTCGCCCTCATCACTCATCTGGGTGACATCCTAGCTATCAAGCCTAAATAGGAACGTTTTACAATTACAGACGTTGCGCTGTATCCTTCTAATTGAGATTTATGTAGTCTAATCCTATGGATATTGGCAACTGGTATTCAACAATCGAAGCACAAAATATTATTAAAATATTTGTTGCTCTTAGAATTAAAACTATAAGTACATAGCTCCGATTCTCTCCGTCTCAACTCTCAATATATACTAAATTTTAAAATGGACGAAACTTTTTAAATAATATTCGATACTAGATTTTCTATACCCAACCAAGAATAATGAACATAAAGAATTACGCTTAATAAACATAATGATAATTAAAATTCATTGACATCTCTGTGTAGTGTTGACAGCTTCACCATTTTTTTAAGTGTAATTACCTATTTGGTCATATTTATAACACAGCACACATTCTGTGAGCACAGACTTCACAGACTTCACAGTCAGAGGCACAGTTCTTTGGCAATAGAATAATATATCTCCTCTTTTAAAGGCAGTGTGGATAGAGAAAATGTTCTATCAGAACAATCAGTTCTTCACGTTTTGCGTTATAAGGAAAATAAATAATTATTGAAGTAAATTAAAGGTATATATTTTTAAAAATTGATTTGTTCTATATAACAATGTACTTTTAAAGTTGAAAGTTAATGTTTAATGAAGCTGATGCTTGGGATATGAAGCTTTTTTAATACATTATTTATTGTTTGTATAATTATATATAAATATGATATTAGTACTGTTTTTGTTATTTTGCTTGTATAAAATGCATATTATGTGTTCGATTCGTTCAAAGTATATAAATCAAATTGGAGTATCTGTTTTTATGTGTATTTACACGTTACTAAAACATAAAACCAAACCAACCAAATTTTTTAATATTTGTCATCTGTCTTTCCGTTAGGCTAATCTCTGGAACAGCTGAACCGATTTTTGTGAAACTTGCTATAGCAGATAGAAGAGGCTGAGGCTATTTTTTATCCCGGTATTCCCGCGGGATCACGCGGGGAAAACGTTTTTTATCGATACCGGAAACGCGCGTGAATACTTACCGCCCAGATAAAATGTTTTATTGACAAAGTGATTAAAAAGGAAAATTAAAACAATATATAGGTATGTTCAATATATTTATGCATGTATATATATATATATATATATATATATATATATATATATATATATATATATATATATTATATATATATATATATATAGTATATATATATATATATATATAATATATATATATATATCTATATATATATATATATAATATATATATATATATATGCATATGCATATGCATGTTATATAACAATAAATCGAGAACCAAGAACCTGAACAACTGAGAACATCAAACGAGCGAAGCAGCGGGTCACTAGTATATTAAACCTGAACTTTAAACGTAAGTCCTTAACTAATTAACAATCTAAAGAAGATAAAAAAATAGAGATCTATCTGACTTCATTCTCTAGATTATCTTTAAGCTAGAAGAAGAAGAAGACATTGTATCCGCCATTTAAATTATAGAATATTTTAAATTTATTTGGAGTAAAAATTTCGTTTCTAGATTATTAATATGGAACTGCGCCTACGTTTACACTTGTTCGAATTTTATTATGCTGCTTGGTTTCCAAGATATGTTTTTTCTTGTATATAATAGAATAGTATTCTGATAGAAATTTCACAGTTTATTTACTGAATCAATCATCATTTTCACGTACAAAGCTATATGCAGCTATAAAGTGGAAGATATTTTATGGAACGTGACGTTAAAGTGACTGATTCAACTAAAAGTATGTAAGTCAATAAATTCATTTTTGTTTTCTTAGGAGGAATTTTGTGTCCTGATATTTTGTTCTTCGC
This sequence comes from Dione juno, assembly GCA_037127375.1. Taxonomy (NCBI): domain Eukaryota; kingdom Metazoa; phylum Arthropoda; class Insecta; order Lepidoptera; family Nymphalidae; genus Dione; species Dione juno. The sequence continues at coordinate 21,418 of JAXRJS010000022.1, read as the reverse complement.
TCCCCGTTTTAAGATTTTCTGTAAAGTGGCGAAACTTAACGCCGCGCTTTGTCTTGTAGCAAGAAAATCAGGCCCATAACACAATTCATTGTGTATGCCCAGAAGTCCCGGTAGGTATAGTATGCCCAGTTATATATATATATATATATATATATATATATATATATATATATATATATATATATATATATATATATATATATATATATATATATGTATATATAACTGGGCATACTATATATGTTTTGGATATATTACATATCTATATGCACATGGCAGGGTAGGCGGAGGCAGCCGTAGAAACTGTAGGAACCTATTGTTAAGATACTCTATTTCCCGCTTTCCACCTTTGGAGGCATTGCGTGTTGAGTGGCGAAACTCAACGCCGTGCTTTTGCCTTGTTACCAGAGTGAAGAAAATGAAAAGATTTAATTATGTATTTATATGAAAATGACATACATATATATCATACACCATGTATTTCTTTGCTTTAAATTTCAAGTAAAATTATATTTTCGAAGTAGTGGGAGTATAGCCAAAATAAGCCTGAAAAGACAGCGGGACGCATTTTAAATAAGGCTCTTTGGGCTATAAGTTTTCGGTCAACCGGATATTGATAAGGATAAATGTAAAATCTCTTATCGATTTCGGTAAAATATTAAAATATAATATTTTTATACACAAATAATTACATTTCAATAAGAATATTTTGAAATTAAAATTTGAAAGCTATAGTCCACAAAATTATTACTTTAGTGCTATGAAGTAAGGCATGTTTTACTTAGCATCCCATGAATTCTGCTTGTGGATGTCGGTGCTCATGGAGTTAAATTGTGAGGAGCTTAGATTAGTGCTTGGGGCTTGTGACTCAAATGAAAGTTTAAGGCGTCGCTTTTGAAATGGCACTAACTTCCACTGCCCAAGCTTTTTTCTCTACCTCGCCAGATTCGAAATGGTTCTAATAGAGCCGCCTTCGAAATATATTCTAGAAAAAAGACACGTAGAATTCTTGTTCTGAATACAATTATAATATTTCCGAATTCTTGAAGTATAATAATGATATGAATTAAATTTTGAATTTAAGTTAGGACTTTGATTATAATTTAAGCTCTCAAAATACATATGGTATATATTAATATAAAAACTTTTATATAAGTTAATAGCAGTATACAGGTGATGATTTATTTTTAATAACATAGTAGAAATGTAACATTTCAACTTCAATTAAAATAATCTACTTTAATATTCATTTGTTTGACAGAAGAGTGATTAGATGTTAGGGAAATATGAAGCAAATGTTACGACGACAGCTTTTAACTATGTTTTTATATTTGAAGCTCGGAATGCAAAATGGTATATCTATTATTTTGTGGAATTAATTACTAAAATATGTTTTTTTCATTTGGTTTTTAATGATATTTTTGTAGAGGAAAATATATATTAACTATATATAAATCTTGTAAATGTGAGTATTATTTAAATGTAAAATATAAAAACAAAATTGATATGCAATAAAAATAAGATTTTAGTTATAAAATTTATAAAAAAAATTTGTGATTTGAAATGTGATGAAATTTTTGAGTTTGAGAGAACCAAGAACCTGGACAACTGAGAACATCAACGAGCGAAGCGGCGGGTCACTAGTATATTAAACCTGAACTTTAAACGTAAGTCCTTAACTAATTAACAATCTAAAGAAGATAAAAAATAGAGATCTATCTGACTTCATTCTCTAGATTATCTTTAAGCTAGAAGAAGAAGAAGACTTTATTTGGAGTAAAAATTTCGTTTCTATATTATTAATATGGAACTGCGCCTACGTTTTACACTTGTTCGGATTTTATTATGCTGCTTGGTTTCCAAGGTATTATTTTTCTATATATATATATATATATAGATATATATATATATATATATATATATATATATATATATATATATATATATAATATATATATATATATATACATATTAAATATATATATATAATAATATATATATATATATATATATATATTATATATATATATATATATATATATATATATATATATATATATATTATATATATATATATATATATATATATATATATATACATATATAAGAAAATAAATATGTAGTTTAATTTTTACTTGAAAGTAAACGTAAAATTTACTATGTATTATTTATAACAATATAATTTCTAACAAAAAAAATATATAGCATCAACTTACATCAATCCGGCCAGCACTGTCAACGGCACACAGGTATCTACTTCAGGCAGGGCGGTACACCGCCTTATATACGCGCTAGGCCGCCCGCCCACTGATTACAATATGTATGTATGTAATATTTTATTTGTTATATTATTTTTATGTGGCGTAATTGAGATGTTACTTGTGGTAGTAGCAGGTTCAAATTCAGTTACGAATATTTTTTATATTAAACTAAGATTTATTTAGACTTGGTTACTTTTAAATTATGCCTAATAAAATTTCAATGTATATAAAAAAAGTATTTTAATGAATAAATTGAACTGGAATTAGATAGATAAAGAAGATATTAGAATATTTGCTAACATTTTAATAAAATATCAGACATAAATTGATAGTATATACTTGTAAAATATAATCTTGTTCATATTTAAGCTCTACGCGGGCGGACGCTTATATATAAAAACTTTTGACGTAACTTTAAAACTTGGAAACGTCCAGATGCAATGCACCTACATTCTAAATACATTTCATATATATTTTTTACATTTATATAGGAAATTGATAAATGCAAAGAAATCTGTTTCTTTATAGCTTTTGAAATAATTACCTCAATTCCCGAATAGGGATCGTACCCACGACCATCTTAGTTACAATCAGACCCAGTCCATTTTATAATCATTATTTTAGTTTATAAATATAAAAATCATGAATTTATCAATAAAATACATAAATATTCTATTTTAATCCTAGAAAGTTAATAAAACGTTAGAAGTGAGATATGACTGTAAGACGTACATATGCCAGTTAATTAATGTTTTAGTTAAATTACAGCTTGATTAAATATTATTAACAAAAAAGTGAAATTATTAAATATGCAATAGTAGTGAGTAATAATTAAGCGTCTGACTGCAAGCTCGATGGCTTGATGGGCCAAAGACAATCAACAGGCAATATCTCGAATTCGGTACAAACACGGATAAAAGGGTGTTTTATCACTAGCTTTTTTCTGCCTACACTCCTATATGCGTGATAGGGCAGTCAGTCTTTGGAATAGTCACTCTTTAGAATATTATTATTACAAGATAAATAAAATTACACAAAATTATATTCTCTACTAATTTCAATTCATACAAACAATTATTTTATAATTTATAATCTTTCAATATCAACGGTTGTAAGAAATTTTCATATAAATTTGTTTTAAAATTAATCGGATGATTTTCGATACATGTTTCATATATTTTTTAAGCTTCTGTTCTTTTATTACGTTAAGCTATTCAATTATGCGTTATATTCCATATTTTATAAATGCATATAGAACTTATTTTTTTTAAATAGGCAGAAAGAACCTAGTGCACTGAACTGAAACTAGACACTATGTACTCCGTTTTTTTCCCCAAATTCGAAACATTGCAAATTGAGTGGTAAAATTCTACGACGTGATTTTCATTGCCAGGACGGAGAAACCAAAATTGTTCGTTTTTCCAAAGGCGTATCGAACCCATAACTGTCGCATTTACTGACATACATTGATCTACTGCAATGCAATAACATAAAGAAAAATAAAAGATTTAGTTAAATCGGTTTAAGAAAAGAAAAATTCAAATCTGAAAAGGAAAAGTAGAGTGATCTCTCTTTTTTCAACACTGTGAACACTCTCCGTGAATTATACTATCTTAACAACAGGTTCTCTCAGCTCACCTAAAATGTAATTATGTAGATCAAATTGTATTTCTCTAGCATTGATAGAATGTAAATTGTATTGTATAGTATATACGTAGACTTGATTTTAATTTATTTTTATAAACAATATGCTAAATTACTCTAAAGCTATATTTAAATATGCATAGAGAAGACTAATTAGCAGATTTTCACGTTTTGTTTGTGTTAAATGGAAATAAGAACCTAACTGAATAAAAGTTATACATTTTTTTTAAATCTTATTTTCTTATACCCACTTTAATTAGATAAAGTGCGGCATAAAGTTCCGTTGCGAACCATTCAGAACGAAGAGAATATTGGGTTCTCACATAGCGGAGGTGTTTGTTTGTTTAAACACGCTTATCTCAGTAACTCCTGGTACGAATTAAAAAAAACGTGAGTTGCATAGCCCATTTATTGAGGAATGATTGATTGGTTATATAACATCACACTATAACTAATAGGAGTGAAACAAATGTTGTAGAGTAAAGTCGCCATAGACGAAGTTGCGGGCGGCCGCTAGTAATATTATAATAAGTACTAAATATAGAGTCTATTTTGATTTAGTCGTCTGTATGTTCGAGTCTATAAAATTATATTCTAATCTTACTTAAGAACACGCATTTATAATAAATTTGGATTTTTTAAAACAATGTTTTCTTTGTTTTCACGTGTACTGTGCATTTTACGGATCAGAATATATTACTTTATATCTCTACTTTTCACTTAATTATAGATTCATGTGTTTGTTTAACATAACTATAAAATTATTACACTTTTTGCATTCCTATGATAATTCCATTAAATGGAGTTCAACTAAAATGTACCAGAGCGACTAATATCTATTGGAATTACACCAAGCTTACTTATTTTTTCCCAATAAAACTATTAACTCACACCATTCGATTTTCATTTAAGTTTGAGCGCGATAATATAATATACAAAACCTTTTTAGACAGTGTGTAAGAAGATTTTAGGTAACATATTAAGTATGACATTTTTTTATTTTAATATTTTTTTATTGCTCGCCTTCGTACACACAAGTTGTTTAAAATTTCGTTCAACGTATAAACTAAGACAACTTTGTTAGATGGTCAATTTGAATTCCATTCGGAAACTTCCAAAAATCTCCCCTATTTTGAAAATTTTCCAAAAAAACCCGCTATGTACTTCCCAGCCGAATAAAAATAGCGCTCAATAAATGACAGATAATATTGTCACACATTGATTGTATAACGTAAAAACAAACTTATATACATATATATATATATATATATATATATATATATATATATATATATATATATATATATACATATAATTGGTTCACATTGGTTGGTATCACATGTAATTGGTTTTTGTAGAAAACTGAATTTATTACTTCCTCAAAAGGAAAACGGGAAAAACTCATTCCTACTTATATCACGTGCTACGTGCTATAGTTAATGCAAATGAAGTAGCCAATTGTAACTAATATCTTTACCATAAAATAGAAGAGTTATTATAATAAATAATAATAATAATAATAGCTTCACTCTGTATCTCGCACATGGTAGGGTACGCATAGAGAACCGTAGGAACCTAGTGTTAAGACACTCCGTTCCCCGTTTTCCGCCTTTTTAGGCATTGCGTGTTGAGTGGCGGAACTCAACGCCTCACTTTGCCTTGTTACCAGAGCATAGAAAATGGAAATTATTCATTCTCTTCGAGTGGGAATCAAATCCTCAAACCGTCGCGTTTATAGGCAGAGGCTCCGCCTTTGCGCCACATCGGTCCTGGGTAGAGTGGTCATTTTGTATTGGGTAATTTACTAATTTATTTATTGAAGTAGTCCGTCCGTATCTATATTATTATTAAATTTGTATGTAGCCTACTGTAGCCTACTGTCCTGTAATATGTCAATCATACATGATGCTTAGACATTTGCATTTGACTAATAAAATCACCCGAAGAAGTAATTTATAATATATATATATATATATATATATATATATATATATATATATATATATATATATATATATATATATATATATATATATATATATATATATATATACATTTACCCTAGCTTAGTAATAACGTACATGGTAGCTGTATGTACGTACGTAAATGCACCTTCATCGTACCACGCAGACGACATACAAATTATGTTATACATACATATTTGTATGGAAAATTAACTGTACATACGCGACATCCGCAAATATTTTTAATACATATTCAAGGTTTATCTTCAGGCGTCTTCACATTTGAAGCGTTATACAATTTTATTACTATGTAGCTAGTGAAAAATTAAAAATAAAATTATATATAATTTTTTTGACGGGGACATAAAAGAACAAAATAATCCTGAATAATATAAATAGTAACAAATATTTTACTAACTTAACGTCAACTGGGTTGGAGATAATAAAAATGTTCTTTGGTTGAAATTAAAATCATTCTGCGTCATAAATTAGACTTATTGATATAACATTATAAAACAAACAGCTTAAAATCTACAGCTTGTATATAATATATTAAGAAAAACATTTTGTGCCTGCGGCAGTATCGCAGTTACAATGGATGACATCGAATCGATTAACTCGATATAATAGAGCCTATTAGATTTCCTCTATAAATGAAGTAATCATATCAAAATATCACAAAGTATTTGATTTTTTTATTGCGGATTAAGTTCCTGAGATTAGAGCATTTAACTGAACAAATACTCCAGCTTATTTAAAAAAATATATTAATATTGGTATTTCTAAATTAGTACAGATAATATTAGGCGATCTAAATACAGGTACAATAGTAAATTTGAATTTCAACAAATGAACACTTTGACTGGAACCAGTGTGTTCTAGACCGTGCATTGTTGCTAATTTCTCACCCTACTGAGCAGTACAAATGATGTATTACTGAGATGCGTATGCAAATATCATATACGATGCTTTTGTCATATTAATTAATTTCCATTGGATGCTACTATATTATTTATTGCTTGTTTAGTAATTATAGTAATACGTGAAGGCAGGGAAGTAGTATTCAGATACTTCGGTCGACCTTCGAAAGCTTGAGGACCTCCCAGCGGATATATATGATGAGGTTAATGATAGTATACGAGGCAAAAGAAGTGTTTAGAGACCGCAGCGTTTGGCGTTCCGTTCTCTTTGGCTACCCCGCTACGGATAACGCGTGAAGCTATCTATATATGTATGTACTTGAAGACAGTTCCGCCGTCACCATATTTAAGTTGAAGCCCGTGCCCAGGGCACCCGACTTCACGAGGGCCTAAGATTTTCTAAGGTGTATCCACTTTTACGAAATTTATGCGGAGAAAGGTGTTTGGAATTTGGCATTTGCATTGATTATTTGAAATATGAATCCAAAAAGCCTCTATAATAATATATATTATAGAAATGTACATATATTTGACATGCAATTTGGCAACGCGTCAGAGTATTTTTAAATCATTTAAAGTACATAATTCACGCTTATCATTCCTTCTTTTTTATAAAACAGGACTTTTAAAGCAGTACCATGTTCAACTTGTAGGTTCACATATTGACTGTCTTATGTCCATAGGTTAGTCATATATTTCATTGATTTAACCTGGTAGAGATTAAATGCAGTCTCTGTTTATGGGCATACAATATGATAACCTATGACAAATCCATGATCAAAAAGCTACTGTTTGGTCAGTAAAGAAATTATAGAAACACCTGAACTTAGCCAAGGACACTCTAAAATAAAATATATGCCTTGGTTTTTCCGAACAGGCTACATGAAATATGGCAATAAATTCCACAACATCAATATCTGGGCGCGATAATGAATTTAAAACCCTTACAAATTAATTGAAATTCATATACCTACCTATACAAATAACAACTACTGAAATTTTTTGAATTTTCATTCAGATTTGGGATATGAGACACGCCCACTATGAAATAACGATGAAGGTAACCGGACGGTATCTTTATGAGATATTTCTATAATAAAGATCACATTTTACTAAGTCTTAACCAAGAATGGCTAGCCAATACAAATATTTCTTTCTCTTTATTATGTTTTAATTCTAGAAGTATTTGGTATAAACAACTTTATGGCCGCCTCGAATTTTTTTAAAGTTTTAAGACATTCGTCGTCGACAAGTCGTTAAACTACGATGACATAGAAGCCTTAATGGTACACTAATATATACACACACACACACACACCACAAACACACACACACACACACAATCACACACAATCACAATCACACACACACACATACACACAAATAAACATACTATTTTTGCCCATTTCTTTCATAATTAAATTAAATTAAGTTAGGTTAGATATAAGATATGTATTGTATAGATATTTATTTCCACAAAAGTATGAAGTTTTATGGAAGAGCGGGGCCTCCTGACACAAGTACTAGTGCTATACTAGTAACTTACTGGGTTGGTCTCATTACTTTGCATGTTAAAGAAAATGTTGATACTGAAATAAATATTTTTTATTTTTTAATTTAATTTTAATTTAGTTTTATCAGAATTAAGTAAATTTAATCATGTTAGCGCATCTTTATACTTAGGCATGTTATTCTAAAGTAATGTTTTAAAAAATTAAACAACATTTAAGGCATATTGTTGTTTATTTTTTTAAGTTAAAATATACTTCTTTAAATCGAAATATAATTTCTTAATTTTGAATTAAATTAATTAATGTAAGATAATAAATACTCTATTGGCTAATAAGTTCTTCGGAATCAGCCCAAATTGCTCTACGAATACGAATTGATTATAAGTTCAACTAAGTAGGTATAACAAGTTCGTTCGTTTATTTGCTATTTCTAAGTGAGAAGGTCAATAGTTACTTAAAGTTATGAATATCGGGGAAGTTGGCAAAAGATTTTCATTATAGCCTTTCTCTTTAAAATAATAACAAATCCAATATTTATTTAAGTTAAGAGTAAATATTGTTTTGTTCAATGGCATGCATTAATTTTAAGATAAAGTATATAGATTTAGAACTGTAATAAAAATGAGTTTCGTTGAAAACTATTATAGATCCCTCCCTCCGTGATAGAGTTTGTAATGAAGCGATATATACGATATAAAATATCAGTCACTAAACGACATAAAGTTGAAAATTAAACTTATAAAGAAAAAAAATAAAACTTGGTATAAAATAAATTCTATAAACGTTTTTTACATATAGAATAAATATAATGAAGAAGCTTCAACGATGTAATATTTCCATTACAGAGAGGTGTCAAAAATTTAGTACAAAATGATAGAGCAAGATGAGTGTATAGCTTGGCGTCACCGCGACCAATGAAATAAAACTTTTATATTACTTACTTACTCTTTAACTATGACACGACAAGTGCCTAATAAAATATAATGATGTATTAAAACGTCTGCTCTACTAATTTTCTATTAAAAATCTAATATTTTTCTATTATTTAGTTTCTTTTATATAGAAATTGTATTATAATGTAATGTAATTGTATTATATATAGGAAGGATATGTTGTAAATAATAAAAAAAACTTAAGTCTTCCTTCGAAGAGTTTTATTTTTTATCATTAACAGCAAGTTGGAGAATGATGCGAGTTATTACATTATATAGATATACTTAAAGATTTTTCTGTATGTACATATTTTGTTTAGTAATAGTTTCTCATTTGTTTGAGGCCGTTGTGGCGTCTGACTGTAAACGCTTCGATTCCCAGTCACGAATGCATTATTTCATTTTCTCGCTCTGGGGGAGGTAGACAAAGCACGGCGTTAGGTTCTACCACTCAACTCACAATATCTCGAAAATAGAGCGGAAAGTGTGAAAGCAGTGTCTCAACACTAGACTCCCTCTGCATAGCCTACTACGAGTATATGCGAGATAAGCAAGAACCTAGTTAATTTTATTTTTACTTATTTATCCATTTCCCCATTTAACTCCAATATCGCAAATAAATTATTTTATTCAATATATATATATACATATATATATGCTTGATGTGTGTTACTTTATTATATTCTAAACTTTATGTAGTAATGGTTCGATATATGATTATCGTATAAAACATGGTCTTTTATGTATCCTTTGAATATCCGCCCACTATATATGCGTACTAAACAGTTTGCGTACGTTTGGGTACGCAAACTGTTTACTATAGAATATTTCAGTATATTTCAAGATAATTCAGGATATTTCAGGATATTTCAGGGTAATTCAGGATATTTCAGGACATTCCAGGTTACTTCACGATATTTCAAGGTGTTTCAGGATATTTCAGGATATTTCAGGATATTTCAGGATATTTCAGGATATTTCAGAATATTTCTGGATATTTCAAGATATTTCAGGATACTTCAGTAGGAATGTATAAAACTTGTTAAAGTGGTCAGGATGTTGAGAGTATAAGAGATACAAGAATGGCAATGAGAGCGAGAAATAAGGTACGAGAGGGAAAGGGTCTGTCACATGCTGTACCTCTGCGCTACTACTTATGTGTAAGACCAAAATAAATACAGCTCCGTTAAAAATTCATTTGTATAGCAAAATTAAAAAAGTCTTTACGTAACTATACATAGAACAAACATCTTTTAGTAGTTCAAGGAGAAGAAATAAGAATACGTATTATACTACTTAATAATACTTACACCCTACATATTCTAATGAGCAAAATAAAAAAAAATTAATACACAGAAAATTCAACCAAATGCAATACAATAGCATATAGCTTGTATTAATTTTACATACTATTATTTGTATGTGAAAAGAGGTTCCATTGAATATGAACAAAAATATATTTTTCTTACTTAACTGTTTGCTCTTAAAATTTGGACTTATTATAATTAAAAATAGAATCGTGTTAAATTTAAATTTATTTAAATAATTTCAAGAATATAGTTCTTATATGATAAAAATCTCTTAATCATATTATATTGATGAGATAAGGTGACCTTAATATTTCCAAATGAAGCCATTGAGGCTCAGTGGGACAGCGTACAGGCATGGACTGTAAATTCTATACCTTTTTATAGTAATGAATTACATCCGTTTCCTCTCTTTGGTAAAAAAGTGATGAAAAATGCGCAAAACAGATAGTTTTGACACTAAGTTTTCTCTATTTATTCCTCGCCATTGAATGAAAATATTGGAAAAAGGAAAGTTTTCTATGTTTTCTTATAAAAAAAATATTTATATCCTGCGCTACGTAGAGTTCTACTGAAATATATATTTTTTACTGCCAGCCTCCACGAGGCCCCTTCATTAGGTATCGTGAGGCCCCATTATGTAGTTATAGCCTAGCTACGCCACTGTATGGAATTGGTCGGCCAATTAACAAAAATCAATGCTTTAACTGAAATCGAGAGAAACACTCACTGTCGAATTTCAAAATGAATAAATACCGGTTTAAGTATTCTATACTAAATATATTTTAACCTAAAACATAACATTTTCAAACTAATATTTTAAGAGTCTTTTGTTAAGAAATAAGATTTATTTTGTTCAACGCGCATTTTTCTTAAAATGATAACGAAACACTTAGCTAAATGTGAATTTCAAAAGCGGCTGTATTCGTGTCAGCATAATGAGTATACAAAGGAGTATATAAAGTTATGAATTATTTCTCTATGCTTATAATATTGTATAGAACGTCGTCTTGGTGAAGTTCTACAGTATTAGTGGGTTTGAATATAACAATTTTTTGCCCTCACTCTATATCCCGCATTGATAGGATAGACAAACAGAGATTAGTGCTAAGACACTCTGGCCTCCGATTCCTACTCGAATTCACAAATATCGCTTTTACAGTCAGACACTTTTCTGTTGCGCATCGGGAGAATTTATATAAATATATATATATATATATATATATATATATATATATATATATATATATATATATATATATATATATATATATATATATATATATATATATATATATATATTTCTCCTATATATATACCATATTATATATATATATAATATATCTATACATATATATACATATTATAATCATATATATAAATACTATAATATATATATATATCTATATATCTATATATATATATATATATATTTATTATATATATAATATATATAATATAATATATATATATATATATCTATATATATATATATATATAATATATATATATATATATATACTATATATATATACTCTATATAGTATATATATATATATATATATATATATATATATATATATATATATATAATATATAATATATGACTTGTAATATTATTATAACACACAAAGTAAATCAAATTTGACTTTAAGTCTGTATAAAGCTATATATAGAAGCTTCAGCATTTCGTTAAGCATATTAAGAGTTTATTTGTTTATTGATGACTACCAATATTCTATTATGAATGCTGTGAATTATAATACTCTTGTAATATAAACTACCTTTTACTTTCAGCTTCACTCGTGTGGCTTATTAGAAATATTTTTAAGTTGTATATAACATATGATATATTTTAATTTTTGAACAATTTTTCGAGCTTCACATTGCTATATTTTTTTGTTTTTATTTTGTTTTGTTTACATACAGGCAAACGCTGTGCTGCTGCGACACGACGGTCTTCACTACACTATTATTCATAGAGCTTAAAATGCTGTTCAAATATAGATATTCAAATTTAACTAATTGTAAAATAACTATTAGCTGTTATCTATATATTAATACTTGAAGCGAAAACTTTGGATCCCTTTTTACGAAATTTGGGCGGACGGAGGATAATGTAATTTGGCTCACTCATAGTTTATGTATAGGAGAAGTGCAGAACGCTAATATTTTACATTAATAATACTTAAAAAGTATATTAAATCAATAAATAAAACTTTACACACACTACCATAAGTTTAGCAATATAACTTTTGTATAAAGTGACATACACGTTGCTATGGCAACGCGTTTCACGCGTCAACGGGCCCTCTAGTAAAATTTAATGTTTCAATTGAATTTTGTGTTGGACCCTAGTGAATTCAGGTCATGGTGGTGAAGCGGCGTATCATTTCCTTGAAATATGACATATAATATATATTTAAATATATATTAAGAGCTGCATTTAAATAGGGTTGTTGTAACCACCCCCTATCTACTCCAACGATATAAAATGTCAGATTAAACACTCAACGTGGTTTGACGAAAAGCAATTTATTGTGCATACATCGGCTATTTTACGACTTCACCCCTTTACGTGCGAAGGTCGTGGACGTATTTTACACTGTGTGATTAAAAATATATATATATATAGCCTATAGATATATTCTATTTATTTATTATTTTTACTTAGCTATATAGTAGGGTAGACGGAGGGAGCCCTATGATAAGACACTCCGTTCTCCACTCTCCGCCCATCTTTGAGACATTGCGTGTTGAGTGGCGGTACTCAACGCCGCGCTTTGTCTTAATATCATTGCGAGGAAAATTTAATAATGAATCGATCATTTTACTTATCTCTTAAGCAACTGGACCGATTTTGACGAGACTTTCACTGGTAGGTAGCTGATATAATCAGGAGTAACTTGGTTTCTTTAATTTTACAAAGAAATATATTATATTAGATAGAATAGATAAGACTAGGTACAATGTGATTTCGTATAACATATCGAAACTAACTAGCAATTCAGTTTACTTAAACGGCGAAGCGGGTCGCTAGCTTAAAATATATTTATACACTTGTTATTTACTTATGTTAGATATTAATTTATCTAAAAAAATTATTATTGTTTATTATAACATAAGAACAATAGAACATTGCCATCTCTTGATTATAAATTAGTGTCACATTTAGAATACAGGGGTCGTTCCTTCTCCTTAAGTTGTTCGTAGCACTTCAAGTCATATAGACTGCCATCTGGAGGAATTTTTCTAAATCTGTGTTTTAAATTGTACGAGATAAAATAAGAGAGGGCGTCTTTATTATTTTTACATATAATCAGTATATTACATGCTATATAGCTTCATACAATAACCTGTATATAGCAGGGTAGGCAGTAGGAACCTAGTGTTAAGACACTCCGCTCCATACTTGCCTTATTGTATTTGAGTGGCGAAACTCGCAATTATTTTTATACACTATGGCAATATATCTATCAATTATGAAATAAAATATAAAAGTGCAGCACAGCGTCTATCGTAAAAGCTTAGCAATATCGTATCGTAGCGGTTATGTGTTCAATTCCCGTTTGGGGGATGAATTATTTTAATTTTCCCGATTTATATATATATACATATACAGGATATTTTAATGTCTTGTCAATACTATTGGGATGTTTCACTATAAAACATTTTTTTCTCTCATAATTTACTTAAAGATTCGTTTCATTTTATTAGGGTAAATATAAAATGTTTTACATTTATAGTAAATTAGTATTTGGCAGCTTTCCATATCACTGTGTAGTGCCATAGAGAGTGCTCGAGTAGTTCTCGAGTTCAAACAGATAGACGACGTAATTTTAATTGTGCAAAGGAAATATCTTATACGAAAATTTTAAATAGAGAGTTTTGTATTATTTATTATGTTATACATAAAAACTGATATATTATTAATATTTAATACTATATTATTTAATTTAAACTTTATGAATACCTCTCATTGTGCTAACCATGTATTGAGAGGCAACCGAAGTAGACGAGGTGAACGAGGTATGCAGAGATTTGCTTTATTCCGTTTATATACATTGCGATAGTGGTTAGATTCGCTCATGCCTAGTAAGCCTAGTAATGTGCTTAAGCGTAGCTTAGTAGACCTAGAATGTGTAAGGTGTTAAAAAAAGTAATTGTTATAATTTACCTAAAATATTATATATAAGTAAGTACAATTAAAAATGAGGAAAAACACATGAAATATTTAATTTTCATATAATTTATTTGCTAAAATATTACTACAGAATATATTTTAACTCAAATTAAGACGATGGAACTTCTCTAGTTGAAAATATCAAGGAATGTTTGCTTCGTCATATAAAAATTGTTTTCATACATAGCGTAATGAAATTAGAAAGCAATCTACAGTATGCGACAGTCAAGTGCCGAAGTTATTAAAAGTTGTGTCGCTTCAAAATGAAGTCAGAATTTGGTTACGAGTATACCAGATACATAGAGAGTATTTAGTGTCAAAATATTCCATTCTCCAATTACTGTCCGAAATTAAGACATTGATAGTGTAGGTTAGATAAAAATAGATTATTTCCAAGCGGGTATCGTATCCACAACTATTGCGTTTACAGTCAAACTATGACCACTGCACCACGATGGCCTTTAAAGATAATGATTAATATATATATATATATATATATATATATATATATATATATATATATATATATATATATATATATATATATATATATATATATATATATATATATATATATATATATATATATATATATATATATATTTATTATACCACATTACATAGCTTTTGCGTTCTCCCACATAACACGCAATGTCTAATTCAGCAGAAAGTGAAGAACGGAATATCCTGACACTAAGTTCTCTCAGCCAATTCTGCTATATATGCTATAAGCTAAAAGCTTCTACTTATGGCACAAAATAGATTTTGTCAATTAAAACTTGTAACTGATAAAATTTGTGTAGTAGGGCTCGAATTCACGTCGCTTGTGCAATTTATTCAAATATCAAGAGTATGCATGTATTGACTGTGAAAATTGTACACAAATAACTTCAAGCTTTTTCCTACATTCAGCAGGGAACCTACTGTCATAGACACTCCGTTCGCCACTTCTTAATTTTCGAGACTATGCGTGTTGAGTGAGGGACGTCAATAACTCGCTTTGTGTTCTTTAAAATTAAATTAAATTAGCTTCACGCTGTATCCCGCACATGGTAGGGTAGGTAGAGGGAATCGTAGGAACCTTTCGTTCCCCACTTTCCACCTCTCGTGGCATTGCGTGTCGAGTGGCAGAACTCCACGCCGCGCTTTCCCTTATTATCAGAGCGAAGAAAATGACAATCATTTCTTCTCCCCGAGTAGGAATCGAACCCACAAGCCCACAAATCATCGCATTTACAGACAGAGGCTATTTTTCTGCGCCACGACGGCGCTTCTTTAACCAAAGCGAGAAAATTCACTACCCCGAGTGGGAATCAAACTTGCATCCGTTACAGTAACACGCCTCCATTTATTATCATTTCTAAATATGTACAGATGTGTATCATATATAGAGATGTAATAACTACATAATAATAAAACAATTTAATCACTATTTTTATTAGAATTTCAAATATCCACAGTTTATTAAACCAGCAATTATATGTAAAGGGAAAACAAGTCAGAGAACAGTCTCAGAATAGAATTACAGTAGCGATTAAGCGAAGATTGATGGAGCCGTAATTAAGAGTACCTTAAATAAAATACTTCTAAGAAAAGTAAAGAAGAAAGTATAATATAAAATAAATTATACTTTGTGCTATTAGCAGAAGCTCTTAGCTTCACGCTTTATCCCGCATAGCAGGGTTGGCTGAGAGAACTTAGTGTTAAGATATTTCGTTCTCCGCTTTCTGTCGAATCGGAGACATTGCGTGTTGAGTGGGGGAACACTAGAATTATTAATATAGTATAATAAATCATGAATCTGCCGTTTATGGTTTTGTAAAGTAAAAAAAATTAATTGACATTTTTTCTGTGATTTAACAGCATGAATTTTGTGTTGGCTATTCATTTATTGAGAATGGCTTTAAATTATATAATATTATATATTATAACTTAGAATGTGACATGTGTCATACACAACTCTTCAGCTATTTTCATTTGAACATATGAGAGAAGCTACACAAAAATCGCAATAATCGACGTACGGATATTTATTTTTTTGCTTTCTTTTAAACAAATAAAACTAAACATATATAAAGAGCTATTTTACCATTATTTGAAGCATTTGAAATAATAACAAATAATTCTCATTGTACTGGTAATATTAATCTCGCCTGTGGACGTGGAGCACCGTGATTTAACTGCAATACTCGTTTGCAGGAATTTAATTTTAAAATGAATACCGACTGAGATTCATTTAGATTTGATTTTTGATTTGTTAAATAATTTTCTTTGTTTGTTTAATTTTCGAGATTCCTCACTTCAATATGATATGGTTTTCTTCATTTTGCAAACGTCATTTTTTGTATTTTTTTTTAATTTTATCGTTTTATCCTGTATACCCTGTTACGGTAGGCAGAAGAAACTTTCCGTTCTAAGCTTTCCACCTAAATTTGAGATACTGTATGTTAAGTGGCGGTAGTCATCGTCACAATTTATGTTTTTTCATCAACTATGGATTAAACATAGTACCATCGCGTTCGTACTAATATTTTATCTTGCTGCACCACGAAGACCTCAAATTTTAATTTTTATTTACAATTTTCATTGCCAATCTGTTTGATTCTTCTTTATTCTGTATATTTTGCTATGTTCCCAAACTGAACTTATCGTCAAGCATGCCTATTATGTAAAAAAAACAAGAAAATTATGTAATGTGAAGCCATTTTTGATATATTTTAATATATGTATATATGTATATACATATATTCATTATTTATATTCGTAATTTATCTCGATTATATGATTAAGCTACAGCTAGATGTGCTCTTCAAAGTAATAATAGCGATGAAGTCATCTTTATTGTAGTATAAAACAAGTTATTATGTAATATATATAATAATTATGTATAGATAGAAATATTAATTTTTTATTACTCTTTTGAAAAAAAAATGTAGTTTTTTTAGAAAATAACATTGCCAAGAAATCGTCGTTTGGTCGCAGGTTCAAATTCATTACAAATTTCCAGCAAGATCCACATTTAGAGAGATATCAGATATGTTTAATAATAATACACTTAAGTTATAACAGATATGATTGTGTCATCTTACTTATTACCAATATTTATGCCACTATAATTTTATACTTTTCTGTCTTCATTCATAGTTTTATGTATTCATTTGAAGGTAGGAATGTATGGTATATATGTATATAGCCCTTATATATATATATATATATATATATATATAATATATATATATATATATATATATATATATATATATATATATATATATATATATATATCGCCCAGATAAAATAAACACATTTCTTAATTTTCTTTCGTAATCCTTAAAATGTGGTGTGACGAAAAAAGGGTTCACTCTTTTTTTTGTTATTATGAAAAAAAAACCTATATAAAACGCTCCTTACTAAAAGTACAATAAATAAATAAATGATTCTAAAAATCCATACCATGTTTTTTTATTCATATAGTTCAACGCTGACATTCATTTTACTCGGTGTATAAAATTGTTCAACAACATTTCTGTTGCGTTTTTTTTTATCTATAACCAGGTAGAAACGTCGGTAAACTTTTCCAATTCATATTGCTAAAGCTACCCAGTAACCATGGACGAGAAGCGAGAAATTTTATGTACTTCAATTTATTCCGAAACTTTGAGTGTGTAAAACAAAAAGAAATGTAAGCTTTTAGGGGTCGCTATTTGTATTTTTTGTTTTGATTTTAATTTGCAGTAATCATTCTAGCGAAATTAAAGGCGGAGATGTAATGCATATTTAAGTTTATACTCGGATCCCAGGCACGGCTCCAAACTCCCCTCCTTGCAATGTAGATCCCACGGTGGACCTATGGATTGTTCAGAATTTTATTTACTTGACTGAACGTGATGGAGTCAGTTTTTATTTAAATAATATATAGTAATATTTTTAAATAGTATATTTTAATAAGTCAAATAAAGGTATACTTATATTACTAAACATTTAGTGCCAGCAATAATTAAAAAGTAAATAACAATATAAACTATTCTCAAGTCCATTTAGCTATTATACAGAACGCAAGAGACACCTGAGACAAGTATCAAAATGCGCTCTTATTGAATAGCGGAACTCAACGCCGCGCTGTACTTTACCAAAGTGTGTAAATTTCCTTAATTAATTCCTCTGAATAATTCCACTAATAGCGCATTTATGAATACGCACATTTCAAATCTAAACCTGCAATGACAATTATAACGAAACTGGAATATGCGGTCAAACTCTATTAATATGCAAGCCTAAATACGGGTGTGTTGTGTACCGAATTTCCTACAGCTGAACAATCGCTGAATTAAATGTTTTGTAAGATTATGGCAAAGCTACTTTTTACTCACGAGTTGTACTAAAATAATTTCTTTATTTCGAAATCAACAGAAGTTTGAGCCATGTTTTCCATATCAATGCAATAAAATGTGAAAAAAGTTCCAAATTAAAAAGCTTTGTGCGTGTATCTAATAAAAAATAAACTCATTCTTTATAAATAAATTTTCTATATATTATATCTTCCAATTTCACATGCCTGGAAGCCATGATAATAATAACTTGTAGCCGAAAAATATCTGTCACATTTGGCCGCTTGAGAATTTTGACGTAGACTAGCTCAATGAAGGGTTTCCCTAGTGTATTGCTTTCATATATTGCTTTTCTCTTATAAAACTTAAAACAAAAATAATGAAACGTAAGCTTTTGACATAACACAATTCCAGAATGTATAGAAATTGATAAACGGAAATCGTTAACAGCTTTTCAGTCTGTACAGCTAAAACAGTAAGAAATACTGGCATTTGATAGAATATTAACTTTAGTATTTAAATAGTATACAATAGTGTCACTTCCCACTTCTTTTTCTTTATGCTGAAATAAATCGCATTACAACTGGCCCAACTACTCTCTGAACTACTAGCACGACTTCTTGCCGAGCAACTTGCCTGAATACTCGTCCACCTACTTTCCTAACTATCCCGATCATTAGCACAACTACCTCTTCTACACTACACGGCAAATATTAAAAGCTATAAACGTGCACAAGGGTGAAACGCAATTGAAGCACTTATTATACATATAATTAAGCGCGATGAATCAAATTCCAAATTGAATTTGATAAATCATTTATTATCATATCATAGGTACGTCTACAAATTCGTACATGAATTGTCATACAAAAATTAAAATATTGTTCAACGCATTGGTTTGTAGTGAAGAGAACTATAACTCATATATGTGGAACTCGACATATGGTACACGTCATTTTTTATTCAGTACGCGATCACCGAGTTTATCTGTTTTAGCGTTCGTGAGAAAGACAGCCACGATAGGTATTGTTATAGAAATCGATAGTGGTATGGACGATTGAATATATGATTTATTTGAAATATATTTATATAATTGTATTTAATATCAAAAACAATATATATATACTCGTATAAATAAAAGTCTAAATTTAGGCTGTGACATAATTGTGTGTTATTACATGAAATGCGATGTAACAAAGAAATATATCGTTATTAATAAATGTTTAATAACACATTTCTTTTTCTCGTTATTAATTATTAATTATACATAAATTAAATAATTAATAATTGTTAATAAACAGTTTATTGTGACTTTGGTCTTTTATGAACAAAGCCAGTCCAAAAATCCTTTCCGAAGTAGCATATTACGCGTTCAACAATTAGCGTATTTTCTCACTCTCGACCCCCGAGGGGGGAGAGGCAAAGGGTTCCAGGGCGTAGCCCTTTGCCCGTTAGGTTCTACCTCCGCCATTAATATGGGCGCGTCCTTGTGTTGGGCTTAAGCCCAGGCAATGTGTCCTTTAAAGGGACAGGGTTTTGTGGGGAGTTCACTAAGGGAGAGCCGTGTGCTACATAGAGCGGTCAGCCCAGTCAAGTGAGGCTCCTGGTTGCCCAGGAGAGACCCAGCTTAGGCGACCAGCGGCCGTAGTAGCAGCTCAGGAATCGGGAGAGGAAGGACGGAGGAGATCCCTGGGGAACCTGTACGCATTTAACCACCAGCAATTATTTAAGATGTATTCTCTCTCTCTCGACCCCCGAGGGGGGAGAGGAAAACGGCTTCAGGGCAGTGCCCTCTTGCCGTTAGGCTCTTCCGCCGCCCATGAATATGGGCGGGTCCTTGTGTTGGGCGTTTGGCCCGAGGTAAAATGTCCTTAAGAGGGACAAGATTTAGAAGGACTGGACGAAAGGAGTGAGCTATGCGCTACCCGGGTGGTCAGCCCGGCCGAATGAGACCCTCGGGTGATCCCGGGGAGGCTCAGCCTAGGCGACCAGCGACCATGGTAGCGGCTCAGGAATCAGAAGGAGGGAGAAGGATGTTTCGAGGTAGTCTTCGGGCGTCCGGCGGACGGGAGTGCCACGGAGCGATGTCTCCGATGTGAGGGTGATCCGAGGCGTGGGCTCCGTGGTAGACGCGGGCAGCTAGCTGGGTGATGTGACTCTCTAGGCTTTCGATACGGAGGTCGCGCTGAATGGTAGCGTTCCTCACGTATCTAGGAGCCTGGACGACTCGTCGGAGGGCCACATTTTGCACCGTCTCAGGACCTTCCGAAGACTAGGTCTCGTGAGGGAGTACCAAGCTGGGGACGCGTACGTCAGATGGGGTCTGACGTACGTTTTGTACAACCCAGCTGGGCGGAGGGGAAGGGGT